>OY759233.1:21777877-22377877 GCA_963662185.1 Eilema griseolum
TCTCGATACGTTTTCGATACGATTAGGATAATTTTTCGTGCTGGGGGTACAGCAGTGGACGGAGAATCACAGCGGAGGCCACCACAAAAAAATTATGTATTTAGCCGTTGTCTCGATACGCATACGATTGTTTTTTATGCTCAGGGCACTGATCATAGAAAATTACTAACTTTATCGGTATCATTTTAGCTTCCATAAATGTGTTATTCGAGTTTAGCTATTGGGAAATTTACAGTCGCAGCATTGAATCCTCTTTTATAACAAAAGGTAATAATTATACTAGGTATCGGGACTTTTCGCGAATTATATCTTGGAACTTGCTATTTCTGCCGACGTTTCGAATGCGTTGCAGCACCCGTGGTCATGACTTGACTGGTCTCGAGTGTCGAGAGGTATGCGGGAAACATTTTTTTGAGTGCCTACCCACCATTACACTTATTATGAACGGTTAGGCTGGCGACACACCACACTCACTATGTCAGTTTTTAACGGCACTGTGTTTTGTTTGTTTTGTTATGTTTTAAGTATCTTAATCACTAGATTCCACGTTCCGGATAGTTTGAATCCATCTTCCCTATTGAAATTTTTATATTTTTTGATTTCAATGGCAATCGGCAGAAATAGTAAGTTCCAAGATATAATTCGCGAGAAGTCCCGATACCTAGTATAATTATGAATTCACACCGCGAAAGTTTAAAAATAACAAAAGGTAATAACATACACATATACTGAACTATTCAGAGACGTTGAGACATGCATATTATCATATCTAAACGTCTATTGAATAGAATTTATTAATAGAAACGGATAACGGTAGAATAAATTACTATGGTAAAACTAGGTGGGTGTGTAATACAAGCCGATATTTTTTTACCACCACCGCCCACACTAAAAGTAAATTGGTTTTCAATTGCACGGCATCAACAAATGAATCTGTTTATATGTAGAAGAGGGAAGGTTATATGAAATATTTTATTGGTAAAAGGAATGCCTTTTACTTTAGTACAAATGGAAAATAATTGGATCGGATCACATTTAAATGACATTACTATCATTAATGAAAAATAGTTTCAAGGGTATAATATGCATTAATATGCTCATAATATGCATTGACAATATTTTCACTCAGAAATCCTTAACCTTTAACATACCGCTTGAAGATTTGGTAGGTCTATAATATTAGAAATAGTCAGTTTCATAAAATATACTCCAGGGTTTTGAGCCATGCGCTTTTATGCGTTTACAATTTTATCCTCAAGCGACAGGTGATATGACATGTATCTGTATAGAAACAACAATATAACTTATACTCGTAATGTTTAACATATTTCTTCAATAATTTATACAAAAAGATACCAATATATTGAAATAAAATTAATTTCAACGGACCCACGACCAAAGCTGCCGAAAGGTAGCCGAAACGTTGGGTTAAATGTACCTAAATCTTCTTCATCCCAGCGTTAACTCCAGTCGCATCCGAAGCTTTCACCTAGGATTCTAGGGTTCGCTTTTTCCAGTCTAAATGCGGATTTGGCTGACACATTTTTTTTTTTTTACCACTTAGTTGAACTTTATTTTAAGCGAAGCGACTGCCATTTGACCTCCACAACCGATAGGCTATATCGAAGCATTACAGTTAGACCAGTTGTTGGACTTGTTAGGGCTCCTACTACTCCCGAGGCACGACCAGACCAATGCAAACAACCATATTCATGCATAAAAATATTTGCACTGAGCTGGGTTCGAACGCGCGCCTCCCGTGTTGTGGCCGTGTTACTACTGCCACACTGTAGGGGCTGGCTAAATGAAAATAACACTCTAAATCGCGATAGAATCTTTTAAAATGTGGCTTTATTTCAATGAGTGATGCTTGGCGGTCTCATCTGATGCTTTTTCAAGCCCGCTTAAAGGACCTGGGACTGTAGGAAGAAGTAAACACGTGCTAGAACTCATCAGAACACACACCATGGTAGAGACGGTAAAATACAGCCGAGGTAGAAACATCTCTACACATCTGCACAGACTTGAGGGTGTTCGTGAGCTCAGGATTAACAATAATGTGGATCGTGTGTCGCTGCAACCTGTCGAAAGCATATAGTAGGTATTTTGCGGAGCCATCCCAGAGGTGTGAGCAGTATTCCACGCAGGAGCGAATTTTTGTCTTGTAGAGAAGACACCGCATAAACTTCAGACAGTATCAGTTACTAATATTATATCAGAAGGTTAATTTAAAAGCAACTTATCTAAATGATGGTGGTGTGACTTATTACTCATTACTTACTAAATCTGAAGTCGTTATGTGTAATGTCGACTACTAGGACATTTTTCTCATTTGCACTCTTTGCACAACTACAAAATTCGACAAAGGTAGATTTAATTCCATAGGTATTTACTATCATTCGACCTATGGGTGATGTAGAGATATGTCAAAGTGATTCATATCGTTAAATGGTAATTAATTATTGCTCTGACCCTGGTCAGATATATCCTGATACATCATGATGTGGTTAGCGTAAATTAACCAATTAACGACCTAATATCTACGATACAGGCACAATTAGACTTCGTTTGTGGAGCTTTAATCGGGTTAAGGGTTGTACGAATATTTGGCATGTGAAACGAAGACGGGCCGATAGTTACAAAATAAATGTGATGGAGTCGTCAAACGTACACAGATAATAACTTTTTCGATTCGTTCCATTAACGTCTATCCCATTGTGTAACGAAAATACAAAAGAAATCCGAAAAAAAAATCTTAATAACGCTATAAAACCATTTTTATTATAGTTTAACCGACACGTCGTTACATAAAAATATACTTTCGCTACGAAAGCCTTGGAAATATAAAGATAAGCCTCGCGTAGTTTGTTGGTAAAAATAACATTTACAACATAAAGAAATTCATTGTATTTCTAAACCTATTTTTGTGTACTCCATCTTATATAAAAAATATTATCTATTTAAAAATAGTCCCTGAGAGCTCTTATTTTACGGCATCGTGCCCTATTCAGTGAGTACGAACGAGAACTAGGATATCGAGGCCTACTTTTGTCATTATGATAATTTGTTTAACTTGGCTTTGAACTTAATTTTTTTTATACCACTTAGGTGGCAGACAAGCACACGGCCCACCTGATGGAAGGTGGTTACCGTGGCCTATGGACGTGTGTAACACCAGAGGAGTCACACTCATGCTACCGACCCTGTAAGCACATAGAGTCTCTATGCCTTCAGTGTAGAAGGCAAAGCAGGACAAGCCTTTTTTTTTTTTTTTTACGTGCGCAAAATCCCCACGGATACCTCCCCACCGGAGCCGGTGGAGGAGGTTATGTCGGACTCGAACCGACCAAAACGCACGCCGCCTGTGTGTCGTTTTGGTTGCCGAAGGTGAGGTTGACAGGCATATCCCTCGCACCCCGGCCGACCCCGGGCCATCTCTCACGATCTGGCCCTCTTCTCGGGTGTGGGGACTACAGAGTCCCCAACTCAGTTCATCGACCTCCGACGCCCGAGTTGCCTTCGTACGCGGGCAGCTTGTCTTGCGATCCTTCGTCGCTCCCGCTGCCGCTCCCGCCCCGCCTCCTCCTTCACGAGCATTACTTGCTCGCAGAAGGAGGCGCCGGCCGCCCACGCATCCGCGCAGCGAACCATCGCCGCGAGCAAGGTGGAGAGCGTGAGAACCCTCACTCCCAGGGCCGCCACAAGCTCCCGCCTCGGCGTCTCCCACGCCGGACACTCGGTGAGCGTGTGCGGACCTGAGTCCTCACTCGCGTCGCAGTGATGGCACTCGGACGTTGGCTCTTTCTGCATTCGACGCAGATACTTCCCGAAGCATCCGTGCTCGGTGATCATCTGCGTCAGACGGTACGAGAGGCTGCCGTGTGGCCTCTCTAGCCACTCCCCCATGATGGGTCTTACCGCCGTTACTACGGCGTGCCCTGCGCCTGGTCGCCCAAGTCGTATCTCCCATTCCGCCACCATTTCCCTGTGGAGCCGGGATCTCACGGCCCGAATTTCTTCGGGCTCGGAATCGTGACCCCGCTCCCGCGCCGCCTTTCGGAACCGGTCCCCAGTCGGACTGCTCAATTGGGCGGAAATACCACCGTGTCCTTTTACGGCATCGTGCCCCCTATTCAGTGAGTACGAACGAGAACTATGATATTGAGGCCTACTTTTGTCATCATGATAATTTGTTTAACTTGGCTTTGAACTTAAATTTTTTTATACCACTTAGGTGGCAGACAAGCACACGGCCCACTTGATGGAAGGTGGTAACCGTGGCCTGTGGACGTGTGTAACACCAGAGGAGTCACACTCGCGCTACCGACCCTGTAAGCACATAGAGTTTCTATGCCGTCAGTGTAGAAGAAAAAACAGGACAAGCCATTAGTCTGCCCACTGACAGCAAAAACTCTCCAGTGAGCTCTGGCTATCCTACTCACCACTGGGAATACAACAAATTATCAAAGTAACAGTATCCCTTTTTTGCAAAAATGAAAAAAAAATTAGATGTCATCAGAATCGGATTTCCCCCCTTCCTGTTGACTGATTGTTCTGATAATTGGCACATACCTTCAGTTTAGACAATTACATAATTTAAATCAAAAAGACAGTTTGATTTGCTCTTAATACCTTGGTATTAAGATCATTTTGAGACTTTTTAGTCAACAGTCTTATATGTAAAGGTTGCCTAAATTTGTCTCATTGACCGTGTGTACATTCACGTGGAAATCGAAAATATAGTACACAGAGGTTACACGCGTCTGTAGTCCGTCTCATCCATTATTCAGAGTGATCGGCCGTTCTACCATCGGCGTCCAACTCGATTCTCTTAATGGAGATTAAGTGTTTATTGACATTTCCTACTCCCCTGTGACTACAGAAATCTTGTCGGTTATTCTGGCGGTAGATCTGAGGTATGAGGTCACATGAATTATTTCTACGATTCACGACTTGAAAATTTATTGGAATGTTATTTCTTTCATTTTCTGTTAATAAAAGATGACTGCGTGGTGCAACCATTGTGAGAGTGACTACTGTTGTTCTGATCTCGAGGCTATCAGAATGTTATTTTGTGCTCAAAGTGATGTTTATTGTTTAGCGTTTATAATAATCACAAAATGAAACTAAGAGCACAGAATAGTACTAGCGTAACTAGAGGCTTTTTGAAAGTATGTTTTACATTAATGTATGTAGAATCGGTTGTTGGAGACTTAGCCAGTGCGACTGCTGTTTATGCGTTCCAAGTTTCAATTCTCGGGGTTTAGTTATTCTGTTATTTAAGATATTATTATTTACTTCAAAGAGTAATGAAGAATTGCCTGAATGACAGTAACAAGCTCGTCTCTCATGTGTGTAACTGAGAAAGCAGTTGATAAAATATGAGTGATATCCAGGTAAAATTATACTGTGCTTATTTGGGTGTAACGCTAAAAGTCACTGTTGACTGAAAAAAAGAGCTGAAGCTATAAAAGCCTGAGTGTTAAACGGTATAGTTTCCGGTACTTTTCTCTCTAAATCAGGGCAAAAGAAGGATTGGCTCTAAACAACTCGAGCACGTTGTAGCGCTTAGCCGTTTTACTTTTTATTTATAAAATTGGTTTATAAAATGCAGCGTTAGCTTAAGTTTCGGAACCCCGCGCCAAGGGTTCTGAAACTTAAGACACAAACCGAAATATACTTTGAATGCGTTGACTTAGAAATTTGATTTTTTAGTTTTAAGACGTTATAGACATGAAAATGTGGTATGAATTTCAACTTAATACCTCCACGCATTCTGGAGAAAGGTCTTGAGAGATAGACAGACGGACCAATAAGGGTTCTGATTTTATTCCTTTTGAACCGGTACCCTAAAAAATATAAATTAGTAATTTACTATATATCAAAACCATTAATATCAATCCAGGATTCAACAGTCTATTTTTACGTGCGAAAAATCACTACGAATACTCCCCCGGGTCGAGGAGAGGAGAGGTTATGTCGGACTTAAACAAACTAAAACGCACGGCACTTGTGGGTCGTTTTTTTGGTTGCCGAAGGCGAGGTTGACAGGCATATATATCCCTTGCACCCCGGCTGACACAGGGCCATCTCTCTCGCTCTTACCCTCCTCGCGTCGAATTCAACTGCCAAATTCCGCAAATACTGAATTCAAAATTGATAAATAGCGTGAATATAACATATAAGTTCTAATGGAATGTAATAGAATTCTCACACCGAACGTTAATCGCACAAACCTTATATGGAAATGGAAGTAAACTATAAGTATAATTTGACTGCGTAAGGTTATACTCCTCCAGTCGGGAACATACAAATTTGAACAGGAAATCCTGTTACCCCAAACTGTACCCTGAAATTGAATTACCGCTAGCGGTTCCAGCATTACAGCAACATTGAGATTGTATGCATAAAACGGATGTTTGGAGTAAATTTGTTGAATGCGTGTCATTTATACAGGAACTCGGTGGTAGCTGAGAACACATTATGTAAATAGCAACGATTACAAGCCAACCTACCTCGGTGAACCCGGCGCGTTAAGCACAAATCACTTTACGTTAGCTCTCCGGAGGATTACCTACGGTGACCTCGTTACTGGCTTAACCTGAGGCAAATACAAACATCCAATATATGCGAGACATGTGTAAACATGAACTTGGTATGTTGGAAAATGGTTAGTGTTACAACAATGTAAGGGAATTTGTAGATTAAAGAGAATCAGGGTGATGATTTCGTTTTCCAAGACCAACATGTTTTATGGCTTAATCTCGTTGGACCCGTTTTTGTTTGTGTGTGCATGCTATTATGGGTATTTGGGTGTGTATATATGTGTGTAGTATGTCGTAGAATATCTGTTAAAGCCCCGACCTGACAAGACTCCGGCAAGAAACTCAGCGGGCATTTCTTTTTTAGTTGGTCTATTTACAAACATACACTTAGTCTACTTAATCTAAATACAAAAATTATTGAGTAGCCTAGTTGAGCGAACAGCTCATTTCCAAGCTTGTTTATCATCTAAGTTTTCTTGGATTTTATAATAGCCTTTCTGGCAAAAATAATTTCATTAGGGAGATTGTTAAAAAAGCGTATACAGTTGCCCTGGAATGAATGACTAATTTTTTCAAGTCGACTACCACAGACTACTAGATTGTTTTTTGTCTGGTATTTAATTTTTTTTTTAAACTTGAATATTAGCAGGTACTGGAAATTACCTGTAAGTATTAGTATACTAGCTGTAATGAGTATAACTGAGTGGAATGTAAAATCTATTTTTTTCTGTTCATAACTAATCGAGGTACATAGATATTCCACAATTATCTTTTAGACTTATCGATTCACAACCGACGCCTAATTCCGTATGTTTCTTTTCCAATTCTTTTTGGAAAGTGTTTAATAAAATATAAATTTAACTTTTCTAATACGCTGCAGCACAACCTGCAAAGCTTCAGCGTACTGTCCTAGTTAGTGACCCGGAAATGGAACTAAACTGGAACGTTCAACAAAGTTTGACACTTTGGCGGAAGTAAATGGGCAATTACTCCATTCACACGTTCCACGAAGGGTCGCGAAACGGAATTTAGGAATTATTTATATTATACTTCATAATATTACATAGGCACTTATAAATCGTAACGGTGGAGACATGGGTGGATATAATTTTTACCCAAAAAATACATAATAGTGCAACGGTTGCAACGGTCCCCTGTAAGGGAATGATCGCGGGTTTGAATCCCACCTGAAGCGATTCAATCTTGTCTATATCTTAGTCGATTTAAATCATGGAACTTACTATTTTTGTCGACGTTTCAGATGCGTTGCAGCACCTGTGGTCACAACTTGACTGACTTGTCAAAAAATACCTTCAGTAATACTCCACGTAGATCAAGATCTATTTTCATTTTATTTTAGTACAGTTTCATTGTAAGCTATTCTATTCATTATCACCTCATAGCAATTACCCAATTGCGTATAACATTGGCTCTTTGGAGCCTGACGTCCACTTGTCCACTTTGATTGGTATGCCCACATTGCCAGAATCCACTCCTAGCCTGCCCTAGTGTCTCATCTGTTATTTGGCAGACACGCACATGCAGGCCTAACTTCCTACATAAGAAAAAAAGTAAAACAATGTAGAAAATATGTGAATATTCGAAATCTAAATGAACTCTAGGTAAAGAAAATAACCTCGCTTTTCCGACGAGCTTTATTGAAAATACAAAATCAATCAACATAGAACTAAGCCGAGTTACGTTCGCTCAGCTCTTCGGGTGCATGCTGCGGTGAGCCCCACTTGAGAATTTATCGAGTTGTGGAATGCATCGAGTAAGTGGCCCAATAATTGGCTTGGCGTTCCGGCGCTGCGCTTCGACCGGATATATCGATGTCGTACGATTATGAACCTTGCAAGTTTCATGGACGTTTCAGCAAGTTACTCAATGCATAACCTGATAAGCTCTTACAGTTTTGCATAATAGGAGAGCCAGATCTTACTAAAGAGTTTTTGTGCTGTCAGTTGGAAGACCAAAAGCTAGTCCTGCTTTGTCTTCTACACTGACGGCACAGATACTATTTGTGCGTACAGGGTCGGCAGCACTGGTGTGACTCCCCTGGTGTTCTACACGTCCATAAGCCACAGTAACCACTTTCCATCAGGTGGGCCGTGTGCTTGTCTGCCACATAAGCGGTATAAAGAATATGTTTTTCGGATCGGATGATCAGTGTCGCCAGAGAAGTAAGCTGCTTCTGATACGCTGTACAATGCACTAACTAATCAATTATTAGTTATGGCCTGCTATCAGTGATCACCTGACCTGGATGAAGTGAGCGGTCCCTGGATGAAGAATGATACATCATTCCAAAGAGACATGGAAATGAAAACAATAATTTATTCATCAGTTCATCCATTGATAAAAAGAAAATACTTTCAAAATTCAATAAAAACAGTTTTAACAATTCAAAAACGTATCAGACTTTTGTTACATTACATTTCTACTTGTATTATTCGAGATTCAAAAGTAGAATACAAATAAAATACATCTGACGGAAATTAAAAATAAGAGAAAAGATTTAATTAAAGACGAGCTCTGGGGTTTTTCCACTGGCAATATCATTGTATAAACGTTCCTTCGTTCGAGACAGATAGTATTGAAAACATTTCATTAAATGTACCTACCTACTTTGTTAAAAAATAACCATTTTAATTCAAATGTTTCATTTTCAATATCATACAAGTTAATTTGTTATGTGGTGAAAATATTTATTGACATTAATATTAATATTTACATAATGTACACGGAAGTTATCTAAATTAAAATATTAAAAATAAACAGAATATACCAGAACAATCTTGAAGGTTCAGGCCACAAAGAATTCCTCCCCATCGACGGCAACCGGGAGGGTGGCCATTTGTTATTATTAGAAGTAATTATGTTATCATCATCACCTGAGCGTCAATCCCGGTTGCATTCAGACTGCACTTTGGAGCCCGGGGCTTGATCTCTAACTCGATTTATTTAGGTTTTTTATGGAGCGCTTGTCTTCTGTCCCAGTTGTACCTGCAGGAGCCTCATATAATCTTTCTTCATCAAACAAACAGACATATTAACTTTCTTAGCTATTGTATTTGTGAGAAAGCTCTCTCATATTTCCTACGTCAATAAAGATAATAATGATAACAAAACTCTATTCAGAGAGAGAGACGCCATTGAAAAGATATTAGCTCGGGAAAAATAGGATCGTAATAATGTGATCATATTAAAGCCAGCCGTGTCAAGAATGAAGGCTTTACTTATACATTTCCTTTGCTCTCAGAGATCCTTTGTCAACTTCGATTATTCGCTTGACAACAGTCGTTCACCTGTACCAAAGATGTGATGCGACACCTGAGAATAAATAAAAGAAAAGACGTTATGTAATATGTAAGTGTGGGATATGAAAAAAATCTATAAAATGTGTCTTTTGGAATTTAAAAATGTAAACCGTGATGTAAAATCATCTATGCATATTGATAAAATCGTATCGAGGGAAAAAACTGAACATTGAATATGTTAAAAAGTTTGATGTGTGTCCTGGGAGCGACACGATGTCAAAGACCTATTTTTGTAGGTACTCAAATATCACTTGATCTTAAAGAGTCCTTTGATTATATAAGAAAAAGTATGATTTGGCGTTGATTAAATTTTAAGTTGATATTTTGCTTTCCCCTACAATTTTGTATGGGAAATGTTTTTAGTACTCAAACCACAAAATCGTCTCTTAGAGTTTTTTAATTCGCACATGAATTAGGATTGATGGGCAGAAAAAAATTACACTTTTGGCATTATTCTAGCTTACTGTACGATTTTGCCAAAATCTGTGAATACAATTCAGAAAATCTTAAAAAGTTATGGAAGGTCTCCTAAGAACGTTTTGTAACTAATCATTTCAAAAATCACCCTCTTTTTCTATAGTTTTCTTTGACAAAATAATAAGCAGTTATATTATATAATATTTTTTATAAAATATATATAATTATAAAATACTATTATTTTCCGAAATATAGAAAATGTTATATTATATAACGTTTTTACTTTAAATAATAAATATTCTTAGACATAATTGCACAGTGCTGACATTATAATGTGTTCTTTAATGTCAATAATAGCACATTATGGTACAAGTGTGTCAAGTTGGTGATTACTGACTATACACACTTGTACCTTTGTAACTATACATACTTGCCATCAAAAACAGTACATATACACTACGAGTACATATAATAGTAGTTAATGAAACTGTTGCAAGATAAGGATTTTTAATCCAAATTATGTGCAGTTTCATACACTATTTTATCTAATCTTATGAAATAGTTAACATAATTTACATAAAATCTTTGTACACTCGTACCATAATATACTATTATTTGGACTATTGAATATGATCTTTTTTGTATCGATTTTTTTTTAATAACAAAGCAACTCAACCAAACAAATTTTAAAAAGCTACAGTTTACGTGTGTTTTAGAGCCAGAAAAAGTCTCAGTTTGATTAAAGGTGCCATTATGTGCCTAATTAAAATTCCGGTGAAATTAGAGCCTTTTTATGAGCAAGTGTGTTGAAAACATAATAATGTAATATAACTACATTTTTAATATCTCACATTTAGATGACAAGAGATAATATTTATATATACTTCTCTCTTTCCTTTCTTTAAATATTTCCATCGATCAAACAACAAGAAACAAAAAGTAGTCATATACTGGTGGCGCTATTCTTTCGCCACGTGAGCTAGTGGACTGTATTTTGCGGGGGTGAAGTTAACATGTTCCATATGACACTTTACACAACGAACAAGCTAGGTGATCGGGTTGCCGCGGAGGTGGTTTAGGCATTGAATGCAACCCGAGAAATTAGGAGAGGATGCACTAACCTTCACGGGGCCACGTGCCGTCGCAGCCGGTGCACCGATCTTCTCTTCCTGGCTCAGGAGTTGCCGCCCACATCACTAAATCACTTGAGGGACACACGAGAGGCACAATCCGATCGGTAAAGGTCTATGAAAGCGGTTAAAATCCAACAAACATTATTAATTTTTAAGAGTCGCGTGCGCGGCCGCCATTGTTTACTAGTTCAAATGCGAAGTGACGATGCGGCCACCTTTTCCATTGGCGCGGCGAAAACCATTGTTATCTCACTTCAAAGGCAGCGCGGGAGGGAGATGGGTACAGGAAGCGTGTGTTTCAGTGTCAATGATTGAGACGATTCGAATTTACTACTACTGGCGCCACCATTCCCCCCGGCTTGAAGGGTTACCTTCAAAACGAAAAATGCGGAACAAATCTAAAGTCTAATCTAAATCTAGGTTTGGGAAATAACAACTAAAATATAAACCTAGATTTGAACTCGTGCCTACTGCTGGCTAGGCAGAGGGCAGAGGCGAACAACCGGGCGCAGATACGATCCGGTTGCGGTTTTAACCCGTACAACACGCGCGTCAGGCGCGATAAAACGCGGGCGGAGTTTAAAACAAGGTACACATCTGCGTACTCTAGCGCGAATCAAATTACGAGCGGAAATTATCCAGTATTTCTGTCTCAAAATAGACATTAACAAATCGGGACCAGCGTGACAATTCACCTTATGATGATAATCTACTAACAAATCTAATACGTGGTCCCTACGCGGGAGAACTACTGGATGCCTTTGTTCAAATCCTAAACTTGAATTTCTCAAACGACCACCTACTCGAATGAGTCCATCTTCCAAAAATGGTTTCAAGTGTCGGAAAGAACGACTACAAGGTTTGTTAAATGCTAAATTTTTAAATTCAGAAGCAAAATAAAATTTCTGCAACTCGCGAAGTATGACCCATTCAGCTTTATCTAAATCAGCGGCGGTTATATGACCGCGCGTAGATAAAACTCTCAAAAACCGGCCCACACAAACAACACAACGCAACAGTCTCGACCAAGACGAGACGCGATTAGCCAACAACAAAATAAGGGACTCTTCACGCGGGACCGATACAACAAGCGAGTGCTTCTTCTCCTCGGGTGGTTCGGAAACCGTAGTGGGATTGAATTGACTAACTGGCCACTTATCTAACGCGGCATGAATCCAGGACGGTCCACTAAACCATAACGGGTGATCTAAAATTTGCGAAGGAAGCAATCCACGAGAGAGACAATCGGCTGGGTTGTCGGTGCCAGCAACGTGAAAGAGATTTTGTGGCGCTAATTCAGATTGAATTTTTGCCACTCTATTAGCGACGAATGTGTCCCAACGATGGGGTGAAGAGTGGGCCCAACACAAAGCGACTGTTGAGTCCGAAAAAGCTAAAATTCTACTAATATTAATGCGAAAATTTACAATTATGTCAAATAAATTACCTTAAAGATTTTGACCACAATACAAAATGTCATTAAGCGACACGGAAGTGCTAGTCTTAGCACTGCGAATTTTATTGCCGCGGTGATCCGACTCAAATAAACGAAGGGTTTCGGAATCTAATTTCTTTAAACCCATATACAAAAATAAGAAGTCGCAGAGGTCATCGATCTTTAGGTTCTTTACGGCACGAACAGATGATGCGAAAGTATCTAGAAACTTCTCTAAGTTTTGATCGTTACATGCCGTAATAGATTTCAAATCAAACATCTGATCCAAATATGCGTTAGCTACCGATCTTTTATCCTCATACTTAGCTTTCAAAGTATTTAAAATTAAATTATAATTTTCGGCACTAAACGTAATTCCAGCGCAAACGGTTATAGCTTTACCAGTTAATTTTTCAACGAGATAATGCAATTTTTCGTGATCTGTCAACGAAACGTTCTTATCTATTGTATTCTCAAAACTATCTATAAATAAACACCAATTGCGAATGTTACCATCAAATTCGGGTATCTGAATTGGTGGCAACTTAGGTCGGTCGCGAGTGGGATTGGGTCGGTCAGACGGTTTCTCCAAACTCCTAGCGACGCGTTTGATACGACAATACAAATCGTCAAACGACGATTTACCTAATGCATCGACAATAATAACGCGAGCAGTCGCGAGGACCACAGTAGTGAGCGCATCACTAGCGGACAACGAACACAAGGTGACGTCATTCGCAGCGGTCCCCGGGCGGGCCGGAGCGCGCGAGTTAAGGAACCCCAAAACACACACATTAGCTTTGTCAGCAAATAAACTTCTAGAACATTCGACGCATATCGACAGTTCTATCCAGGTCATGCGTCATTGTGTTAAATGCCGAGTAATCAATAAGATTAGTATATAAGATCAACATTTTGTGAATAGAATTAATTACTGTTAATTATAAACAATTGCTGTTACTCTGTCTCTCGAAATAAAGTATTTTTTTAAATAACTTCAGTGTCAGTCTCTTTATTGGCGCAGCCGGTAGGATCTTTGCAGTTAGACTCTTACCACGTATCTACATCTACGAGAAGTATCTGACGTCCGTCTCTACGGTTCAGCAAGGATCCCCGAACAAACAAATTTATAAGGAGCAGCCGGTGGCAGAAGCAGCCAAGCAGTAATTCACAGGAAATGAAGATAGCTGCGGAATTGTGAGTTCATCTTATTCACTTTCCTTTCAGATCTTCCTATTTCTAAACCTTGTCTTAGACCTATGTTTTGTGTGTGTTATTAGGGATTAGACAACGCCTTAGTGATACTGTCATAGGTTTACGGGTTAGGTAGTCTTAGTATTTTATTCTATTGTCATAGAGAACCTAATATACAATGGAGGGAATAACTCGTGTCCCACAGGAGATGGTCAACATTATACCTGTATTTAGTGGTGACGCAAGGACCTTGCCATTGTTTATTAAGAAATGCGAATACATACTTAATACATTTTCCGGTGGTACCGAACAAAATATCTATTTATTTCATGTAATAACAAGTAGATTATCGGGCGAAGCAGCTAGTTTAATAGGAGAACGTGATTCCATAGATACTTGGGAGGACTTGAAAACCCTATTGAGCCAGCACTTTGGGGACCCACGTACTGAAGATTGTTTAGCATTAGAACTAGAGTCCTGTAAAATAAATAAGGGTGAAAGTTACCTAGATTATTGCCATAGAGTACAACAAATAAGAAGTATTTTGTTCGCCAAACTCTCGGAGACTATTCGCGACGAAAGTCTACGCAGGGCAAAACAAACTATTTACAACAACAGGGCGATGCATGTATTCTTGTATAATTTACCACAATACCTTGTGAGATTAGTTCGTTTGCGTAATGTATCTACCTTAGAGGAGGCGTTAAAAATCGTTCTCGAAGAACAGAATTTCCAAACTGTATATGACGCTAGGACAAGCGACCGCCGTAGTTTTACTAAGACGAATAAATCCAACTCTTCACAGTCAGAAACTCAAAGGGACGGTTCACAGAATACATCGAGAACTGAGCCAGCTTTAAATACTAGAAGGGATAGCCCTAATAGTTCATATACACCCCATTCTTCCAACCAGTTCAGGAACTATAGATCACAGAATAATCACCCAAATAGCTCTAATGTGAACAATAACAATAATTCGCAACAACAAGTTAGTAGGTCACCGTATCCGGTGGCACAACAAAACTATACACCACGCTCGACACCGTTTGCAGCGCAAGCACAATCATCGGGTTCAAACACCGATGTTACTATGCGTACTGCGAGCTCACGACGAGTCAATTATATAAACAATAATGAACCTAATACAAATAGCTTGATTAACGAATTCCAAGAATTAACGCTCGATGATGGTAGCGCGGAAAATTTTTGCGTAACAGCCTCCTTAACAGAGAACGAATAAAATTGAACTGTAACAGGAGACTAAATTTACCGCATGTAATTATAAAGGAACTAAATGCAGTATTTATGATAGATACCGGTAGTGTTAGGTCATTTATTAGTCCATTTATAGCAAATAAGTACTTTAAAAATTATTTGAGATATGAGCCGTTCGAAGTTGTTAGCACTCACGCTTCGAGCGTTCATAGCGAAACGGCAATAATACCATTGCCAAATACTTTTAAGAGTAGTGAATCCCATAAGTTCTATGTTTATAGTGTAGACGACAGGTATGATGGGTTAATCGGTAGTAATCTGTTGAAGCAATTACAGGCCAAAATTAACATGGAAAACCAAGTCTTACACTTAAAAAATACAGACATCCCCATTATCTATTCACCGCCTATGAGAGAGGTATACCATCTACCTTCTCGTAGCGAACTTAGAATAAGACTTCCAGTCAACTTATTAGACGGGGAAGGTATTTTAGATTTTAAGCAGCTTACGGAAGGGATTAGAATGCCCGCTGCATTAGTTACTTGTAAGAAAGGTTTTGCGACAACTGTCATCCAGAATTACAGTAACGTTAGTAAAGATTTAGTGGTAACAGGCCCTTTTACAGTAGAGCCTTACGTTAGAAACTCGCCCCTGAGAATAAACTTTACCGAGAATAGTATAGAAATCGATAAATTACTCACCCAAAACTTATCAAAATTGCAGCTGAATCATATGAATTCAGAGGAACGATTAGCCATCGAGGGTCTATGCCATGAATATAAGGATATTTTCTATTGTGAGGATATACCTTTAACTTTCACAAACCAAGTTAAGCATAGGATTAGGACAAAGAACGAGGACCCTATAAACATAAAATCATACAGGCTCCCTCCGGTCCAAACCCAAGAAATTAGGAAACAGGTAGATAAGATGCTACGGGATAACATAATCCAGGAATCACACTCTCCCTGGAGTGCCCCCGTACACTTGGTACCTAAAAAGCTAGACTCCTCGGGCCAACAAAAATGGAGAATGGTAGTTGATTATCGACGCCTCAACGAAATCACAACCGACGATAAATACCCACTACCTAACATTAGCGATCTGTTCGATATGTTGGGAAAAAGCACATATTTTACAACGCTAGACTTAGCTAGTGGATATCATCAAATAGAAGTTGCAGAGGAGGATAGGGATAAAACAGCCTTTAGCACTCCAGCAGGACATTATTCTTTTAACCGTATGCCTTTCGGGCTAAAAACGGCTCCCGCCACGTTCCAAAGGGCAATGGATAACGTCCTTAGAGGCCTCCAGGGCATACACTGTCTGGTATACTTGGATGACGTTATAATATTCTCCAAAAGTTTACCAGAGCACGTACAGAAGCTTAGGGCAGTTTTTGAGCGATTTCGTAAGACAAACCTCAAGGTACAGCTGGATAAATCACATTTCCTCAGAAAAGAAGTCCTCTACCTTGGACATACTATAACCAGCGAGGGTTTGAAGCCAAACAGCGACAAAATCGATGCTGTGCTTCGTTATCCCATACCAACTACTGTAACACAGATCAAAAGCTTCTTAGGGCTGATCGGGTATTACAGGAAGTTTATTAAAGATTTCGCCAAAATAACCAAGCCATTAACAGCGTGTCTAAAGAAAGGCCGCAAAATAATTCTTAATGACGAATTTAAGGAATGTTTTGAAACTTGTAAACAACTCCTTACCAATGCACCTTTGCTACAGTTTCCCGATTTCAGTAAAGGTTTCATATTAACCACTGATGCATCCAATTATGCGATCGGAGCTGTATTATCACAAGGGCCCATTGGAGCAGATAAGCCAATAGCATACGCAAGTAGGACATTGAGCGACACTGAATCCAAATATAGCACAATAGAAAAGGAACTTTTGGCTATTATTTGGGCAGTTAAGCATTTTAGGCCATATCTATACGGCAATAAATTTACGATCTTTACAGATCACAGACCGTTGGCATGGCTCTATTCACTAAAAGAACCAAATAGTAAACTCACACGTTGGCGTTTACGATTAGAAGAATATGACTATGAAGTCAAATATAAAAAGGGCCCTCAAAACACAAACGCTGATGCCCTCTCTAGAATAAAAACTAACGCAATAGATGATGATATGGACTCAATCTTTGTGAACGTAGGAGATAGACACGAACGAATAAGACAAATTCGAGACGAACTTGAACATGATCTTTCGGTTAATGAAACCCCTATAGAAACTATAGAACTTTCAGACTCTGACGATGGTGTCACAGCCAACTCTGTTTCAAATAGAGAACACGAAGGAATCCCTATTTTAAACGAAGCTATAGATAATAAAAGTAGACAAATTTTAGTTCACTTTTGGTTTAAAGATAAATTAACAGTCACAGATATATCTAATAATAAGCAAAACATTTTAGAAGTACATTTACCAACAGATAACGATAGCTTAGTTAAAGACTTTTTAAAGGAGTATATAGATCCTAAATTTAAATATTTCATTTATTTTGAACACCCATCTTTTAGAAAAACTTTTTCCAACATGGTTATTAAATTATTCAAAAAGGATTCGCTAAAACTGACGGAATGCACAGAGAGAGTGGTCAATCTGACAGATTCGGAAGCAGATCAAAAGGAAATTGTCCTCAAATACCATGACGGAAAAACTTGTCATAGAGGTATTAGGGAAACTTTAGCCAAAATTAGGAGGCATTATTGGTGGGCCAATATGCATGAAACCGTCTCCGCTATCATCAACAGTTGTGAGCTGTGTAAAAAAATGAAATATGACAGAAAGCCCATCAAACCTCACATCCAATTAACTCAGACCCAGGATAGTCCTTTTCAGGAAGTATTCATGGACTTACTTTTCATCGAAAGCAAATATTATTTAACTATTGTTGACGCCTTCAGTAAATTAGCCCAGGCAATTGAAGTACCCAACAGGGCTACACCTACGATAGTTAGAGCCCTTATTAAGTATTTTAGTATGTACGGACTACCTAAGAAAATTAGTTGCGACTCAGGTACAGAATTCAACAATACCCTAATTAAGGAAATGTTAGGAATGTACAAGATAGAACTCCATATAGGGACACCGAACAACCCAAGTTCGATGGCTGTAGTAGAAAGATTCCACTCTACCATTATTGAGATGTACCGAATAGCAAAATACGAAAAAACAGACCTTGATGCCGCATCTGTAATGACGTATGCCATTATGGGATATAATAACAGCATACATTCAGCCACAGGCTTCACGCCTTTTGAACTAGTATTTGGGCACACTGACACTGGTAACGTATTCGATATCGACAGACAAAAACAGCTAACTCAAAAATTATTATTAGATCATAGGAAACGTCTTAAGGTACTATTCTTAATTCTTAATTCTTAATTCTTTATTGCACACAAACAGTACAGAGGTCAAACACAAAATAAATATATCAGAAATATGTACAAAGGCGAGCTTAACTCAGTATGAGTTCTCTACCAGCAAACCTTTGAGTAGCAGAGAAGCAGTTAAACTAATAAAGGGACGTGAAGTGTACATTAATTTTCAGATAAAAGAAGGGTACCTAAACACAGGGCCGTCTTTAAACTATTTGAGGCCCTGGGCACATTAGGATCATGGGGCCCCTAGGACCTTGAGAAAACACTATTTAGTTACAATAGATAAAGAAAGATAAACAAGGTTCTAAATTTATTTTTATTTAGTTACTAACTATAAAAAAATAGGAAATATAAAAAATAATCTACAAAAGTAACTCGCTTAACATAAAATCCTTAGATTAATTCTATGTTGATTGCAAAGGTACCCTTCTAGATTTAAGATGAGCAAAATCGTTAATCACATCTTCAAAATCTATGGTATTGAGAATATCACATTCTATGGACATCAGCGACAAACTAGTTAATCTCTTGAAGCATTGTACTTCTTAATTCATTTTTTATTCGTTTCAATTTGGAGAAGGAGCGTTCTCCGCTGCAGTTAGTTACCATCATACTTAAAAATATTCTCAATACAATTTCTACGTTAGGAAATGTGTCTTCAATTTTGTTTTGCTTTAATAGATTATATACTTCCTGTACACTGTTAGATGCTTCATTTTCCCTCTGAACATTTTTTAAGTATTCTTTTAAATGTTGACATTCTATTTCTAACTCCTTTTCATTTACATCTTCGTGATAGATTTGAGAAAATTCTTTGCATCCTTGTCGTATCTCTTCGGAATTCAGAGTTTTTAAGTGAAAAAATAAACTAAAACGTTAACTGACGGTCTCATATGAACTTTGTCGCTGTTTTAGATTAACACTCAAGGTATCGATTATTGGGAGAAAGGTTTCTACGTTGAATCGCTCTTTTCCATTCAATTGGACTGATGGCGCAGAGCCATCAAAAAAAATCAGCCGTGAGCTTCTACGTCTTGTTCTTTGAGATAGATCTTTGTAGTCAGATTCTGGGTTATTTTCTTTGGCAGATGATTCGAAGTTATCAAATTTATCCCTGAGGTTAGTAATAAAATCATAAAGTGAAGTCAACAAATTGGTTGCAACGTCCAGTGTTATTGTTTCTTTCTGAAGATAATTACTTGTTTTGTCTATTCTTTCCAATATGGTGCTCCAGATTTCCGTCAGTATAATAAATTCTAGATTTCCCATTTTTCTAGACAGACTAAGGGCTTCGTCTCTTGTTTCTCGTGCCTTTTCAGTATCGTTTGCGATGGTGATTAAAGCTTCTAATATTCTTTTATAACCCCCATGCAAAGCACTTACTGCATCAGCTCGGGCTGACCATCTGGTTTGTGAAAGACTCTTAACAACTTTTTTTGAACCTAAATGTTCTGTTAATATATTCCATCTGTGGGTAGAGCCCGAAAAAAAGTTGTACACTTTCTGAACTATTTCAAAAAACTGTGATGCCTCCGGTACACACCCAGCAGCATGGACACCTACCAAGTTTAGTGAATGTCCTGCACATGGTATAAAGGTGGCAAATTCACATTTTTCCTTGATTCTTGTTTGTAGACCACTATACTTTCCCGACATATTTGAAGCATTGTCGTAGCTTTGTCCTCTGCAATCTTTTATGGGAATATCATGTATCTCTAAAAAATACGCTAAATACTTAGATTTATGCTCTTTAATAGGTATAAATTTCAAAAAACCTTTCAACAGGAACACAGTCTTTTACGTATCGAATGATGAAAGTTAGCTGGTCAATATGAGACAGATCGGGCGTACTGTCAACGCTTATGGAAAAATATTTTGCTGATTTAACTTCATTTATAATTTTTTTTAGAACCTGTTTTCCCATTACTTCAATAAACTCATTACAGATATTTGCTGATAAATAAGAAATGTTACCCTTTCCAGGATTCCCAAATTTTTTTAAGTGATCTGCAAGAAATGGATCAAATTCACTCAATAATTCCACACAACCCAAATAATTTCCATTGTTTGGAGATTCTAGGATTTCATTGTCGCCGCGAAATGGAAGCCCTCTCGATGCCAAAAATTTTACAACAGCTACAATCCGTTTAAGTACGTTTCTCCAGTAATCCACTTCCTTTTGATGTTGAGATAATAACTCTATATCTACTCTACCAACCGCTTTACTTCGTGCCAAATAAGTCGTCATAGATTGCTTATGCGCTGGGCTATTTTCATGTGTTAAAATTATGTGATTAATATGCTTCCAATCATTACATCCATTCCGAGAGCAAAGATTAACATCAGTTGGGTTAAATAAGCAGCATGAAAAACAAAATACAGAGCATTTGGAAGGCGAATACAGCAACCATTTTCTTTCGACGCTTTCATTGTTCTTTAATTTGCGAATAAATAATGCTTTGTTGAAATATCTCGTCACTAATTTATTACCATCTTTGTAGGTTCTGGATGCCTCGGAAAAGTCAGAATCTTTATTTTGAAAATATACTGGTCTCATACGAATTAAAATTTCGCGATTTATTTCAACAAACTTTTCGTGAAAATAATCGGCGGGATCGTGCGGTATTAATTCTTCTGTGTTGGAAAACTGCTGTTCAATTGACACAGTTGGAGTTGTCGGTTTTAGTGAAGTTACTGAAGTCGTTGCACTTTCGTCGTAGGAATAGTCGCTTTCTGATTCAATCTCTTTTTCAAAATTGGAACATGAAGGTTTAGAAATTCCCGCACTTTGTAATTGAGCTGAGTCATCATGTGGAACAGAAGTTTCTCCAGTAGTAGTAGTAAAATATGATGTTAATTTTGGTAACTTTTCAATTACTTCTTTCTGATGTAGAGCTTTTTTCCTTTTTTCAGATCCACTAGGATATGACCGTTTCGACATTTTATATTATAATTCAGTATTTAATTAATTTTATAACGAAAATATTCGCTAACACAAAACAGACAAACGACGATTTAATCAAACAATACTATTTTTTTGTCAGAGCTCAAGCACAGTCAGTAACAAACTAACAACTACAAACAAAACAAACGCCACAACATCGCAGACAAATACTTGAAGGGAATTCCCGTTCGTCAAGTCAAACGACGATCGGGAGTCGGGAATTCCCCTTTTTTGTCTTTGGTATTACGAATGACGTTCGAATAGGTTTCTTAAAGACATAAACCACACCGCATCAAATAATTCTTCTTTTTTTAATTTAATAATTTTTCTTTCAATTGTATTCTTATACTTACATATAGGTATTTAAATTAACCTAAATATACTAATATCGGAAAAACTCATTTTTGAGAGAGAGTGGAGTACTTATACCCTGTTTATTTATTAGTTTGATCTTTCTTTTTGACGGATGTCAAATCTGAAATCGATATAACTTTGCAACGACGAACAATATTTTCTTATTTTAATAATATTAAAAATTGATAATAATCATAAGAATAGACACACAACATAAGAGTACCTGTTAAGGACTCAAGCATTTTCCGAAAGTCTTAAGTGGTTTTTATTGCTTCGAAGTAAAATTTAAATAGAAAAACTGAAAACAATGGTACCTACCCAATGTTTTTATGTCTAGTGCAATAAAATTGATTGACGAATGAATTTATTTATTTTGAATAGTTTAAAACATACATACAGCCACATATTTAGCCAACACATTTTTTACACCAATAGATATTTTCTGTTTCCCATCACTGACCCATCTGTCAAAAAGTTCAAGCTATGTTGTACAAGGTATAGCTATCCGCATGCGGCAAACTAAAGCTAATATAATAAGCGTAGGTATTGTAGTAAGTCATTATCATCAGATTTTTCAAAATTAATGTTTTTCGGTAATACCTAAATATCGGTTATCATTTGGTAATCTGGCAGGAACTAGGGGGCCCCATTCGATCGCGGGGCCCTGGGCACGTGCCCATAGTGCCCAGTGGGGAAGAGGGGCCTGCCTAAACAGGTACATATATATACACATAAACATACATACACAGCATACATATTACACCTACATACATACAAATAATATATTACATACATACAAATAAACACACATACATAAACACAATACATACATATAGACACATAAATATATTCAAACTACATTACTGTGATAGGAAATGTTCCCTTGTTCTTCTCCTAAAGACGTCCAGGGTATTACTACCGCGAATGGTATGAGGTAGTGCGTTCCAAAGACGCACAGCCTGCACCGTGAACGATCCATCGTAGCAGCAAGAAGTGTGTGCAGGTGTGCGAAGCAGAAAAGAGGAAGAAAGACGACAGGGTTTGCCCCTGGGTACAAGATACTCAAAGCGTTCCCGCAAATAAGTTGGAGCATTAGGATTATGAAGTATGGTATAGAGAAGAGTTAGGATGTGAAGGTTACGGCGCTGTCGAATAGGGAGCCAGTTCAGTTTTTTGCGATATTGCGTGATATGGTCGTATTTGCGAAGGCCAAACACAAAGCGAATTCCTAAATTTTGCAGGCGCTCAAGTTTGTTCAGCAGTTCCTCCGATGCATCTAGAGAGCAGACATCAGCATAGTCTAAAACCGAGAGTAGAAGAGATTGTGCAAGAGTAATTTTAGTCTGAAGAGGTAGGAGTTTCTGGAGACGCTTGAGGGATTGAAATGAACAGTATACCCCCTTGCTTACCTCCGCGATGTGAACATCCCAGGCAAGCATGGAGTCGATGTGCACGCCTAAATTTTTTGCACTTTTTGAGTAATCAATGGCCACTGAATCAAACATTACTGGAGGAAGAGAATCATGATCCAAGAGGCGGAGCATGTATCTACCACCAACAATAAGTGCTTGAGATTTTTTTGGGTTGACCAGCAGTCCAAAGGATTGGGCCCAAGTATGGATGTTGTCAAGATCATTGTTGATGGCAGCCACAGCCCCAGTCAGTTCATCAGCTTTAAAATGTCGATATATTTGCAAGTCATCTGCATAGAGGTGGTAATGCGAGGTTAGAACCCGAGTTACGGCGTTTATGAAAATAGAGAAAAGGAGAGGAGAAAGAACGCCACCCTGTGGAACGCCTGCTACCAAGTCGCAACAATCAGAGGAAGCGTCATTCACTCTAACAGACTGTGAGCGTCCCTGGAGATAGGATTTAAACCATGTAGTTGCAGAGGTAGAAACATTGATGGAGGATAGAATACCCAGGAGGATGTCAAAATCAACTGAGTTGAAGGCACTGCTGAAATCCAATAAGACCAAAACTGTCAGTTGTTTGTTCTCCATTGCCATTCTTATGTCATCAGTTACTTTAACTAATGTTGTTACAGTACTATGGCCACGGCGAAAGCCAGATTGGAAAGGACTTAGCAGACCATTAGAGGAGAGGTAATAGCTCAGTTGATCATGCACAACACTCTCGAGTACCTTGGATAAGATGGGAAGAATTGAAATAGGGCGGAATTGGGAGTGTGTTGTAGGATTGGATACTTTTGGCAGGGGTATAACAGAAGCTTTCTTCCATGATGAAGGAAAACAGTTGGAATACAAGGAGTAGTTTATAATATGGGTGAGGACAGGAAGAATCATATTTACTATGGGGAGAAGCATTTGGAGTTGAAGGCCATCATCACCAACCGCCCTACTGGATATGGATTTTAGATGTTTCTTAACTTCTACCTCTGATACAGGATGAAATTGGAAGGAAGTATTTAATGGAAGTGGAAGAGAAGTGAGAAAATTTAGGGTAGAAGATTTAACATCACTAGGTATAGTAGTTGGAGGCGCTGAGAAGTGTGCATTTAATGCATTGAGGTCCATATCAGTAAGGTTGTCATGGACGACCTTACCAATACCCAGAGATTTCAGGAACTGCCATTGTTGAGAGGTGTTGAGATTTTCAATTGACCTGTGAATATGGTCCCGTCTCGCATCCCTACACAGACGATTGCATCGGTTACGCAGCTTTTTATACAAATTGAGGCCCTCTACAGATGGACATTTTATATATTTACGCTTGGCCTTATCTCGCTTCGACATCATGTTTTTGATTGTTGGAGAAAGCCATGGCGCAGGGAGATGTCTAACTCTTACCTTTCTAATGGGGGCATGTACCTCATAGATGGTCAACAATTTGCTGGTAAAGAAAGTCACTTTCCCATCCAGGTCATTGCAGTCATAAACAGACGACCAGTCAGTACCATTCACATCAACCCTCAAGCGCTCCAGATCAATGTCTTTAAAATTACGAAGATATAGAAATTTACTCTTGCGTTTCGGAGGACGAAGTTTATAGGATAGGTATACGAGATCATGATATGAAAAGGGAGCAGATAACTGTCCGTGTGAGGCTACTTTGTGAGGATCAGAGACTAGAATGAGATCCAGTAGCGAGGGCTGAGTATTGGGAACCTTATGTGTGGCTTGTAGAGGAAGAATGTGCATGTCCACAGAAGAGACAAGGGAACAGAGTTTACGGCTGCGATGATCATTCTTTAGGAGACAAGTATTGAAGTCCCCGAGGATAATTCTGTGCTCATATATTGACGAGAAATGTTCAAGTTGTAATTCAAAGGCAGAGAAATAATCAATGTTGTTGACAGGACTGTAGTATACCCCTAGTAGTGTTTTGGTGTGCTTAAAATCAATCTCAATAAAAAGATATTCAGTAAAATTTGAATAAACACCTGGAGACTGATCAACAACTTTATGAGAAATATCCCCACGAAGATACATAGCAACCCCACCGCAACCCTTACCAGTTCTGTCAACACGCACAAGCTTATAACCAGGTAGAGAGTACTGGGTGGAAGGGAGTGGAGGCTTAAGAAAAGATTCGGAGACAAGAACAGCATGTATGTAGTCAGAATTAAAAGAAGCAAGAAGATCGGAATAGTGTGCAGGAATGCTTTGAGCATTTATGTGGACAACATTAAAATAATAAGGAAGTACTGAATAAATAGAGGACAGTTCGTTACAGAGCTGAACAGCATTGTTGTTCCCAGATGTACTGGCCAAGCTGTCACTAGACGCAATCGAAGAAGCACAAGAAGCAAAACTATCATCTGAGTCTGAAAAAGCAACGTCTGAATCTTCAGACATATAAAAATAAAAATGATAAATAAATAAAAAAAAAAAAGATATATAAATTAATTATAGATTATATAAAACTAAATAATAAGTAGTCTAAAGTTTTACTTGTAACGTATCCTCTATGCACTCGCCAGTTGCAAACATAATTTATAGATAAACGTTTCCGAACGCACAACATAATATGACAGTTTTGACAAGTTAAAGTTGTTACGTCAGTTACGTCAAAGTCAAATTACTATAACAATAACAAAATGCAACTGACCGCTTATACAAATTAAATCTCAAAATGAAAGAAAAACAAAACAAAAATAAAATCTATGCAACAATTATGAAGGCTACTTGCGCGGTTTTCTCTGTGAAGCTGTACCCACACTGGCAGATGTTGTTTCGGCCACAGGATATTTGTTCAAAAGTTGTTGCAGTTCACCCGCCGACTCGATCTTATGCCGCGTGTTATCCGTGACCTGAACTACAATCTTCCCATCCGAGGTCCAGCACTGTCTCACACCATAATGCTTCCGTGCGGACACAAATAGGTCGTGTCTGGGTTTTGTGAGAAACTCTGACAACGTTATACCAGTGCCTTTGAGTTTGGATTTGTTACGCCATATCTCACTACGGGTTGCACGACTTTCAAACCTCACTAACAGGGGGCGAGGTCTGCTAGTATCACTCCCCAGACGATGGCAGACTGCTATGTCTTTTGTAGTGATATTCATGGTCTTTATTTTGTCAGAGAACACATTAATGACGCTGCCCGTGAGATCCGCTGTATTTTTCTCAGAAAGGCCATGCAGAAGAAGAACCTTGGCTCTTGATGCCATCTCATGCCGATCTAAGCCCTTCACCAGTAACTCCATTTGGGATTTCAGGGCGCCCAAGGTCTTCCATACAAGACCCTTAAATTCAGTGAAATCGCTAGAGATACTTGCTATAGTCTTATGTATTGTAGACTCACCTCCAGCACTCTTCAAGTCCTCTTCGTACTGTGCCATACGCCTTGTAAAAGTGGTAGACAGCTCCTCCATGCAGTTAAACAAGTTTGTGTACAGATCCATTTCGTTTGCCATGCTTTAGTGCAGTCGAGCGGTGATGTATTATATATACTAATATGTGAGAGGGTGCAATAGAGGATACCAAAGGTTTTTAAATATTATATTGCATTAAATGGTAAGTAATTTTATTATTTAAATTTAAAATATTCAAGAGCTTTTTTTAAAAGGTGTTGACACTTCAAAGCAAAAGCTGAATTTGTAACAGAAAAGTTGGGTTCAAATAAAGTTAAAGTTAGAGACAAAAAAGGCGGAGAAAGTGTCCCGTCCATCAAACCAGGTGAGACAATTTTTATGAAAAATACGAGAGTTAGGAAGGCTAAAGAAAAACCACGATACGAGAAAGCTAAAGTTACGGGAGACGTACAACGTAACATTGTTCCTGTAGAATTAAATAAACGTTCTACACGTGTGGCAGTTAAAAATGTAAAACGTCCTCCACAGATCGTGGCTAGTCCTTCTAGCGATGACATCCGCCCTGGACCTTCTAAACCTCGGTCAGAGCCCGGGGATAGCATTGCTGAGGATGGGAGTAGCAGTGAAGAGGAGTAGCTTTTGGACCATTTTTAAAACTCTAAATTTAGAATCCTTAGGCTTACAAATAGAAGATAATATTCAGAATTTCAATAATCTTAAACTTAAGATAAGGGAAATTAGTTTAGCAAACGAAACTTGGGGGTTGAAAATCAAATAGAATATTTAATAGCCTTAACCAAAAATAGATTATCCCAAATTTATCCTTTCAACTTTCGTATTAAGCGAGCATTACTCAGTCCCTTAGGTTCATTAGTCAAAACTATTACAGGAAATTTGGACTAGGATGATGCTATAAAATACGACCAGGAAATACAAATGCTAACTAATAAGGAGCATGTGATTGAACGTAAAGTTTCGTCTATGCAAAGAGCTTTCGATAGATTGGTGAACAATTCGGAAACAATAAATTATAATATTAAAAACTTAGGCTCACAAACCAAGGAAATAGAAAAGCTTGCCCAAAATGAGTTTAATTTTAACACTTTATTACACATGTTAAATGCAATGTACCAGGTCTTAGTAACTTAGTTAACTTAGTAACTTTCGCTCTTGTTACGAAAATATACAGGAAATAGAAACAGCAATCGCTTTTAGCAAGTTAAATATATTACACCAGTCAATTATAAATAACACAGAACTATATAATACATTACTAGTTATTAACAAACATGCTAAGACTATTTACCCCATAAATAGACAAAATTTACTTAAACTAGAACGTAATATTTTAATCAAATCATTTCTAAATAGTGATAGGTTAGTTTTTATTTTAGAGGTTCCGTTAATAGAAGACAAAACATATAACTACTACAAGGTTATACCTATCCCTATTTTCCAGTACCCAAACACCCTGACCATTATTCCTAAGTACCCATACCTAATGGTGAATGGATTAACTTACATACCTGTAGCAAACCCGTGTACTGAGGTTGAAGATGGAAAATTCCTTTGTACCGAAGATAATCTAAGCCAAGACTTGACAGAGACTTGTGTGGAACAAATAATGCTGATGAAAAACAAATATAACAGATGTATACAAAGTCACATCAAGATCGAGAAGACCAAGGTGCAGAAAATAACTGAAAACCAATGGTTGGTCTACTCTGAAGTCAATTTAGTCATCACCGAAAACTGCGACACCGACATAAGGAAGACCAATATCCTCGGTACATATATGGTGACCCCAGATCAACGCTGTGAGACCCAGATCGGAGATATATTTGTTGCTTCTACTACGAATCTAACAGTTTCCAGACTTCAACTTCCATTGATCCAGATGCCAGAGCTTCAAAACAAGATCCAAACAAGAACTCAAAAGGTGGACCTCAGAGACGTGGATTTTAGTGATGTTAAAGAAATTCTCAGAACTGTGAAATATAGTGACAATGGTGATTCAAGCACAAGCCAAATTTTTACTGTAGAAATAAGTGTCCGGACTATATTTTTGTATATCATAATAATCATTATAATTATTGTAATGTTTTGGAAATTAAAGTTCTTTTATATTTTTCGCCGAAATTCTCCGAAGCCATCTGCAAGGTCTTCTGATAATTTCTCTCTTGGGGAGGGAGGAGTTAAGGAACCCCAAAACACACACATTAGCTTTGTCAGCAAATAAACTTCTAGAACATTCGACGCATATCGACAGTTCTATCCAGGTCATGCGTCATTGTGTTAAATGCCGAGTAATCAATAAGATTAGTATATAAGATCAACATTTTGTGAATAGAATTAATTACTGTTAATTATAAACAATTGCTGTTACTCTGTCTCTCGAAATAAAGTATTTTCTTAAATAACTTCAGTGTCAGTCTCTTTATTCGCGCGAGCGCGGGCTGCGGCTGTGGCGCAGGCCGCCGTGTGTCACCGCTCGACGAACCAACTGTGCTCACATTGGATGCGGCATTACTACTTTCAAAATGAAGTAAAGTGTGGTGTCTCGCTTGACATTTGCGACAACTATTGCTACTATTACATAAAACCCGGCCTGATAACTCACTGAGTAATCGGGATTTAAATTTAACTCTAAAACGTTGATGTCATGTACTAAGGATTCGAAATCCGCGCGTAAACTATCCAAGTTTTCTATAGAACACAAGAACGAATCTCTAATAGCCAAATCAGAGGTTTTAAGTGCATTATCACAAATCGATTGTACGCGAGAGTAAATCATTTCTCTTTTAGCGTATAAAAGTTTCAATTGAAGTTTACTATCGGTACTACCAACCTTTGGGGGCATGTTTACAACTAAATATCAAACTAAAGTGCGGTAAGCAACAAATGAAATGACTTAATCTTAGCGGTACCTATAGAACAGCGACGCGGCGCGAGCGATAACCGTAGGTAGGTAGGTACCTATTACTGCGAGTGCAAGCTTGAACAAACGCGCATAGCAACAAGATCGTACCTACGCGAGCTAGATCGCTGTCTAGGTTCAACTATTATTTCAGGGATTAAGTATTGCGTAATATCTATTCAAATTAAAATACTTTCGTATGAATTTGAATGAAATGCGAGCGGGGTACAACCGCGTACCTACCGTATTAGGTAAATACGATGCGAGCTAGCGGCGAACGGACAACTTAGAGATTGAAACAAATAAAAACAAAAGCCAAATGCGTTAGGTATTACACTGTGCCTATGCACTAGGGTGTCTAGGATACCTAAGATTTTTATTTTTTTATTTTATTTATATAATCAGGTCCACTTACAGTTATTTACATTTAAACTATAACTAAAACATGCAATAATAATGAAAACACAGTGCAATGCAATAACCACTTACAAATGGACACAACATGTACAAACTTTAAATATACCTAAGTAACAACAATTTATTCGCTCCGTAGTGGAGTGGTGACTGATAGATGAGTATGTAATGTAATAGTGATGATCAGTTGAATCTACACTATCACGTACACATGCAATTTATTTTTAATATTAATATTAATAGTAGACTAATGAATAGGAATAAGAAGAATAGCTCGACTAATCAAGATCAGGCAATGAGTAGAGAATCGATTTCAGTTTGTTGAGTGAATCACAGTGAATGTCAATTTGATCGCTGCAACTATTAATAACTTTGGACAACCTCGCGCAAGGGGAGTTAGCACCGAAAACTGTCCTTCGCAACGGTGGGCATAATGGTGTAATAGCTCTGCGCGGGAGCCTTGCCGGGATTCTAAATCTGAACAGTGCCAAGAGCGGTGATGAATTAATTTTATTATGTAAAATTTTAAGGGCAAACATTGCGTCAATAAAGTTTCTTCTAAAAGCAAGGGATTTAAGTTTAAAATACGTTAATCTACGTCTATAAGAGTAAACTTTTTTGGATATTCCATTATAGAATGCAAGATGCCAAGCAAACCGCTTTTGGACACGTTCAATACGCAAGGAATGTGTTGCGTAGTGCGGCCGCCAGACCACACTGCAATATTCCAAGTTGCTCCTAACTAGACTGTTATAAAGAATCATTTTAGTTTTATTACCACGGAATGCCCGACAGGTTCTCAAAACAAAACCTAACATCTTAGAGGCTTTTTTTATAATGTGATCCATGTGGGGTATGAAAGTTAACTTCCTATCAAATATCACCCCAAGATCTCTAAATGTGTCAGATTCACTAATTTTGGCTTCATTTATAAAGTATTCGGAACTAATAGGACAATTTTTTCTTGTAAATTTCATATGATGACATTTGTTAGTGTTTAGTAGCATTCTATTATTTTCGCACCAATGTACAAGGTTGTTGAGATCGCTTTGAATAAGCTTAACATCATCCTTCGATTTAATTGTTCTTAGAAATTTGAGATCATCTGCATACAAAAATACTTCAGAATATCGAAAGCAACTTGGAATATCATTAATAAAAAAATTAAACAATATAGGCCCCAGATGTGAGCCCTGTGGCACGCCGGATGAGATATGCTGTAAGTTTGATCGGTAACCATTAACGACAACAAAAAAAAGCCTCTCTGACAAGTACGAAGTCAACCACCGCAGCAAAGACCCACAGATGCCATATGCTTGTAATTTGTCAATTAATATTTTATGTGAAACCTTGTCAAATGCTTTGCTAAAGTCGGTGTAAATTACATCAACTTGGTGACCAGCATCAATTGCGTAAGCTAATTGCTCAGTAAATGGGACCAAGTTAGTAAGGGTGGATCGATTTGCTACAAAGCCATGTTGGTAGTCACTTACGTATAACTTTAAATGGTTCTGCATATATGGACATACTAGTGCTTCAAAAATTTTAGCAAAAGATGACAAAATTGATATAGGTCTGTAATTTGAAATTAAGTCGTTGTCATCAGATTTATGAATTGGGACCACTTTTGCAATTTTCCATTTAGAGGGAAATACGCCAGTCTGAAGCGAGTAGTTATAAATATGCATAAGCGGAAATACCAACACTGACGAGCATGCTACAATCAATACAGGTGGGATACCATCAGGTCCCGCACCTTTGTGTATATCTAAAGCTTGTAATTTTTTCAACAATAATTCGTGGCTAATAATTGGGTTCGTAATAGACAAGCTGTGTTTTTCTAAGGATAGAATATACTCAGAACTATATGTATTATCTACAGGTTGCTCGAGGTTATAGACTGATGTAAAATAGTTGGCAAACATTTGACAAATCACGGTACCCTCTGCGGTGGCTGTTGAGCCATCAGACATTGACCTAGGATATACTCCAGAACCTCCTCGCTTAGCCTTCACATAAGACCAGAAAAGCTTCGGACTCTTAATTATTACCTCTTCCATGCATTTTGTATAATTGTTAAAGCATTCCGTAGACATTCGATCACAACATTTTCCAATATATCTTAATTCTATTTCATCCAACGGGTTATTGTATTTTTTAACTCGTTTCCTAAGTTTATGTTTTTTGTTAAGTAGCTTTATTAATTTTCGGCTGAACCAAGGTGGGTATTTACTGCTTTTTGTTACATGCATTGGAATGTAATTGTCAATAGCGTCATTAAGAACGCTATAGAAGATCTCAAGCATTTCATTTACATCGCTATACCCAGTAAACAATTCATCCCAATTAATATCTTTTAAACAATCACACAATGATGAGTAGTCGCCTTTATAGAAATTTGGTCTTTTCTGAACTTTATTGTTTCAAATCAAATCAAATCAAATCAGTTTATTGTGAAAATGGGTAGGTACAATAGTGATACAGTAGGTGCAATAATATAATATGGTTTCTCCATTCTCCGCCTCAAGGCATACAATAAAATTTACTAATATAATAATCAAGTATTGTAGTAATTAAATTATGTCAGCATACCAAAAATCTTACAATTTCTACAATTTTATGCCCAACAGGGAATGTCCATATTGTCCATATTTAAATTTGTCATTACATTTTGTCACAAAAATATTTGTATTATCACTTACAAAGTTTAATCTTCAAGATACTCCTTTATTGTGTAGTATACCTTGTTAGTCAATAGTTTCTTAACTTCTCTTTTGAAAAATATAATATTTCTAATTTGAAGAATGAATTCTGGTAATTTATTATATATTTTGGGCGCCATTCCAAGAAAATTTTGATTAAACACGGTTTTTTTATGTTGTACACATCTAATTTTATAACTATACCGTGAACTATTGAGAGTCTCAAATAAATGAAAGTTATTTTTTATGAATGTGACCACTTCAAATATATATAAACAAGGTAATGTTAAAATGCCAAGACTTAAGAAATGAGGTTTGCAGCTATCGGTACTTTTTATACCACATATAGCTCTAACACATCTTTTTTGTGACTTAAATACCATTTCTGTATTATTGGAATTACCCCAATATATGACCCCATATCTTAGAGAAGATGTTACAAAAGCATGATACGCGGTAAGCACAGTTGTCTGGTTCACTATTTTGGAGAGGTTGTACAGCGCATATGAACATTGACTCAGTCGTTTGCAAACACTCTCACTGTGACTTTTCCAAGACATGTCTCGGTCTAATACTATGCCCAAAAACTTTGTGGAATCAGTTTCTTCAATTATTTTCATGTCATATCTTATGTCAGGTTTTATGTGATTAGTCCTTTGTTCAAATGTCATAATTTTAGTTTTATCAAAGTTTAATTTTAAATTGTTAGCCTCTAGCCAGTTAATAAGTACCCTTAGACACTCATTTATATCAATTTCTATTGTTTGAGTTTTATTAGCACTAAAAAGTATGGTGCTGTCATCAGCAAACAAGACCATTGGATGACGTGTAACTTTGGGCATATCATTAATGTACAGAAGAAATAATAGTGGCCCTAAAATACTCCCTTGCGGTACACCATATTTAGTTACTCTTAGATCTGAGACGTATTTTATTTCTGTTTTTGATTCTATACAGATTTTACTTAGGGTAGTCATTTGTTTCCTGTCTGTTAAATAACTTTTTATGAGGGCATGAGCATTACCTCTGATTCCATACCTTTCTAGTTTTTTTAGGAGTCTAGATCGATCCACACAATCAAATGCCTTACTCATATCCATGAACAGAGCCGCTACAGGATTTCTTGTATCAATATTAGTTATAATTTTTTCATTTAGTTTATACATGGCCATGTTAATATTTTTATTTTTTCGAAAACCGTACTGTTCGTCTACTAGGCTACTAGGGCTTTTCAAAAATTTTAGAGAATATTGACAGTAGAGCTATCGGTCTGTAATTACTGAGACTTTCTCTGTTACCTTTTTTGTACAAAGGCTTGATCACAGACAGCTTTAATCTCTCTGGAAAAATACCCCTTTCGATGCACATGTTCATAACGTGACTGAGGATAGGTGCAACAATAGTAGCCACCGATTTAATAATATGAGTAGCAATTTCGTCACATCCTGTGCTATTTGTATTATTTAATGCATTTATTATTGTTATAATGTCATTAGAAATTGTCGGTGATAAGAATAAAGAATTACATTGCATGTCAAATTTTAAATAATCATTATCGTCATTAGTACCACTCAAGCATTCAATTTCATCAATAAAATAGTCATTGAATGTCTGAGCTATGCAATTTGGGTCAGTTAAAATCCTTTTGTTTGTTATAATTTTATTTATTCCATCCATCGGTTTATTGTTTTTACCTTTTTTAATTATTTTCCATACAGCTGCACTCTTATTTTTAGCCTTATATATATAGTTATTATTTTGTACCTTTTGTGTCAAGCGAATTATCGTTTTCAGCCTTTTAGAATAACATTTGTATAGTCGTTTATTATTGGGGGTAGGCAATTTACGAAACTCCCATAACATACTGCGCTTACGTTTGCAACATACTTTTATTCCTTTACTAATCCATTGCGGCTTCCGTACTAAGGTCATTTTTATTCTTTTAAGAGGAAAGCACATATTATAAAATAACTGAAAGGAATCGTGAAATCTATTAAATGCTTGGTTTGGTTCATTGCATTCATACACTTCATTGAATGAAAGATCCTGTAGACATTTCTTAAACTTGACAATATTTTCCTTACAGTAATTACGTCTAAAGATAAACCAGTATGGCATTATACACTTCTTTTCTATGGGGCATTGAATGAGTTGGGCAGTGTGGTCTGACACTGATAACTCAATTACCTCACACTTGCTGCCTTTGATATTACAAATTATATTGTCTATACAGGTTCCAGTACATATTCTGGTAGGTACACGTATACCTATGATCATCCTATAGCTAGTCATTAGGTTAAGGAAATACTGAGCATTCTCTGTTTTCTTCATTATGTTTACATTAAAGTCTCCACACAATATGGTCTTTTTTTTACGTGATAAGCAAATGTAGTTTAAAATGTTGTCGAGATTCAACTGAAACGTGTTCAAAGAAAACTTATCCACCTTAGGTGGTCTATATAGGCAAATGATAACAATTTGAGGGTTTAATAATTCTACTGCGCAACACTCAATTATAGTAGGTTGGCACCATTTTTCTATGTCAAGTTGTTGACATTCAAGACTATTTTTTAAAAGTATACATGAGCCACCATGTCTATTCTCTCTACCATAGTATGCACCTAAATAATAGTTTGGTAAATTGAGATGAACATGGTCGCCCCTCCTCATATTCGTTTCTGTTACACAGACTACATCTACAGATTTATCTTCCTCTGTCAAATTATTCAGATGCACGCTTAGTAAACTCGATTTACTGACCAGTCCATTTAAATTTTGGTGTAGTATGGTAATATGATTATGAACGAAAAAATGTTTCATTATAAACTGGATTAGGTTCAGTATTTAAAGTAGAAATTTTCGGGATTAATATATTGGGATTTCTCTGTTCTGGTTTGAAGTAATTTAATATACTTTTTGACAAACTTTAGTACATTTTGGGGGTTTATTTATAAGGTGTTTTTTTCTAACATACAGCTCCCTATTTTTTAGAAATGATTGCTCATATTTCAGATAATCAATTTCAATATTTAATTTATAACTAAGCTTATTTAGACATATTACATTACTTTTCTGAGAGACTAAATGATGGTACTGCACAAAATCCAAAATATCAACAAATTTACAGTTTGTGCAATTTTGAACTAATAATTTCATGTTTTGATTTAACATATGCTCATTTAAGTGTTTATTGTATTGCACACCTAGCAAAAAAATTTTTTTTATTTTTTTTATTTTCATATATATATATATAATTTTTTTTTTTTTTATTTATTTAAATTTTTTTTATTATTATACGGAAGCCTAGTATCAGCCTGAAAACTTATAACAATATCTAAGGGTGGATGCAGATTACTTACTTTACTAATAGGATACAAACAAGTACCAACTCTAGAGCACGAGACAGTGGAAAGTACAAGGTCAAGTATTCTTCCCATCGAATTTTTTTCAAAATTGAACTGATTTAACTTATTTATATAAGTAAAATCAACCTAGGTTTTACTTTGTGCCGGAAATATCTGAGTTACCATTGACTTCCTTTGCTCTATGCCAGTCGATATCACTTCTATTAAAGTCACCCACAATACATATTTCACTGTTGTGACTTTGCTCAAACACCAAGTTGCACCTGCTTAAGTACCCCTCCAGTACAGATCGTAGTACTGGTGGAGGAAAATAGACAGCACAAATAACAATTCTCCGAACCGAAACTCCCCGTGCGCCCGGAAAGTCAATGGTTACCCATACATCCTCATTGTCACTCTCCCATTGTACAATACGTTTGGCTTTCAGACATTTTTTTATTGCAAACAGTACTCCACCACCTTCAACTTTATGCCGTTGTTGGCCAGACGTTATCCTATCCCTTCTATAGACTGTGTATCGATCATCAATCAGTTCACTGCTAAATACAGAGTCATTCAACCAAGTCTCTACTATGATTATAATATCAAAATTATTACTACAAACATTGCGGTAAAAAGATTGGGTTTTAGTTCGCAACCCTCCACAATTTTGGTAGTAGATATTTAAAGAACTGAATTTAAATTATGTATATTATGAAGACAATACGGAATTTTTTAATATAAATATATATAAGAAAAAACTATATAATTTACAATAACTTATCTATAGTATCCCGACTTTTTATGATTATTACATCGGAATTATCATTCTTTTTAACAAATATCCTCCCATTTCTAACCCAAACATATTTATAATTCATCTCTTTAGCTTTAAGTCTAGTCGCGGCATGTAATTCCTTGTTGGTTGGAGATAAGTGTTCCAAGACGTATACCGGGGTTTTCTGACCGGCTATTCCAAAATCCTCGCTGCACAGTTTCTTTTCGGGATTCTTTTTGTTATATGTAATCACAGCAGCCAGCACTTGATCGCGAACACGCGGGGAGGAAAATTGCACTACAATGGATCTAGGGCGCTTGCTACTACTATTAATTTTAGCTATACGAGTGTAGTGCAATATGTCGCTGTCCTTTAGCTTACACCCTACCACAGACCCCAACTGCATAATAACACTCAGTAAGTTCTCATTTTTGTTTTCTGGTAGACATTGCAGTTCCAGGTTACAAGAGCGCGCATGTTGATCCAAGTAATTTAATCTGTACGTTAAGTCTGCTACAGAGGCTTCCAATCTAGCATTCTCCTTCTTTAGATTTAAAACGGTATTACTAGTTGAAGTTTGTTCAGATTGCAGTTTATCGAACTCGATTGTATGGAAACTTAATGATGATTTTAGTTCTTCAACATCCTTTTTTATGGGTTCCAACTGTTTGTTTATTGTGTTAACAAGCGTGGTATTCATAATCTAAACCTAAATGCCTAGATGCGGGGTTTTCTACTAAAATAACTAGGTATTTAGGTGCGGTGCGTTTATTCCCAATAGAATAATAACAAATGCGAAACTACGACCAAGGATTGATACGATAAGAGAAATGCGAGCGAGGTATAACCACGTACCTAACCTATGTATGTATTAGGTAAATACGATGCGAAACTAGCGGCGAACGGACAACCCAGAAATTGAAATAGCCAAATGCGTTAAGTAAACGTTAACCAAACAGCCCTGAACAGGCTATCCACCCCAAATGCAGTAACGCTGCAATGGATAAAGGGGCATAGCGGGTCCTACGGCAATGATGCCGCGGACGAACTTGCGAAGAGAGGCTCTGGTATGAGCGTCGATGGCCCGCTACCATTGCTACCAATCCCTTTCTCGCAACTCCGCACTTGGACACGCGAGAGATCCGCGGAACTACATAACCAAAGATGGACACAAGCCACCGACTGCAAGCAGTCAAAAGTGGTTATGCCATCAGTAAACAAACGACTCACGAAACGTCTCCTAAAACTAGACAGAACAAGTCTAAGAACAATAATGGGGACTATAACGGGCCACAGCCCCCTCCACAAGCACCTATACACCATTGGTGTCACGGACAGTCCCCTTTGCAGGGGATGTTTTGCTGCCGAGGAAACGGCCGCCCACGTAGTACTGGAATGTGAGGCAGTAGCCTACCAACGATCACAAATCCTCGGTACAGTGAGGTCGCTCCGCGAAGCCTGTGAAGCCCCCAGTAAGCTTCTGCGCTTCTGGGCGGAGCTAGGCTGGCTACTCTAGCCAGTACTCCACACGCACAATGGCCCAAAAGGGAGGCTAAGTGCGGACAAGGGAGTCCCCCTTCCATTCCATGCGTTAGGTATTACACTGTGCCTATGCACTAGGGTGTCTAGGATACCTAAGATCTAAACCTAAATGCCTAGATGCGGGGTTTTCTACAAAAATAACTAGGTATTTAGGTGCGGTGCGTTTATTCACAATAGAATAAATGACAAAATGCGATCTACGACCAAGGATCCGGCTCGACCAGGACCAAAAAGAATGGTGGCGCTATTCTTTCGCCACGTGAGCTAGTGGACTGTATTTTGCGGGGGTGAAGTTAACATGTTCCATATGACACTTTACACAACGAACAAGCTAGGTGATCGGGTTGCCGCGGAGGTGGTTTAGGCATTGAATGCAACCCGAGAAATTAGGAGAGGATGCACTAACCTTCACGGGGCCACGTGCCGTCGCAGCCGGTGCACCGATCTTCTCTTCCTGGCTCAGGAGTTGCCGCCCACATCACTAAATCACTTGAGGGACACACGAGAGGCACAATCCGATCGGTAAAGGTCTATGAAAGCGGTTAAAATCCAACAAACATTATTAATTTCTAAGAGTCGCGTGCGCGGCCGCCATTGTTTACTAGTTCAAATGCGAAGTGACGATGCGGCCACCTTTTCCATTGGCGCGGCGAAAACCATTGTTATCTCACTTCAAAGGCAGCGCGGGAGGGAGATGGGTACAGGAAGCGTGTGTTTCAGTGTCAATGATTGAGACGATTCGAATTTACTACTACTGGCGCCACCATATACTAAACTAAGTATTCTGATATTATTAGATTCATGAATGAAACTTTATTACAGTAAATATTTTTACAGATAATAAATCAAGAAATAATTTATAAATATTAAATAAATAACAATTAAAATGCGTCGTAGAATTCCTCCGCATCGCATGCCTCTTGTGGTAGCGTTCCCAGAAGACTGGCAGCATTGCCACGTTGTATGGCAATGCTTATTCTCTGTCCTAAAAAGAGGCCAGCCTTCTGGTCACGAGAAGCGTCGACCATTCGCTTCGCAATCTCACGGAAGAGGTTGCGAGTGCTCGGACCCCATGACCCCAAAGTCTCGACTCCAAACGGCACAAATTCATAATCTCCGAGATTGGAGTATTTGCGCCGCTTGAGAGCCTCTGCAGAAGCAGCAGCAGCACCAGCACAGCCAGCCGTGCTAGTTATATGGGTAGGAGCCATGGTATCAACGCATGTGGCGTCCCACACGAGAGTCCTACCCATCTTCCATGGCATTAACGACATGCCATCCGGTCTCTTGCCATCGTCACGCGCCAAACCGTTTGGTTCTAGTACAGCTGGTACACCGGCGGTGACAAGAGCACGGCGGACTATGTCGTTGAGGCTGGCGTGCCGTGGAATTCGCCCAGCGCTCCTGCAGCACGACAGACCATGGTGTCCGAGTCTGTCAACAGCTTCTCCACAACGGCATTGCTGCGGAGAAACACACGGCGCACCTAAACGGAGACAAGTTGCGATGCGGAAGGTAGTGTCATCTAACATAGTCCCTACGTTAGATGACGGAAGAGCTTGTAGCCAAAGACCCGATTCCCACACTCCAACCGCCAGTAAACGGGCACGCTCAGCAGCATTGGAACATGTATTTAGTAATTTTTTTCCAACTAAGCTGCAGAGCGGCCCGTCCCACTGACGCTGTGAGAAAAGGTTCCTTGGAACTTGAGTATGAAATGTGAAACATGTGAAAACCTCAGACATAGCACGCAAAATTTCCTACCTAGGTATATTTACAATGCTTGTCAGTTCTACATCTCAATACTATTTACATGGGTACATAATATCGGAACAGAAAATAAGTAATCAAACAAATAATTGAGATACAACTTGCAAAACTTTGCGATTGCTGTACGTGTCAGAAATGCGGAACACGTAGATACGGCTAGAGAATTTGAGATGTGCCATCAAAGCGCATTTCTTCTTCAGACTCGAATATTTTCTACGCCGAATATAAATTTGTTTGATGTTTTTTGATTATTTTGGTCTTATTTGACATATTATTAGTGATGCGTGTTAATCATTTCAAACTCTTCAATTACTATCCAACTAACCGTAACCAATGCTACTGTTCAGACTAACTGAATAACATATATGGAACTCACAGCATTAGCGTGTGAACCCGCGTGAAGTAATACCATACTCTTAGGTACGGAAGGTACATACATACATATAATCAAGCCTTTATCCCCGGGGGGTTAGGCAGAGGTGAATGATCACCCACATTTCACCAATAATTGTATTCGGTCCCACGTAATAGGGGGTGAGCCTATTGCCGCATTTCGGGCACTATTGTTGACTCGAGCCATGCATCTGAGGCTGAGTCTGGGCTGTATATATCTGTCAGATGTGAAACAGCCCTATCCCTTAGTCGCCTTGTACGACACCGCATGGGAAGAGATGGGGTGGTCCAAATTCTACTCTGCTGGGAACCACACGCGTTCCTTGCTTATAGGTATTTCTTAAATTATTAATTTATTAACCTCCTAGTTTACTTAGCCATGAGCCTCTCAATTAAACGGTTATGATGAATAAATGAACAAAACTAAGATTACCAATTAACATTTGAATGCTTAGGATCCTCATCAAAGTTTATCAATCTGTCTGTCACGTTGCCGTAGATAGATAGGTTGTTGTCTTTGAATTGTGCTTCTATAATTTATTTGCCTTAGGCAATTACATTGCTTTAATGTTGGACTAACAAATGCTTTAAATTAATGGAAATTAATATGTCTTGTCCTGTGTACACTTCAAAAACTTTATTTTTACGAATTTAGGCCTGGGCAAAGTCGAGACCTGGGTCGTTATATAAATAAAATTATTATATTTAAGATATATAGAATATACCATAATCTATGAGTTAAATTATAGTTAAGAATAGACTCACTCTTATTACTTCGGGCCAAAATATTGCTACCAAAATGTAGGCGTATGATATACTTCTATATTTGAGGATATAATATGATTAGGTATTTTTACTTTTTATAATACAGTTGTGTTATGTTCCCGGCGGTAAGTAGGGTAGCCAGAGCTCACTGGAGAGTTTTTGTATTATCAGTGGGAAGACCAAAAGCTTTTGCTATTTTATCTTTTACACTGACGGTACGTCCATAGGCCACGGTAACCACTTTCCATCAGGTGGGCTGTGTGCTTGTCTGCCAACCAAAAAAAAATACAGTTAAAAAGTATTTACCATACTAGTAATTAACTATAAGTAGGTACCTCTACAGCATCATGAGCGGCAATTAAAATTAATTGAGCACATAAACGTACGAAAATATGCCTTTTTAATTGAGCGTGAACAAAAGGTACTTCCATTCATTATGGTTTTATTCTATACCATGTTTTCTGTAGAAACACCAGCAAACAGAGCTCAGGAATATAAAATACCAAAAGCATTGAGGAAAATGTATGCAAAATATATGAAGCGGAAATGGAGGTGGGTATTTTATAAAATTCTTAATAACCTGCTCATTAAACTTCGCGCCCCGGGCCAGGGCAGCTCCACAAAACAGGCTGAGGTCAAAGTTGTCGGAAAACATTTGTAAGGCAGGTTATAACAATCGGATCCGCTTTATGATGTAAAAAGGGCTCGTTGTTAAGAGTTACACATTGTTAAGTTATGCAGTACTAGTTAGGTCAATCTTTGGATGGATGACCATACTTAACGCATTAAGATAGCTTGCACTTGGCATCTCGCGCTCTGCTGTACTACAATGTATCTTAATTCTTTCTTCTTTTCTTATCTTGACTTCCCCTATTCTCGAGAAGAAGACGAGTGTCAGAGCCTAGTCCAGTAATCAGCCGTAATTGTAACTAAGGTTGGCTTGGGCTTCTAAACACTTGGTGGGGTCCACATACTATTTTTTTCACTATTGAGCACGAGTATTCTAAAAGTATAATTTTTTGACGGCTTCTGTGATATTGCGGTTTAACGTACGACTGCTACGCAGGGGGCTCGGGTTCGATTCCCGCTCTGTGCAAATATTTGTATGCATGAATTTGTATATTTACATTGGTGTGGGTGCTATGTTTCATCTACCTTTTATACTCTAATAACAATGATTTTATAAATAATTGCATCTTTTACCAACTACTAAAATAAACATTTTCACCCTGTATTTGACACACTGATGTCTCAAGTCTCGAGTCCCAAAAGCTCGAGATCTTGACACTGCTGCGTTATTCAAAACTTTTTACCTCGACTCAGAGACAAAGCGATTAGAAGTTTTAAGATTGATGAACCTGGGTGCTCTATTTTTTTCAGGACAAGAAAGGGTATTTTAAATTAAGTAACTTCAACTTAATTTTCAGCCTGCAACAACGACTTCTTTTTTTATCTGTGTTAATTATTTGATGTTTTTTTCTGTTTAGCGAATGAGTAGAATATTTATCTACAAAGTGTATATATAAGTGTATATACGGTGCAATACGTATGGCGCGATCAGCATGTGGATTTTGGCGCTAAAAATAACTTTGTAATTTTACGCAAATTATTAGTATCAAAGTAATCGGGATATTTACTAGGTTATTTTGTTTTGATTGAAATTGAGTTAAGCTCGCCTTTGTACATCTTCTTTGATGTGTTTTGTTTATGATCTCTGTACTGTGTGTGTGCAATAAAGAATTAAATAAATAAATAAATAAATATGTTAACTATTTCATGAGAATAGATAAAATAGTGTTTGAAACTGCACATAATTTGGATTAAGAACCCTTATTATGCAACAGTTTCATTAAGAGAAACAGTAAATGTGCAGTTAGTAAAATTATAATGAACTTTTTTAATGGCATAGTTTTGTTTATTAAACACGTACAAGTAGACAGGTACAAGTAGGTATATTAAGTTATTTATACTATTGAACATGATCTTTTTTGTATCAAAACTTTTTGAAGAACAAAGCAAGTCAACCAATAACATTTTCTCACTTGTGAATTATGACCAGCAAAAAGTCATAGTTTTATTATATGTGCCATTATTTGCCGTGCATTACAGCCGCGGTAGCCTAGTGGTTTGGGTAATGGACTGCTGAGACGAGGTCTCGGGTTCGATCCCAGGTTTCACCATGGCACACACCAATGACTTTTCGATGCTTTTCGAAGTTATGTGTGTATTTATCGCAGGTTTGTAAGTGCCCGGTTAATGGCAATAGGCTCGCCACCTATTACATTGGGACCTAAACATGAACTGGCGAAATGTGGGTGCTAGCACCTCTGCCTACCCCTTCGGGGATATAGGCGTGAGTTTATGAGATGAGATGAGCCATTATTTGTCTAATTGCAGTGAAATTAGAGCCACTTCATGAACAAGTGTGTTCAAAAATCTGTTAAAAATTATCAAAAAAAGTAAGTCAAAATGAAAAAAAAGTTTTTCTATCCACATGTAAAATATATTTTCGAACTGTTGTAATCATTCCGCAATATTTTTATAGGTACCTGTTATCTAGCAAAACATGTGTTTGCATAAATGTTGTGAATAATATTCAAATTTAAAAGCTGCATCAACGTTCACAGGCAGTAATGATAACATTAATTGCTCACGGAGATACTGTGGTTGGAATAAATTAATGTAATGGCATGCAAATTTTATTGCCTAACAGTATGAATTGATGGCACCACAATTCCACAATCTCTCCGTAAATGAAACCCGAAATGTACCGGCTCGATATGTATTATTTGAAGATCTATATTTGTTTGTTGGTTTTTAAGTTAAAATCCTATCGTACATAATACTAATGTTATAAGTGTCGAATACGTATAGATGGATGAATTAATGAAAAAAAAAATTATACCAGTTTTAAAAATCAGTCATTTATGCTGTAACTCATGTTTATTCGAATTAAAACTGGATAAATAACGTCGAACTTTTTTGAAATTATTTCAGTATCTCTTATTATTGTCATTAGTTTATACAGATATTTCACTTGTGTTTCATGATTGTAACTAGTTAAAATATATTTAAATTTAAAAATTGGTGTGTCTCTCTCTCTCTCTGTGTGTGTTATACGTATTGGAAAGTAATCAATCACGTAAAGTAATCAATCCGTAAATTTATTTATTAAAACCAACATTCTGTTTATTTTCTGTACATTACAGTGTCATTTTAGTGGTGCCCTTTGAAACCTTGTTTAGTAGATATTAGGATATTAGGCATATTTGTCTCCTATCGAAGCGAAACTTTTGTACCCCAGCATAATGTACAATTATTAGTACCAAACCTCACCAACAAGAAACCAGTCCAAGTAAACGTCAAATAACCCCGTATTTTTAATACCAAGCAGTTATTATTCCTCATGTTTATATTACTAAAGGAGACAACAACTAATATTCTGAAACGTTAAATATAAAAACAGCAGCAGATGTTTTATTATATTGCTTTTAGACGCTGAGAGTGCTCTCATTCAACTATAAAAAGAAGAGCAGTATACTGTGCTCAACGAGCGGCGCATAGTCGCTAAGGCATCATATTGAACGGCTAGGTACAACTTACAAATGAAAAATCATTGTGAATAAAACTGTCATGACTCCATTTCTGACACAAGCGTCATCATCTTAGTAACGTTATTTGAGCCCAATTGAGCAGTACGACTGGGGAAGTACCTCCGCCCTACAGAATACTGCGGTTATAATAACTGCGTGTTGTGTTCCCAGCGGTGAGTAGGGTAGCCAGAGCTCACTAGAGAATTTGTGCTGTCAGTGGGATGAATAAAGACTTGTCCTGTTTTATCCTCTACACTGACGGCAAAGAGACTCTGTGCTTACAGGGTCGGCAGCGCGAGTGTGGCTCTCCTGGTGTTACACACGTCCATAGGCCACGGTAACCAGTTTCCATCAGGTGGGCCGTGTGCTTGTCTGCCACCTAAGTGGTATAAAAAAAACCCAGTTTCATCCTCCGCTTTCACCCAGAAGCCCGGTAATGATCGGCTTTGCTAGTTTGTTTTTTATGATAGCCACTGCCATGTGACCTCCCAACTCGGAGATAGGAGGTTGGAAAGTATGGTGATTAAGATGATACTTAGTTATTATTGGAAAAAGTTTGGCTAGTAGTTTGAATATGTGAGGGCACAACTCACATATTCAAACTACTACCCAAACTTTCTCCAATAATAACTAAGTATCATCTTAATCACCATACTTTAATATCACACTGAAATTGGTACACTCATTAGAGAGCTAAGTTGTCATAGACACACACACAGATACACACAGTAAGCTTATATAAATATTCTTAGAAATCCTTCACTTTGTGTTAGGAGTTATAAATAGACTCATTACGCTCTTCTAACAGCTTTTAGCTTCTCTGCTCTAAGAGCTTAGTCATAAACCTAACTGACCTAAATTGGATGATCTCAAACTTAAAAGATACGTAGGCAAGCTGACACTTTCTTAAGCTAAGTAATAGGGATTATTTATCTCGAGTTAAGCCGGTGTGCTACGTTCACAGCCCACCTGGCTCTGTGAAAGCGCCTTATGCGTGATTGAATTAGGAGAGATAATTAATTTTGCTCGTTATATGAAGAGTACATTCATAATGATATTACCTGCAGAGTTAGTGCTCTGTAGTGTCTACTAAAGACACTTTGAATGAAGGTAAAGTTTAGAAATCGTTAATACATTCTTAGTGTAGGTTTTCGTATGTGATATATTGACTGAAGATCGAATCTACAAATCCACAGTCTGTTGATTTTATCGTCAAACTTACTTTATAATTTAAAATTCACATCAGACCAAGCGGCTTATTCCCAGCAACTATCAGTGATGACGCTTGGGATTAAGCCGTTTGGTGTAGCCAGAACTTAATTCTGATCACAAAATTTACATTTAATTTTATTACTTATTGATCAAAATATCATGTATATCCACTTTGTACGGAGGGCCCTCCCGCAGACGTGAAGCTGACACTCACTGTGCATCTTTAAATCAGAGCAAACGGTAAGTAATACCTAGAAAGAGTAACTAAACTGTCAACGGGAGGAACACAAATAGCTCCCTCGTCGGCTGTCCACGAGTTTGATGAAGCTGTAGAGATTTTATTTCATGGCGGGAATACAATGCAAGATTGCCTAGGGTACTATTCTCAGTTCAGAGAAAGAAGTCTCAGTTCAAGAATTAATATAAAATCTGTCCTATATAAAACTCTGTGATAATTCTGTGAATTTGTGTATATTTGCTGGAAAATATATTTTAAAAACTCTAATAGATGATCAAACTACAAAGTGAAAAAGAAAATAGAGAGACGTTGTAAGTTAATCTACTTAATAACCAAACATTCCTATTATTATTGTTTAAAAGCGCTAACTGTTCGATGAGGATTCTTGTAACTACCCCAAGCTTTTTAATCATAAAACAAACGTCTCTGTTGCGTAATAACCATTTTAAATTTCCAATGGAAGAATACTTATGAACAATACCAAGCATTGTAAAATAATATGTACACTGTAAAGCTCCCAACTCAAAACAGTTGCAAAAAGTGGAGACAAAATTAAGCTGCTCTTGTTTAGACTGGTCTCTTTGTTACTGTGTTGCTTTGTCTTTGTTACCCTTTTCAGTAATTGCATTGCATTCTGTAATGTGAAAATAGAACAAACATACTGGTTTTCATACCAGCACTTTTCTCTATGAAGTAATTATTGAAACACAAAGACCTCAAGATCTCTTCTCGTAGATGTCATATAAGTGAATTAGTTACGTTGGATAAACGATGTCGAAGAACAAAACAAGTTGTTGCATTTTCGGATTCCCATTTATATCTATTTTTTTATTATATTTTTACTGTTGATTGATGGCGCTTGGTGGATTTTGTGGTTACACCCGATTTTGTTATGTTGTTTTTGTTGTTGTTGTTATATCTCACTTGTACTTTTCCACATTATTTTTCATTTGTTATGAGACCTGACTAGTTTCGCCTTACGGCATCCTCAAATGTTTACAATGACATTTATTCTCGTACATACCTTCTTAGTCTGTTTGTAGCTAGCACCGTGTGTTCACGGGCACTACACAAACGGAATATTTAACTCATGAAAACTTGTTCAGGGATCTTGTCTCAGTATTACCCTTGTAAGAAGTACTCATATAACATAACATACCGCTTTTTATGCTTACATACATATATTCTAGTCTGTAGAGTCGAAGGGGTAGGCAGAAGTGTATTAACAACCACATTTTCCAACTATGATTGTCGGTCCCGCGTAATAAGGGGCAACCCTATTACACTCCAAGACTTGCCGATTTACCTACTCATTATCCTCTGGATGATATTAAGCATAAACAGCCAATGGATTTTATTACTAATGCATTCAATTTCAATCTTCTGTAGTCTAATAGATATTTTACAGAGATCGCAAAACTAAAATATTTAAAATATACGTATTATTACTTCAATAGAATTTTGACATTGAAATACAATCGTATACGAGACTGTGTTGTGAATGTGTTCGCAATATCAACCTATTCCTGAATAAACAAATTCACGGATATACATTTTGCTGCTGCAAAAGATTTCAAAACCCTAATAAGCTTTGTAACTAAAATATACCAAAATAAAATCCGCATATAGTTTTAGAAAAAATTCAGCAAAATTTTATCAAATATGTGTTTTAGTATTTATTGTTATATTCATTAAAATTGTATATTGCTTTGCATCTCGTTAAGTTGCTCTATTTTTCAGTTTGCACGCTAACTTATAAGCAAGCGTTGGAAGTCAGCTTTCTTAATATGTTGAAAGTTTCACACTACCATATACTTGGTGCATGTAAAAGTAATATATGTGAAAGTTTATGCGAATATTATCTACTTATTACAAGTAACCTACTTTTACCTAATTACATCATGATTTACTACCTATTTGCCAGCCATGGTTACAATACTTCAACATGGTCTTATATCTTTAAGGATTTAAATAATTACCTATTTTTTATCTATTTTGTGTTTTGATTCATGCAGAATGAGCACAAATTCAGCATAGAATATACTATCTTCCACTCTATATATGTACGAACATATATTGGCTGGAAGATTTCGACCTTATCCGGAGGGAAATTACTTTAAATTTCGGACATAGCGAATTTCAGTCGAAGTAAGGATTTCCTTAATTTTAAAAAGAAATAAACCCGGTAATTGAGTTGCTTAAAATTCGAAAAACATTATTAAGGATCAAATCTCTCTCGTTTCATTGCCAGGTGTGGCAAACGTTATTTCAAAATACCATTGAATGCAGTTGTGTTTTTTTTTAAGTAAGGTAATTTTTCCTTTGTGTGAAATTCGCTATCGCCAGTGTTTGGAGTTCTTTCCCCCTTAGTAACAGGTAACATGTGGCATGTCTAGACTACGTATGAACGTAGCGCTACATAGACACGCCCAGATCAAAGGTGTAAGAATATTAACTCTCGGAACTTTGGGGTATCGGTAGTATCGGTGAATATGCCCGAAAAAATAAAAAACGATATGATAATAAGTGAATAACATATTTAATATAACTTTCATGTTTGTATGTACTACAACTGTATTGTACTACCACGGGGCCGCAATTCGGAATTCGGAGCCTATCGAGACATAGTACGCGCTCGGCCCATGAAACTTACCCATGTGCTGGACATATCGAAGTAGTACGATCAACATAGCCATTGATATCAATTTTTTAAATCTTTGCAACTGAATTGTAGAGAATTGGATCACATAACGTTTTACCTACACATATTTTCTGGAATATAAACACACAAAGTTCCGAGTGTTCATTTTATTACACTTTATATAATCGTATAATTTATCAAACTGGCTGAGTTTTTGAAAATTGCTTTTTACGCTTTAAAACATAAAGGTTAGAACCAAACAGTATAAAGTAAAGCAATATAAAACGTGGTTCGTTTGAAGTCAGTCAGTATAAACAGACAGCACGCCACGCTTTGCTCACGTTAAATTTTACTTTTAGTTCATTTAACATATTTTTTTCTTTTAGCGGGCCTTGTTTTATATAAATCAAGACTCAAACTTTTTTAGGTTATATAAACAGTTGGAAGCAAAAATAATACAAGTATATTATTTGAGCTGCTTTTTTAAAGTTGGTTGAAAAAGTGTAAGAAAATTTTAAGTTTCATTTTTTTTATAGGTTAACGTAACAATAGGACGCAAAACTTTTAGATTCTAATAAATATACGATTAAAGTTCCTAACTGTTTTATTTGAGAATTCCATAAAGTCGCATAACTTTTTTTATCAAGTAACTATACAAACTCAGACATTTGTACTACACGTTCACATTCCATCATAATATTTCATTGAAAATAATAACAAAATAATAATAACAGATAATAGACAATTTTATTAATAACAAACACCTATATCTACTATCCAAATGATCGAAACCAGTGACTGGCATAATTGATGAATTAAGTGGACTGTACTTATTTTAATGACTCAATCCCAGCTTGAGGCGCGTTTAGTCGTTGCGAGCAATTTAGCCAAGCACTTAGCCTGTGGCACTCCGTCACGCCACGTTAACGCCATCCCATAGCCCCTCAGCCGAGCGCATATTCACATATAGATATAATACCCCACTATCTACATATATCATGAATGCAGAATACTTGTAGTGAAAATTATGTCCCATAGGTGTTTCGAATTATTGATTGACTAGTTGTGTTGGCGTAGTGTAAGTTACTAATGTGAATTTAGAATTAGTTAGAATAGAATAATCTCTCTGTTGTGAAACGAAAACCCCGAGTACTAATTCCGATCTTGTGACTCAAGTAACATATTCCCGGGATAAAAGTGTAGATATATGCTATTATAAGCCTAAATCTTTACCTATCTGTGTCAAGTTTCATTCAAATCAGTTCAATCATTCATTTATCTACCTAACAATTCTTTTGAATTTTCTGAGGGAGTAAACCATGGTTTCATTACTAATATTTACTTACTTTTTTCAATATGATTTTATTATAGAAAATCCGAGTTAGAAGAATATGAAATTGTGCTTTAATAGTCTCCTGTCCTCTATTTCCTTTATAGTTCAATCCTTTACGTTAAATATCAGCTCAACGCCTAAGCATAAATGGATAAAAAATCGTAATCTTTCAACCCCATCTTGTTGTATATACTATATGAACATTAAATATTAATAAAATATCTAGCAAAACTTGTTATAACCGAGGTAAAAACCTGAAAATATTCTTCCTTCCACGCCAAAAATTGTAATATTTTTCTCTCTTGCTTTAGTAGATTTTTATCAATCATATTTCTATACAAATTATGATATCCAAACTTTGTTTCGTAAAAGTTTTCGTCAGGAAAAAAGATGTCGGAATATATTGGTATCAATCGAGTTCGTAGTTCTTTGGGAATTCTTACTTATGTTCAAGTTAGACTGAGCGATATTATTAAAGGTTGATAGATATGTAATATCAATATTGGACCTACACAAGGTCGAGTATAGGTAAGTGAGTTTCGAGTGCTTTAACACTGGGGAGTGTTGCCATTTATTCTGCTTGACATTGATTTTTAATCGCGGTAACATGAGTAGATGGTAGATGGTAGGTGTACCTACATGGATTTCAAATGGTCAACATAGAATATAAAACTGACGCATAACTAAACTAACACCTATTGATGTCTGACCATCGTCACAGCTCTTCACAAAAGAGTGCGATAAATACTTATGTCACGGGTAGAATGTTAACCAGCACCACAATATGGACGCAGCATACAACTCGCAGGATAGGAAGTAGGACACGACGGTATTTCCGTCCAATTGAGCAGTTCGAGTGGGGAAGTACCTCTGCCCTACAGAATACCGCGGCCATAATAACCTCGTGTTGTGTTCCCGGCGGTGAGTAGGGTAGCCCACTGGTAGCTCACTGGAGGGTTTTTGTGCTGTCAGTGGAAAGATCAAAAGCTTGTCCTGCTTTGTCTTTTACACTGACGGCAAAGAAACTCTCAATGCTTGCAGGGTTGGTAGCGCGAGTGTGACTCTCTTGGTTTTCCACGCGTCCATAGGCCACGGTGATCACTTTCCATCAGGTGGACCGTGTGCTTGTCTGCCACCTAAGTGGTATAAACAAAATCATCAACCCTATCAATGCGTTGGTTCGATGACCCAATCTTCATTCTTCGGTATGTGAACAGAAGGTATATTTCAGCTTGTAGCTGCTAAATTGTTGCTAGTGTGTGGAAGTGATCCGTGATAACGTTACGGTTAGTCAAGCCGAAGAAGAGCCCTGCTGTTAATTGATTGTGCTTATAAGCTCTAATTGAGGGTAAGGTGAAGGTGTAGTGCTCGGCGCCATTTTGGATTTTAACGTAAATTATATTACGAAGACATGTTGGAATTATTATATTGCTGTAGCGATATATCGCTCGGTTTGCGGCGGGGGTTATTGCCATTAGTCTCGTTACTGCGTAAATATGCGGAAATCCGCTTTGATGCCTCGCAACGTTTAGCTGTATTTTTTTTCTCTAATTAAAATGGACCAATCTGTGTCGGTTTATTTCTGTAGGTACTAAGTAACATCTTACTAATATTATAAACGGGAATGTTTTGATGAGTGGATGCTGGTTACTCAATCACAATCAAAAAATTAAATAAATCTTTGATATTCCATAAATACAATTTGTCAAAACAAAACTTGATATCATCGTAAGTTCTGAACTCACACTTTTAAAACAAAATATCACCGAATCGTGCCCCAGGACAGATTTTTAGAACAGGAATAGCTTTCTGTGAATCACGGGAAGGGGTCCAGAATTCCAAGCGGGTAAACAACTAGTACTATAAAATGTACGACCTCCGCCCCCATGAGCGCAGGCCTGGAGGTGACAGGTAGAGCCGCCTGTCACCCTGGCAGAAGCAGGCGGCGGCGGTGGCGCGCCTGTCGCGCCTTCCCCTTTTCGGGGACGAGTTGGGGACTCTGTACACCCGAGAAGAGGGCCAGATCGTGAGATATGGCCCTGGGTCGGCCGGGGTGCAAGGGTTATGCCTGCCATCCTCACCAGCAACCAGAGAGCAACCAAAACGACCTACAGGCGGCATGCGTTTTAGTCGGTTCGAGTCCGACATAACCTCCTCCACCGGCTCCGGTGGGAAGGTATCCGTGTGGAATTAAAAGTACTATAAAATGTAAAAGCTTGAATTGAAGCTACGTGGTTCCCGGCAGAGTAGAATTTAGACCACCCTAACTCTTCCCATGCGGTGTCGTACAATGCGACTAAGGGATAGGGCTGTTTAACATCTGACAGTTCAAACTTAGCTCCAGATAAATGGTATGAGTTAACAATAGCGCCCGCTAGACGGCAATATTCTCACCACCTAATACGTGGGACCGAATTTAATGACTGGTGAAATGTGGGTTGGATGGACCTCTGCCTAACCCTCTGGGGATAAAGGCGTGATTATATGTATGTATGTATGAATTGATGAATGAACGATTGCTACTATAATTAGAGCCACAATAGCACTTGAGCTACTTTTCCTGTGGGTTACTGAAACGAACGTTATTAGTATTCCACGCGGGAGGAGTCGACCGACCGAACTTAAATTCGATATTAGGTGAGTTCAAGGATGACTCTTCGCAAGTAAAGTTGGCCATTCTTGCAGCTATAAAAGTATAATGTATAGGATGATGAAATATATTGTCACATAACTTTGACTTAAGTTCATATGACCTCTAGATGGGAAAAAGGAGATCCACAATGCACCGTCCTTAATTTCGGCCTTGAGGTTCGTGTTGTATTTTATTTCAAGTCTTTCACGGATTGCCATTTCTGCAATAATAATCCGTCTACAGATCTGTTTAGTACGGTCACAATTAAGCCTTCCTTGGGAGTTTCGGTGTATCGTTTGCTTCGGCAACTATAAACACGTGGTTATGATTCCTTCAGGTCGCGTAGAAAATTAAAATTACATTTCGCACCGTACATGTTCAGGGTTTAACTTATCGAGGATCTCATCGCAATTTCCTACAGGCTTGCGTAGGTAATTGCCCAAGAATACGAGATAAATATTATTCGTAGCTTTATCCTCTACGGCGTAGAACATCTTGAAATGTCCTCTTTTGATACAATGTCTCGTTAAGTTCTAAGTTGGTAGAGTAACAGACATCAGGTGATGTATACAATTGTGGTAAATTGGAGCTCTAAACTGACAGAAATACGTTTATCTCAATCTGTCTTATTAGACAGACAGAGGCAAATGGTGTTCCATTAACAGTTGGAAATTCTAAAGACAGCTTAGTTCTCTAGTAAAATAGACTCTCTCGATACTCTATAGACAAATGTATTGATTTTAGTATTAAGTTAATTTGTTTGAAGCCATGCTCATTCTGTATAAGGCTGTCTTTCATTTTGTATAATGATTGGGTTCACCTCAACCTTGTGGTGAAACACTTAATTGATGTTAAAAGATTGATATAATCTGTTACTGGAATAAATTCTGGTTTGGTACCTCTCCCGATTGAATCATGGAACCTACTATTTCTGGCTTGCGAGTGTTGAGATATATGTGGGGAACACTTTTTGTGCGCCTTTCCACAATTACTTTTGTTATGAACGGTTAGGCAGGCGACACACCACACTCACTATATCAGTTTTTTTAACGGCACTGTGGTTTTTGGCTTTAGTATCCTTAACCAATAGATTCCATGATCCGGATAGTTTGAATTTCAGTGGCGCACAATCCCTGATTAGTAGTGGCGATCAGTGAAGAGGACTTTGGGTTGATGAAGCTCAATCCAGTGATTGGTAGGTACCCGACTCAAGATGTTCTGCTACTGCTGATTTGTTGAACTGACAGTTTTTTACAGCTGCAATATGTTCTCTGACTTTCTCTGCAATGGTTCGCTTGGTCTGACCTGTGTAAGAACTACCGCAGCTGTAATCCACTTTTAAAACACTCGGTATTTGTAGAGGTATGACGTCCTTAGCACGCTTTCCCTACTTTGGCGAACGATTTAAAAATCATCTTGATGGAAAACTTCCGTAAGCAAGATCCGATCTTTTCCGTTACACCTTTCACATACAGCATGTATGCCGGTTGGCAGTCCGGCAGCATTTTCCCCGGTGCACGTGATATTGTGACCATGATACCTACTGTGAAGGAACGAAGTATGACGTTCCTCCAACCAGGCAAGGTGATCACGCCTCGGCAGAAACAGGCCGCGGCGGTGGCGCGCCTGGCGCGCCTCCCCGTTTCCGGGGACGAGTTGGGGACTCTGTAGTCCCCACACCCGAGAAGGGGGCCAGATCGTGAGAGATGGCCCTGGGTCGGCCGGGGTGCGAGGGATATGCCTGTCAACCTCACCTTCGGCAACCAAAGCGACCCACAGGCGGCGTGCGTTTTAGTCGGTTCGAGTCCGACATAACCTCCTTCGCCGGCTCCGGTGGGGAGGTATCCGTGGGGATTTTGCGCACGTAAAAAAAAAAAAAGGTGATCACGCCTCCAACAATTTTCGTTGGGATTATGTTCATATATTGTAGCATTGCGAGAACTTCGCTTGTGCGATGTAGGATTTGTAGTGGGAAACTTTTTCCCAACCCGTAACAGTGTTACTCGTTTGGGTGTTAGTGAGGAGCAATACACCACCTACAAAGGTCATCATCATTCTTGCATTAACCTCAGTCGTAATCAAGGCCATCAAATCAGTGAGCTTCCGCGGCCCGTATTCCAGCCTTTAATTCTCTACTTCGTACGATCTTGGTCGTACAATGATAACTTAAAAAATTATATCTATTCTGTAAAGCAGAAAAACATCGTGTGTAAATTTGAAAATCATCTTTAACTTTTTTGAATGTATTTGTTTGAATAGGGTGACCAAAACATTGAGTTGCTTCATTATAAAATGATAACTAAATGTGGTCACACTAGTATCCAACCCTCATTAACTTAGGAAACGAACACCTAGACAGTAGCATAAAACTGATAATATAGAATAATATCAAACTGACTAATGCTACGGCTATGGTGATTAAATATTTGACAAAAACAGCAACCCATTAATCTAGAAAAAACAGTCTAGAATATAATTATTACAGATATGAGTAACGAATTTAGGACAATCTCTTCACTACGGTCGGTCGCCGTGTTTATTTTGTGCCTGTTCTTTGTGACAGGTTTTTTGCGTAATTCTTTTATTTCTAATACAATTTGTACGTTATTTAAATGTTAGACTAGGCTCCAAGAGGATATTCGATTACAAAATATAAACATCTTTAACATACCGAATGAAGATGAAAGAATGAACTGACTACTTTTTTCAAGTCAGTACCTATCATATTTTTTAAACTTGATAAATAGTTACAAAACAGATAGTTATTTAGAAGATGTGCTGATTAAAAACGATTGGAAAAGTCTAGAATACTATAGAATAACATGAAAGGTCCTTTTAACACACGTGAGCCCGTATTTGTTCGGGCAAGGCCGCTGTTTGCGTGTCACCTTTCACAAATATTGACACAAACACCAACTTATGAGTCAGAAACAACTGCGCAAAACTATGCCCTACGCTAAAACAATATTACTTTATGGCATACCTAGTTCGATGTTTAGTTCTTCTATAGTTTTGGTAATGCACAAACACTCAAGTTCTTATAGAATGATATTATACGAAAGAAGAAAAACAAAAGTGTTTGTTCTATAAATGACCTTGAACTTTCGTAACTCGTATAAGTGACTTAACGATCGAACCCACGCGCCTCGGGGCAAAAAGAAGTTTTCTATCTGTTTAATTAACAAATCGATGGCGAAGTGTCAATACATAATAAGTATAAAAAGACAACTTTACAGTTTTTACTTAAATATCGCTGACGTACCTATGCTATTATTATGTTATCTGTGAATATCAGCAATTTCTTGTAAAAATAATTGTACGATACCCTATTTCAGTTTGAATTTCTTTTGCTTCAATCCATACAAAAGTTGGCTGGAATATATTGTTGAATTGTTATCTTATAACATCTTACTTTATCTATGGTGTACAATAAAGAATATCTTTTCTTCTTTTTAATTGGTCAAAAATTTCCACTGATTTTATTGATTAAGTTAAAAAAAGCTTGTCACGGGTACGGGAACAAAATCTCACGAGGGTGAAGCCGCGTGAATCAACTAGTGGAAAAGTTTTGCGATAAAATAACTTCATACGTGTTAGGTATGAGATTGCAAAAATACGTAGTACAATAAATCATTATATATCTCGACACTACCGTCAAAATGCAGGAATAATTTGATTTAAACCCTTTTCATTTATAACGTAATAATATTTATAATTTGTATGTATATAAATTATAAGGCATCTTAAAAATACTGCATTCAAATCATACATATTTATTAAACGCTCCGTTGGTTCTGTGTTATAAGTTTGCTTGCCATGGAAATGAAATTATAAGTTGCAGCAAAGAGTTTGGAAACCTACCCGAAAGACGGTAATATATTCATACCTTGTTATGCAGAGTAATATGCAACTCTTTGGTACATTTGGATATGTGTAAAAATTTGTATTTATGCCGTCTTATAAAGGTTCCGGGCTCACACCAACCTACCTGGCCCCCGATTCTGCATAGCAAAGCTCCAGTTATAGCAGTATAACAGGAGCTTTGCTATGCAGAATCGGGGGCAGTATCAGTGCAGTAATACTGCAAAAATTTAATTAAATTTTAGACTTTATTGATGATGAAGCTTAAAGTCTAAAATCCCTCTGCAAGATGCCGTTAAATTTTAGACTATCAGCATACCAGTGAAGTCTAAAATTAAATGACATATTTTACTTTGTCAGTGGTATGACAATGGTTATATAATGACATAAAATTAGCAGAATTGGTGCCCTGGTAGTCGGTACAGATCCTGGTTGATGGACGAGGTTCTGGCACAGACTTTTTTATTGGAGTTGGCGGGTCTTGTAGCAGTCGTTGCCGTATAAGGAAAGATAAGCCAAATTAAGAGAAGGAGTGGAGAGTGGACCTCGTGTTCACAAGTGCAAGCTTTTGATGCAATCGTGATTAATACTGTGAAACAAGTTACTCAGCCATATCATATTGGTGAGCAAGGTATTCATCGCGGAATTTAAAACATTATGAAAAGTTATAATAAAGAAATTTAAACTGAAATACAAAACATATTTTATTCAAACTTTGAAATGGAAAATGCTTTCAAAAGTTATTTCATAAAGCTTTTTCCCACAACACAGGCATAGGGTAGCAAAGAGTCGGTCGTAGCTTTTGACCAAATGCATAAACTTTCATAACTCTTTTATTTTTATTGCTTGGATTTCCGTGCTTACAGTTTGAATAGGTTGTGGTATGTCTATTTTAAAATGTTTGCGGTTGTAAAAACTCACAGAGTTCAGTCTGAATGACGCGGTTTTAGTTGGGATGGTCGGGTTGTGGGGAGAGCGAGTCGTATGTGCTTGCAGTTGAATTTCAGCCATTTCTCCATGTAAACAGGGTCTTTCAGCCTTTGGGACGCAGCTGTGCAGTGCTTGTACAAAACAGTTAAACAAAATGCTTTGTGGGCGAGTGGAAATTAAATTCTATATTTATTCAGCCCAGTAAAGGAGTGTGCAGACTTTACAATTTTACGGAATTCACATGTAGAATTAACATATTTACTAAATCACCTAGTAACAATACCACCTTATAGACAGTAATTACGACTTATGAGTAGTAATGAAACCATAGGAAACTTCGATACATACCTATTTAATCTTTACAGAAACGGCTAACGCAGTTGAGCTAAATGCTTGGTGGTCCTTGCTGATACCTACACCATAACTAGAAGAGTCCTGAGACTGAAATTGTCCAAGGCTGGTGACGGTTCAATGTTATGTTAACCATAAAAAAATAAGGTAATGACTATAGGAGGCCCCCTTTATTTTTCATTTTCTTCCCTAGTAACTACCAGCTTAACTGACGACTTTAGAGTTATAATCGTGCATAGGTTCCTTTCTAGCATCAGGTGGGTGGTATTTATTAAATTATATTATTTAATTTGCACACCCTTAAAATGTCAAATGGCTGACTGGCGGGGGATAAACCCCCTATAGCCCAACAAATCGTCGTCGTTGACTGTCCCTTGTGTGTGTCCCATCCAATTTCAGATTAAAATTCTCCAATGGCCTTTGCATGTTAGACCCATGTTTCCAAATAAGCCTCCCAAAAGATCGGATATCTTCCCAACAAAAAGGAAACCCGAAATATACAGAGGTAATAATAGCAACTTTTCATACAGAATTTTAATATATTTTGTAATTTGATTTATATTCTGGATGTAATACAACCTTCTTACACGAATATTGAAGTTGTTCTCTCGGTATTTAACATGCAATATGTCGTTAAACTCAGCTGCCCATTGTTAGAGACCAGTCTAATTATCATTCATCATTATCACATTTTATCCTCATCTGCGTATAACAAATCGATTAGCACGATTCAATACGAAAAAGGTGGAAAGCTCGGTCGAAACTAGAATAATCTCTAAGAAAATGATGATGTTGAACATGTCTTCCTGTGGGCATCATACAAAGCGACTAATAGACACGACTGTTCAATATCCAGGATCAGTTTCAGTTACCTTGGCCAAGAAAAAAAGCTTGTAAACGACATAGCAATAAGCTTACTCCCTATCAAACAGCGCAGAGTACAGAGATTAGTGAATTATTATAGGTGGTTAGTTATTTCAACTGTGCCTAACTCTTCTAACATGATAAGTATATAATATGTGTGATGCAGTATGAACATGAACGAACCAAGTTTCGAGCTAGTTTGAACGTGAAAACACATGCGAAATTAAATATTTATAAAACTTCATATAAAATGTTTTTCCAGTCTCGCTCGTTGTACAGGCAGTGAGCGTCAAGACGGAAAAATTCCACGTCTTAACAAGCTCCGAATGCATCCTATTTCTTCATCTGTAAAACGTATAGAACGGTTTTTACTCACCTCAAGTTTCTAAAACCAAACGTAGCTGTATTTCATTAAAATATATTTGTTTAGCAAATATCTTTAGTTTTAATTCTGTTTTGCATCGAAAATGTATAAATTAAAATAAGATAAATCTTTATTGTACACCAACAAATTACAGTATCTACCTGTACGGACAATAATATGAAAATATATGCAAATGGCGGCCTTATCGTTACAATCGATATCTTATAGGGAACCTTTGAATGGAAATGTTTTAATTGTCTTAACAATAATAATTTATAGGTAGTGTAGTGTAACTTAGTGTAGTCATATTAAAGATTGTACAAAATTAAACTTCACTCAATATTAGTTCTCTAATTGTTGAGTATCTATACCAATATTTGATATCATTGTTTGTTTTTTTGTATACTCTCAGGAACTACCGGTTCCAATTAAAAAATACAGCCTATAACCTCCGTCGATTTACAGTCCATTTATTGACGGAGCTTATAGGCTGTATAACATCATGCTACTACAAAAGGGAGCGGAGCAGTATATTTCCAAACATTTTTTGAAGATGGAATAGTCAATAACTATCCGATTTCAAAAATTATGTTACTATTAGTAAGGTGCATAATCATTAAATAACGTATGCTATATATTATTCTCAAAAAAATTAGGAATTCCAAATAAAACTCCATAAATGCAAACCGAGGAGTATCAAATGACTTAAAAATTCCTTACATCGCGTACGCTGTGAAAACTATTGATGATAGAACAAAATAAACGTAGTACGAAAGTGTATAACTTAAAATCTATACTAATACTATAAAGAAGTAAAGTTTGTGTGTTTGTATATTTGTTAAATTGTAAGGGGTAATCTCGGAATCTACTGAACCGATTTTAAAAATTCTTTCACCAATAGAAAGCCACATTATTGCTGAGTGTCATAGGTTATATTAAAAACCGAAAAATCAAAAGGCTTTTACGTGGTAGTCCGTTTTGCAAAGTGAATCGGAGAAAAAACGGTCGAATGAAAGCGTTTCTTACGAACGCTGCCTTAACTATGAAAGATATATTTTTGAGTTCTAGAGAAAAGATGTGGAGCTTGAAAATGCCTACAAAAAAGTCAACGGCAGCATATATTATGTCTAACTTTCATATTTAAAGTACAAAAAGTAGTTTTTCTAATATTGGTATAGATAATTTAATTTTTAATATTAATAAGATAATTTAAATCGTTAGGTCATATTTATTAGTCATATTACCAAAAATTGTTAATCTTTATGAAAATATGTAAATTCATCGTCTTAAGTGTGAAGGCCAAAGCAGCGGACGGCGCGCGATGGCTTCGGGCTTAATTCGGTTCACGTTCGAAGGATTATTAACATTATGCCCAACGAAGTGGGCACGGGTCAGCTAGTGTCTACATAAAAGTCTGGGATAGCAAAATATTTTATCTCCTAATCCTCCACAGTAGCCATTTTATCTTTTACAAATTATAAAAAAATAATAAGTCATTTTTAGAAGCTATTTTCAACAATACTATTATATTAGTATTATTCCTTATCTAATAAAATACGTTAGATATATTGTACAGTTAATGTGGATCAACATTGCCATTAATACTATATCATTACAATAAATAACTTAAATACTAAATCATTAAATAATAATATCGTAAAAAATTACGGGCATGTGTTAAAAGGGCGCAACGGGGGTTCGAGCTATGTCAACTGAAGTAGGAGGGTGTGCTGAACAGAGGATGCAATGGGAACTGGAGTCGAATACGTGGTCCGGAACCTTCATACCTGCCTTCGGCAAATATCGGTCTGATCGCGAGCAACCCTGTAGAAGGCTACTCGAAGGCTTCCCACATATCTCTCTGACCAGAGGTCACAGTGGAGAGCAGGCAAGGGGCGGACTAGCACTTCCGACATAACCACTCCTGATGGCCAACGGAGGAACTTCCGCACAAAGGAAAAGTTGGAACGGAATCCGAATCCCTCGCGGACGGACCCGGGCAACAGCTAGTAGAGAATAAATCTCGACTATTATGAAAATTAAAGTAAACTACTATTTTTTTTTATTATGTACTCAATATTAAAACCCAGTACTTAATTTAAAAGCACCTGAGATATAAATCAATCTTTATAGATCCACAACTGTTCAAATCCAGTTCCAATTTACAATTTCAATTATTCCATAATACACGGGTTACTTATTAGGGCCAATATTAACATAATTCGTTACATCAGCTAACAATAGAAGGTCATTAAAATTGCCTGGTAAATGTGTTCATAAAGAGAACCTCTCGAGTTTCCATTATAGCCCGTTAATGAGATTAAAATTCGATTACACGGCTTACGAAATTACATTCGACGACAATGTTTTACCCTCGTCAAAATGCTTTAAGGAGTTTCAGATAGTAATCAGCAACCTGAATCAATTACAAAAAAATATTGGACAGTTTGAAATTGGAAGACAGACATTTTTTTTTCTTGAACGTCAAATAAAGAAGAAAGAAGTTGATAGACTGATTAAAAATGAATTTTACATCATCTCATTTATACTTTTAATATATAGATACGAAAGTTGGTGAAGATGTTTATTAATCTATTACACTCAAACGCTGAACGAATTTGGTTGAAATTTGATGCAGGGATAGATTATAGTGTGGATTAGGTGCCTAGAATAGGCTGAGACTATGGGTTAAGATGTAGGTACGTCTTTTGTTTAGTTGATGCAGGATACACAGGATATGACAGGATATTATTATAAAAATATCAACCATTTTGAATATTTACTGGAATTTTCATTTGAAGTACAAACATACAATTCACAATCAACCTGTAGGTATATACGCAAAACAGTAGGTACACACAACGTGCGATGTGTAAATTTCGAAGTACCCGAAGATCTGAGAAGAGCAATTTATAAAGTTTCTTTGAATTTGAGGAGGAATAAATTCGTCAAAGAAGCAGGATCTGCAAATAAATTAGCGAGAAGGGAATCCCTACGAAACGCGTTTGGGTTGTCGCGGATCATTGACGAACCTACTTAATCAAGTACTCGCCTGCCTCAATTTACGTAAATAATACTAGTTGATGCCCACGGCTACACGCACTGGATGTTTGTTACATAACATAACATAAACTCACGCCTATATCCCCGAAGGGGTAGGCAGAGGCGCTAGCTGGCAAGAGTGCTAGAGGTCGATGCTTGTTATCATATGATTAAAAAATCATATTCATATCTTCTGTTCTACTTAACCAATTGTACTTACTTATAAAAAACGGCATTGAAAACCATTCTGTATTTGGATAGTGCCACGGCATCAGTCAGTAAGTATAAACACCAATTTAATAAGTTACTAAATAAATACAATAAATATCCCAGTTATTATTTAATGACAACTGGAATCATTTGTCAACAAACGAGATAAAATCATAATGGAAAATGGAAATCTCTTTGTCACAGTAAATGTATACAATAAATCCATTATTACGGTGATAATTGATTTCGTATTGTGATTTGATGCAAAATTTTGGGATCGACTCGCCAGCCTAAAAGCATTAGCTTGTACTCGTTACTTATTGAAAGCGATAAATCAATAAAGGCGCTGTGTCAGTATTAAAAATGGTAATTTTGTTTTGACAGTATCTTTTAGCAATATTTTACCTAAAGTAGCTTCTTTTGTTTTTGATAGATCATTAAGAGTTGAGAAAATGTATTTGCGACTTATAAATCTAAAGATCCATTAACTGTCACAATCCATTCAGCTATTTAAAATATACTCAATATTAAAAACATACAAACATATACCATACAAGCATATAAGAAGAGGGCAAAAGTATAATCCTACTTTCGAATTCGGGTAAAAAGAATAAACATTATCTTGAATCTATATGAAATGAATAGGTTCTGATAAGTAGCATCTGAATTTGAATTTTAGTTTACATACATCCACCAATCATTAAATTCGGTCTAACGTAATAGAGGGTGAGCCTATTGACGTCTTTCGGGCACTATTATTGATTCAAGCCATCTGAGGATGAGTATTTTAGTATTCTGTTCAAATATTTTCATGTAGGTTTACAAAGACAACATAAATCGACATCCTTGAATGGTAATGTGCTATGGTTCACCAGTCACCACCAATCGTCACTCTACTTCTGATTTGCGTGAAATACCTAACATTTATTTGGCTGTAATTTAATTTGGGTATACTGTAAAATTGAATAAAATTGTAGCAATGTGACGCGAATGCAGCGTCGAGTGAAAATTCACAGCGTCAAACTCGAAATTCCATTAAATTCAGCGAAGAATGTCAAGTATTCGGATTTCAAAATCATTTTTCATTATTTTGTTGTGAATTTTTTCTTCGACACTCTTGTTTTAGAGATTTGATTTAGAGAGCTCATGACGTCAGCATTGCTATTGTTAAAGATAGATACAATATTCGTTATATTGTTAATTCTTTTAACATTAAAACACATTAAAAAAATGCGACATACACAGTATACTAAAACAGTTTACTAGATAATTAAATTAAAATACCAAAAAATCATGGAAAGCCATGAATATGACCATATTTTTCCAAAACTGCTAAATATGCATATTATACAAATGTGATGGATTTAACAAATGTGAATAACTTTCGAGACGGTTTTAAAATATTGTGTATAAAATATCTTCATATCCTATATTTATGTACGCTACTGTCAGTTACCCGATCAGACATTCAACAGATTCAGAACAGATTCAGATCAGGCAACTAGATAAACTCCTGAATGACTTTATTACAGTTTACGTATCTGATTTTGGTAGCTCCCAAATCTTGCAAATTACCTTGATAAGAGTACTCATATTCTAACGTAACTATATTATAATATTTATAGTACATATTACGTTTCAACACATACTTGTGCTTCAATAGCAGCCTCCGATTCTCCTTCACACAAATATCTAATAACGATAGCACACTATTCTATATACGTACAGTGACTTCAAGATCACGCCAATATGTTACTGAACTTTATTGTTTTCATTTCGTTGCCATCGCGATAAAAGTGGTAGTAAAATTACCTTATTTCACGTGTTACCTTTCTCATAAATAAAACTGCGGCAGACATTGGTCCAAGTATTTTTAGCAAGTAATTTTTTTTCCCCACTTCATCCTAATTCCATTCAATCCCTCATCGTAAAGAACCATATACCTATCATAAAAATAGAATCATAATTTATAACCTCATATGTTTCCGGTAATGTAATGGCAATGGAAAATCTCACCACACTTCTATATCGGAAGAATTATATTGTGTCGTCGACAAAAGTGTTAAACACCACCACACTGCTAAGGATTCTGTTGATATACAAGCATAATAAATACAGAAGAAATCCTTCACTGTCCATGGAACACAGACTTTGCTTGTTTCTTAATATATAATTTACTCAACCCTAAAAAAAATAGGCCTATCTGTATAGTGTTGACCTCCTTCACCACAAGCCTCTCAAACTTATGCTTTTTAAGTACCCTTACTTTTAATGAGCACTTAGAAAGTCCACGAATAAAATCTACAATTTTAACTTACACATCGTAAAGATTTAATTTCTCGTCTTGGAAAAGCTAGCTAGATTTATCATCTTTTTAAGTCTCTCATGTAAATAATTTAAATACATCTTTGAAATTTAAATTTATTTAATCGTAGGTATGAATATCTTTGCGATCTATGTTATGGGTCATAAGTGCAAAGAATTTTGGTTCAGAATTTCTGGTTGCGCCGATGTAGAAGCTGTATTTCTTGACGTGGAAACACACTCTTTCTATACCCGTCTCCTCTCCCGCACTAACCATAGAATAGGACTAGATAGCTTCCGTCCGCCATTTGTGATATAGACACTCAGTCTCGCTTTGAACTAGCCAGCGTAAGGACGGCCGCGCTCGCGTCTCTCAAAAATGATTAATATTTGTTACATTTTTACCGCTTCATAGACCTTTACCGATCGGATTGTGCCTCTCGTGTGTTCCTCAAGTGATCTAGTGACGCTGACGGCAGCTCCTGAGCAAGGAAGAGAAGATCCGTGTACCGGCTGCGATGAAAACACGTGTGTCGTGAAGGTTAGTGCATCCTCTCCTAATTTCTCGGGTTGCATTCATTGCTTGGATCCCTCCCGCGGCAACCCGACCACCTGTCTTTTGTGTGTAAAGCGTCAATGGAACAGTTAGCTACATCCCCGCAATACAGTCCACTACCGCACTCGGCCATGCGCCACCATTTTTGGTCCTTCGAGCCGGATTCTTAGCCGTAGTTCGTATTTTGTTATTATTCTAATGGGAATAAGCGCATCGCACCTAAGTGCCTGGTTATTTTAGTAGAAAACCCCGCATCCAGACATTTAGGCTTAGAATTTGTTGTCCGTTCGCCGCTGGCTCGCATTGTACCTACCTAATACATAAATAGGTTAGGTATCATATCAACACTTAATCGTAGTTTGCAATTTTCGCACCGCGCCTAATTACCTAGTTATTTTAGTAGAAAACCCCGCATCTAGGTATTTAGGCTTAGATCTTAGGTATACTAGACACCCTAGTGCATAGGCACAGTGTAATACCTAACGCATTTGGCTTTGTTTTATTTTTTTCAATTACGTTGCTCGCTCGCCGCTGGCTCGCGTCGTATTTGCCTGGTACCTGCGTGGGTAGACACGTGGTTGTACCTCATTCCAATTCATACGAAAGTATTTTAATTTGAATAGATATTACGCAATACTTAGTCCCTGAAATAATAGTTGAACCTAGACAGCGACCATCGCGTAGGTACGACCTTGTTGCTATGCGCGTTTGTTCAAGCGTGCATTCACAGTTGTAGGTACCTACCTATCTGCCGAGTGTCGCTCGCGCCGCCTCGCTGCTCTGTACCGCTAAGATTAAGTCATTTCATATTTGTTGTTTACCGCACTTTAGTTTGAGATTTAATTGTAAACATGTCCCCAAAGGTTGATAAGACCGGTAAGGTTCAATTGAAACTTTTATACGCTAAAAAGGAAATGATTTACTCTCGCGTACAATCGATTTATGATAATGCACTTAAAACCTCTGATTTGGTCATCAGAGATTCGTTCTTGTGTTCTATAGAAAACTTAGATAGTCTACGCGCGGATTTCGAAACCTTAGTACATGACATCAACGTTTTAGAGTTGAATTTGAATCCCGATTACTCAGTGAGTTATCAAGCCTTGTCGTCGTTTGACGATTTGTATTGTCGTATCAAACGCGTCGCTAGGAGTTTGGAGAAGCCGGCTGACCTACCCAACCCCACTCGCGACCGACCTAAGTTGCCACCAATTCAAATACCCGAGTTTGATGGTAACATTCGCAATTGGTGTCTATTTATAGATAGTTTTGAGAATACAATAGATAAGAACGATTCGTTGACAGACCACGAAAAGTTGCATTATCTCGTTGAAAAATTGACTGGTAAAGCTATAACCGTTTGCGCTGGAATTACGTTTAGTGCCGAGAATTATAATTTAATTTTAAATACTTTGAAAGCTAGGTATGAGGATAAAAGATCGGTAGCTAACGCCTATTTAGATCAGATGTTTGATTTGAAATCTATTACGGCATGTAACGATCAAAACTTAGAGAAATTTCTAGATACTTTCGCGTCAGCTGTTCGCGCCGTAAAGAACCTAAAGATCGATGACCTCTGCGACTTCGTATTTTTGTATATGGGTTTAAGGAAATTAGATTCCGAAACCATTCGTTTGTTTGAGTCGGATCATCGCGGCAATAAAATTCCTAAGTTCGAAGACTTAGAAAGTTTTGTTCGCGAGCATATAAAAGTATTGCAGCGCTCTTCATCGAAACATGAAGGCGCGAAGATAGTTGTTGATTCTGCACGCAAAGTAGATGCGTCATCGAAGTCACTGAGGTCAACTCATACTTATGTTAGTACCGCACCAGCACGTGTACAGTCACCTGTTTGCTCTTTGTGTAGCACTCATCATTCGCAACTGTACAGGTGTCCTGGTTTTCTAAAATTGTCGCCTAGTGATCGTTATAAATTTGTTCGCGCTAATAATTTTTGTTTTAATTGTCTCGGTACTAAACACCGCGTTGTTTTATGTAATAGTAGAAATAGTTGTCGCAAATGTCAAGCGAGACACCACACTTTGCTTCATTTTGAGAATAGTAATGCCGCATCCAATGTGAGCACGGTTGGCTCGTCGAGCGGTGACACACGGCAGCCTGCGCCGCAGCCGCAGCCCGCGCTCGCGCGCGCTCCGGCCCGCCCGGTGACCGCCGCGGATGACGTCACCTTGTGTTCGTTCTCCGCTAGTGCTGCACTCACTACTGTGTGTCTTGCGACCGCCCGCGTTGTTATTGTTGATGCATTAGGTAAGCCGCGCATTGTTCGAGCGCTGTTAGATGGCGCTTCGCAAAGTAATTTTATTACTCAAGATTGTTGTCGGCGTCTTGGTTTCAATGTTGATAAGCGTTCAACCCGCTCAGTGGTGAAGGGTTTTGGAAGCTTACAGTCAGCTGTTCGTGGCACCGTTAAAACAAGGTTTAGATCTCGTTTTAATAATAATATTTGGTTTGACATGGATTCGCTCGTTATAGATAGAATAGCTGAACAGTTGCCTACCGTCCCGGTTGACACGTCTTTATTAACGAAATTTAAAGACTTGCCTTTAGCAGATGAGACTTACGCTGTTCCTGGAGTCGTCGATATATTGATCGGCGCTTCGATTCTCCCGCACCTCCAGTTATCACGTAAGGTTCAAGGGGGACCGACGTACCCCGCTCCGCACGCACTGGAAACAGTTCTTGGTTTTGTTATAATTGGTTCCGCACCCGCTTCTATGGATAGTTTTAGTCACTCGACTGCTTCGTTCTGTTGCACCGTCGAGCCGCCACTGGAGTCTACCATCCGCAAGTTTTCGCTCGGTGGCTCCCGTGTATCCGCTGAAAAACGCTTTCTTTGTTTGGAACGAAAGATGCAGGCGTCCCCAAAGTCGAAGCGGGCCTATGATGAGGTTGTTAACGAATATTTAGATAAAGGTTACATCTCACCTGCGCCTGCGGACACTGGCGGGACCCAGCCTTCGTACATTATCCCGCACCGCGGAGTTATTAGAGAAGATAAGCTTACTACTAAAACTCCGTGTAGTTTTGGATGGCAGTGCTAAGACTAGCACTTCCGTGTCGCTTAATGACATAATTGTAAATTTTCGCATTAATATTAGTAATTTTTAGCTTTTAGGACTCAACAGTCGCTTTGTGTTGGGCCCACTCTTCGCCCCATCGTTGGGACACATTCGTCGCTAATAGAGTGGCAAAAATTCAATCTGAATTGGCGCCACATAATCTCTTTCACGTTGCTGGCACCGACAACCCAGCCGATTGTCTCTCTCGTGGATTGCTTCCTTCGCAAATTTTAGATCACCCGTTATGGTTTAGTGGACCGTCCTGGATTCATGCCGCGTTAGATGGGTGGCCAGTTAGTCAATTCAATCCCACTACGGTTTCCGAACCACCCGAGGAGAAGAAGCACTCGCTTGTTGTATCGGTCCCGCGTGAAGAGACCCTTATTTGTTGTTGGCTAATCGCGTCTCGTCTTGGTCGAGACTGTTGCGTTGTGTTGTTTGTTCGCCTCTGCCCTCTGCCTAGCCAGCGGTAGGCACGAGCTCCAATCTAGGTTTATATTTTAGTTGTTATTTCCCAAACCTAGATTTAGATTAGACTTTAGATTTGTTTCGCATTTGTCGTTTCGAAGGTAACCCTTCAAGCCGGGGGGAATGGTTGCGCCGATGTAGAAGCTGTATTTCTTGACGTGGAAACACACTCTTTCTATACCCGTCTCCTCTCCCGCACTAACCATAGAATAGGACTAGATAGCTTCCGTCCGCCATTTGTGATATAGACACTCAGTCTCGCTTTGAACTAGCCAGCGTAAGGACGGCCGCGCTCGCGTCTCTCAAAAATGATTAATATTTGTTACATTTTTACCGCTTCATAGACCTTTACCGATCGGATTGTGCCTCTCGTGTGTTCCTCAAGTGATCTAGTGACGCTGACGGCAGCTCCTGAGCAAGGAAGAGAAGATCCGTGTACCGGCTGCGATGAAAACACGTGTGTCGTGAAGGTTAGTGCATCCTCTCCTAATTTCTCGGGTTGCATTCATTGCTTGGATCACTCCCGCGGCAACCCGACCACCTGTCTTTTGTGTGTAAAGCGTCAATGGAACAGTTAGCTACATCCCCGCAATACAGTCCACTACCGCACTCGGCCATGCGCCACCAATTTCTTTCATCCCAATTAGTGATTGTACGGTAAGAACAAGTGTAAAAATTCTCTTATGTATTCAAACTTGGTAGGAGTGTAGGGGTATTCTGGGGCCCCATCAAAGTCTTCTGGGCCCAAACTAACCTCATCTGTAGGCCCGTATATCTGCTTGCAGGTGGATATTTAATGAGTGGCGGTTACTACTACGAATTCTACGAATCAATTCATTAGCTGTACCACTTTAAAAGATGACAAATGAATAAATACCTAGACAATTATATGGCTACCGACTGCTATGCAGGGGGCGCGGGTTCGATTTCCGCTCAGTGCATTGCTTGGTCTGGATGTTTCTATGTTTCAATCAATCAATCAGCCCACGGCAGTCCACTGCTGGACATAGGCCTCTCCCAATGTGCGCCATTTTCTCCGATCCTCCGCCTTCCGCATCCAGTCTGTCCCAGCCACATATTTCTATGTTTAATATGTATGTATTTACAAAAAAAATATCTAAGTATGTTTATTTGTATTCGAGATACCATAACACAAGCTAGTTAAACTATGCTTACCATGGGTCTAGATAACGATGTGTAGAATGTTATAGAATATTTATTTATATAAAAAATTCAGTCAATTACCCATTGCAGTTAACTGCTGGACATAGGCTTCTCCCAATGTTGGGAGGCTTTGGCCTACAGTTTTCACGCACGTAGTCTTTTATTTCGAAAAAATTATTCTCTCACAGTGGTATCGTGTGCACATTTTTGCGTTAGTTGCCTCTTACCACAGCCGGTTGGATAGTGTAACTTGTATTATTTTTCTGTCACCACACGGAAATCCCTAGTACAAAATTCAATCTAAGATATACATCATAAAGTACCCTAATCTCACAAAAAAACAACCAAGACGTGTAGAGCTATGCGCCATTGTAATAAAACACCAACCAATCACAAAGACTATTCAGTTCAAGGATAAAGTACACAAAAAGCTTTATGTCTTAAGTATTTAAGTTTACTGTACACAAGCCTCTGGTATATCGATTAGTCTGATCTGTTTAAAAACTTACTGTCGTGGAAATGGTGCTGATTTCCCTCGAGTATCGTAGGTATAACTTACTAGTATCAGTTATAAACACTGTCGACTTTATAACTGTAATAGTCTCGACTAAGTCTAGGATTTGAACTTGCTCTCAAGACTGAAACTTAATGTACAGTTCTAAGCTACAAAGCTGCGTTCGTCCTGGTAATAAACTATAATTATTTAATAGCCAATTTAGAGTTTGTTTAAAGCACTTGGTGCTTTAAACAAACTCTAAATTGGCTTTATCTAAATCTAAATGTTTAAATTAATTTCTGCTTGGTACTTTTTTTATATAAGACACGCCCACTTGACCTCACCTCGCCTGATGGTAAGCTAAAGGCAAAGTCTCAGGAAAGAGGGTCACCATTACAGACACTAAGTGTTACAATGGTGGCACTTAGCTTGGCGGCCTCATCAGATGCCTTTTCACGCCCCGCTTAAAGGCCCCGGGACTGTAGGAAGAAGGAAACACGTGTGCTGGTAATGAATTCCAGGTCTTGGTGGTGCGACAAAGAAAAGAGTCTCCGAACCGCTTGGTTCTTGCTCATATATTCTGCAGAGTGTGAGGGTGACATCCAAGGCCTGCACGTGTTGTCCTATGTAGGAAAGGAGATGGTGGGATTAGTTGGAAGAGCTCATCAGAACACTCACCATGGTAGAGACGGTAAAATACAGCCAAGGAAGCAATATCTCTACGCATCTGCAAAGGCTCCAGGGTGTTCGTGACCTCAGGGTTCCTAATAATTCGGACCGCGCGTCGCTGCAACCTGTCGAGAGCATTTAGTAGGTATTTCGCGGAGCCATCCCAGAGATGCGAGCTGTATTCCACACAGGAGCGAATTTATGTCTTATAGAGAAGACACCGCTGCTCCGGCATGAAAAAACGTCTCACTTTGTTCAGGAGTCCGAGTTTCCGCGAGGCTGTTTTGATGATGCTCTCGATGTAATTTCTGTTATTCAGTTTGCAATAACGAATATCCATGCCAAGGTACATAAGTCTAAACCTAAAAATTAAATGTTTAATTATACAACGTCTCGTATGTACCCTACAATTAATATGTACAATCATAGGACTTTAATACAGAATACATTTTAATTTTAAACAGATTTTCATTCCACTTCTATACACAAATATAAACGCTTGTTCGTGATATTTGATTAATCTGGCAGGACCGATCGATAACAATTAAAATTTGGATCAATTTACATTATAATAGAATACATTACCATATTTTACATAAACTAGGTACGTATTAATACGTTCACAGCGGAGCTGAATTCGACGAACTTTCCTACTGTGCGACAGGAGGCCCATAGGTCTGTCGACTTCTTACCGAATTCAATGCTTGAAATTCATTTTATTTAATGAAATCATAAAAAAATTATATAAAACATTAATCAGCTAATAACTGAAGAATCATTCTATAGTACTTTTAGCTCGTCTGAGATTCTGAATTTGGGAAAGCCATGAAAATGAGATAAAAATGGGGACACATCGACCTGACATCGTACTGAATTAAATATTAAAATCAGGTTAGAGCTAGTGATGGCAATATTGTAACAATGAATTTATCGATATTTGTCATTAGCATAATATTACTTTAGGTACGGTTTTATTAAAAAAAATGTACTGTACGATGAGCAAACAGATTTGTACCTTAACTACAAATAGAACTATATAAAATAGTAATAACCGAAATAATAACACGACTATAGAGCACAATAGCAATATTAGCAATATATATTCAAAGGTAACGGAATATAGTGATAGAGAACCTCTTTGTAAATACTGTGAGTATTAAGTACAATAGACAGATTTCACTATAAGAATTATACATAGTAACTGTATATGTCCCGTTAATCTACTAGTCACGATAATGAACATGATAGTTTAAGTACCAATACTGTAAATTCCACTATCTACTAATCCTGATATTCATAATTATTATTTTGCGTTCAAAAATTATCTATATATTGTATTTGTTTCAACCTACACCACTCAAAGTTGTTATTCTATTAAATATAATAACAACTGATTGAAGTTTACCAACAAACTTCTAAAGAACCCTCAAGCCAAGATCGATTACAAAATACAAAACATTACCCATGTTCCATAACTTTGGGTTTATATTCCAAAAATTTTTGCTATTACGAGTACATTGCTTGAGGCATTGCTCAGTAGAATATATATTAAAGTCATATTCTGTAAAGCAAACTGTTCGATCGATTTATCCTATCACTATCTGTTGCCCACGGCTCCACCCGCATGGAATTCTAATCCCGTTCCCGCAAGTCAGTTCAGCCAAATCCCAGCCGGACCCCAGACTCTGAGGAGAAAGCTTCGGAAGCGACTGAGATTAACGCTTTAGGATGAAGAAGGAACTAAAGTTAGTGTCATAACTCAAGGATGATGATAAATGTAATGATGAAGTTTCGTTTTGCCTTTTTTTATCGTGCGAAAAATCCCCCGGATACCACCAGAGCCAGTGGGAGAGGTTATGCCTGACTCAAACCGAGTAAAACGCACGCCGTCTGAGTTGCCGGAGGCATATCCCTCGCACCCCGGCCCGTCTTGCCTTTGATGTGTGATTAAAAAAATGGCTCTGAGTTTTTATTGCCAGATTCTCTTCGCGGATCTGTAATATATAATACATATTTAAACTTATAGGTAGGTACTTGTCAAAACTGTTTTCTATGGGGTGGTGAAATTCATCAGGGAAGCCAGTACAATAATCTTTTGATTGACTTTTGTGTAATATAAAACGGTAGGTTATTGATATTTTTATCAATAACCAGATTAAAATTTAATATTCACGAGCGCGTAAATGGCGCATTGTCATTTTTCATATTATAAGAAAGATCTTAATTGTTTGCTTAAAATTTATTGGTAAACAAGCCAAAGGAAATTGTAATTCCATTTTCCTCATGGATCTTTAAATTACTTTCGGCCATTATTGTGTAAGAAATTTTTATAAATTTATCATTTTTATATTTACTTTTTTATCCTGTTTGCATAATTATGTTGTCGTTTGGGTCGTTAAGGAAAATTTCAGTGTTACATTACTGAGATTATAATTGTTATTATTAAAATTGATTGTCTTTAACCTGCCTTTTGAAACTAATGCCCTAAACATTAATAAGTCATATGTCACTACTGAAACTTACTACAGATTTGCTAAAACCACATGCATACATATTTCAGTGGGTTTGACATTTCATACATCATTCTTACTTAAGAGCAGTGTAGCTCACACTAGCTGTATTTCCCTAAATATTGGGTACTTTGTAGAGGATTAATTCGGAACACAGTATGAAATGACTAAGGTTTTGCTTATGGTATATTATTTATAAAAACCAATGTATAATATATATTATTTTTATGGTATATTAAACATTGGTTTTTATATACAAAAAGTATTGTTTTAAGGGTATTTTTTTACGTGCGCAAAATCCCCACGGATACGCCCCCATCGGAGTTGGTGGAAGAGGTTATGTCGGACTCGAACCGACCAAAACGCACGCCGCCTGTGGGTCGATTTTGGTTGCCGAAGGTGAGGTTGACAGGCATATCCCTCGCACCCCGGCCGACCCAGGGCCATCTCTCACGATCTAGCCCTCTCCTCGGGTGTGGGGACTACAGAGTCCCCAACTCGTCCCCGGAAACAGGGAGGCGCGCGAGGCGCGCCACCGCCGCGGCCTGCTTCTGCCAGGGTGACAGGCTGCTCCACCAGTCACCCCCAGGCCTGCGCTCATGGGGGGCGGAGGTCGTTCATCGACCTCTGACGCCCGAGTTGCCTTCGTACACGGGCAGCTTGGCTTGCGATTCTTCGTCGCTCCCGCTGCCGCTCCCACCCCGCCTCCTCCTTCACGAGCATTACTTGCTCGCAGAAGGAGGCGCCGGCCGCCCACGCATCCGCGCAGCGGATCATCGCCATGGAGAGCGTGAAAACTCTCACTCCCAGGGCCGCCACAAGCTCCAGTCTCGGCGTCTCGCACGCCGGATACTCGGTGAGTGTGTGCGGCCCCGAGTCCTCGCTGTTTTAAGGGGTAGTTGCCCACCGATATCTTTGTTTCTCTTGAAAAACAAACCACTAAACTTTGATTTTCTTGTTTAAGTTGCATATAATTTAAAATTTACCTACATTCTCAAACAGTAAACTGAGCAGTTAACCAAAATATAAAGTTATCTCCAATCCTCTCTAAAGAGCTCAAAATACTACTTTATATCGAAACTAGATATTTATTTATAACATGTTCTTAACTAAATCATAAACTCGGGAGAAGCTGTATTTTAGTGTAGTAATACTGCTTTCAATTTACTACGGGTACGTTACGCTAATATTTTAAACCAACTTGTTAATATTAAAGTTCCTTTGATTTACGTATTCAGAATTCTAAAATGATATATTATATCTTTAGTGTGTAAAGCTTCTGATGGTAGCGTATTGGATTATACCTATCTTAATGTATATTGGATTGCCTGTTATGTACAAAAAAAGGAATAAGTTAAGGATGAAAACAAACCAACCCTAGCTAACTGAAGTAGGTATTATTTATTTATTTGCACATGGAAAACTTCAACCGAACAGTCAAGTAAAATGCAGGTTATACATCTGGAAGCCAATGACAAGTCTACACTTCCAGATTTTGGTACAGTTAGTTACTTGTAAGCAAAGGCTAGCAAAATAAAATAAAAAACGACAAATAAGTTAAATCAAACAACACAATACTTAAGAGCCGAAAATAAACATATTCTGAGATAAAGTGTAGGCAAATGCTGCACTATATACTCTTGAAAAAATTGTGACTCAGAAGTCTTCTTACTGAGGGCACACTGACTAAAAAGTAATATATAATTGATAATTCCAACGGCTCAATAAAACGATAGACTCCTGTCAAGAAAATATCTTTAAATAAATGTACACTTAGGGTTGTGACTAAGACCGAGATCAATCTATTTGTTTTTTTCTGCTACTAGTAATTATTCAGGACCAGACTTTTGACTGCCTAAAATAATAAATAACAATTTACAGATTTAATGAATTGAGTAAACAATTGCTGATTTTGGGTATTTTTGTGGTTTTTGGGTTTGACTAAAACAAAATCTAATTACCTAAAACCATGCTATCACTCTTACATGACACCTGATCTGATGAGAATAATAGAAATAGCAAAAAATTACCTACCTACATCTCAGACAATTAGCCAAAATAAAAAATGTCTTCTTCAAAGAAAATAAGAGAGGTATTTTTCCGTTGCTATGCAATACTAAAACTTTCAGCTTATCAGCTTGTCGATCAAATTGATGATCAAACTTTATAACATCTTCAGGAATCGTAAATCATGTTTAGTGTTGAAACTTTTGAGTTCAATCGATTCACTAATTTGATACTATAAATATAAATATATATATATATAGGTATATAACTTAACTACGTTGCACAAATACCAGTATATTTTGTAAGAATATCAAACAATATGCGTTCTAATAATAAAACTACAATGTAATATCTGATTAGATCTTCAGTCATCTATTATGTAATTCTCTTTCTTCTTTTCAATACACTTTCTATTTAGTTTAGCCGATAACTACACCATACCTATTGTTTTTATAACATTACTGTCCATCCCAAGGTTGCCTGGAAGAAATCGCTTCAGCGATAAGGCTGCCCATTGTACATTGAACTGTATACATGCTACCTACTTGAGCTATTGTAAATTTGTTAGTACAACAAAGAATTATCTACCTATCTATCTATCTATTTACCCTCTTTCAATATAAAACTCTATAAATTATGCGTTCACCTACAAAAATATGCATTACCATCATGATTTTTTTCAAAAATATGATCGATGAATCGTAATTTTTACATAGCTGATAAAATATTTACGTATAATAGAGGTTTGAAAGAACATACCCTAATAGTATTCTTATCTTAGGTACAAATGTTATCCTATCCTATCATTTTCAGTTTCAAATCTAATATAATTTATTTTATTTTCTGAGCAGCCGAAAGGAGCAGAAGAACAGCTGTTATTCTAGAGAAAAAAGCTTATTTGTTATTCCAAAGTATAATCTATCCCTATACCAAACTTCAGACAGATTCGTAAAGAAGTTTGAAGGTGATTGAGTAACAAACACATGCATAATCATAATAGGATAGAATTAAATTTTTAAGTTTTAAGCAATCTTAAAGTCAAATTATCTACGGCTTTATATTAGAAATGCAAGTGAAGTAATCATGTTAAAATCTCTTACTCGATGGTTCTAATCTTCAAAATACCTCTCCTATATGTATTTATAAATAGGTAGGTGAATTAATCTGTTAGATTTATTCCAACAACAGAAATAAATTAATTCACGGAACTCCACGGGAAACCTTGTCAAATTATATCTACCTATTGTATATTTTGTACTGGTTTAAATGGTAGCTTGTTTTATGAAATAAGCAAACATCCGATCAATAAATAATTTACCTGGGAATATATAAAACTATTGAACTAGGAAAGATTAATAAAATTGAAAATGTAAAAATGAAATAAAATTTATTCACGTAAAATATTTCACTAAATTTCGGTTTTATTATTTTTTGACACAGGTTTTTTTTTACAAAGATTATTTTACAAACAACGTTTGGTAAACTAATCATTTGACAAACTTTCATTTCGCAAACATATTATTTTAAAAATAATCATTTGACATAATGCAAATTTTGCAAATGTATTACTTAGAAAATATTTCAACTTAAATATTATTTTTTTTCAATTATATTCATTTGACTAAATAAAGTGTGGAAAAGTACATAGTGTGTCTTATTCCATATGTGTAGCAGGTTTCCACCAAGCACCATCAATCGACTGTACTTATTAACAGTCTTAATAAAGGTAGTGGTCAAACTTTGTTTTTGAAAAGAAAATTTATTTGTTTTTTTTTGTCAAATGATTGGATACCCTAAATTAAACTACATAAAGAGTTTTTTGTATCGTGCTTATCTTTGAAATTATTACTTGCTACCTATGCGATTTGAATAATTAAATACTTATTATTGAAATAAAAGTATTTAACATTTTCTATCGTGATTTATTTGGTGTTATTTTCTAGTTACACCGATCCCGACGTTTCGAATATTTTTCAATAGCCATGCTCACTGAAAGATCAAAGATGGTAGTTATCACATAGTTTGAAGTGTAAGTCATCTCAAACTATCCAAACTATGTTGAATTGTTGGTGTTCCTGTTCCAGTTTGTTTTTTATATTTTTGAACTGTAAAACGTTGCAATGTTGTATTACGATGTAAGATTATCTTCCTTTCCGTGGGTAAGCTCCAAACGCTAAGCGCTTTTTCATAATACAGACGACCTTTTTATGAGGTGCATTAGCAAAATGTGCGCAGGGCAAACTGAAATACGTTTTTAGAGTAACAATTTTATAATGAACTTGTAGTGTTTTGTATATTCCCCCTTTTCTTGTAACTTGTATCTAATAGTAAGCTAGTGGTGTTAAACACGGCTCTTATACATTTAAATGATTAAATATGTGTAGGCACCGAGAGTAACTCAAGCTTCATTTACTTAATTCTTAAGCCGGCTGGCCGGCCGTAGTATTTATGACGTTCACAACTATATTTTTTTTTTTTTATACCACTAAGTTGGCAGACAAGCACACGGCCCACCTGATGGGAAGCGGTTACCGTGGCCTATGGACGTATGCAACACCAGGGGTGTCACACTCGTGCTGCCGACCATGAAGAAACCTTCTGATGCCCCTCTTGAAGAACCCCATATTGTAGGCGCTTGGGAAAACCGCAGCAGGGAGGTCATTCCACAGCTTGAGTGTGCGTGGGATGAAGTTTCTTTCATACCGCACAGTGCGCACCGTCTCAGGTCGCAATGTGTGGGGATGAATTCCCTGCCTATGGCGAGAGGTGCGATGATAGAATGTAGCTACGGGCATCATGTCAAACAATTCATCTGAGCACAAACCATTGTATAGGCGGTAGAACACACACAGTGAGGCAAAATCCCTCCTAAGGCTAAGAGGTTCCACTCTACCTGTGAGTATGGGATTGTCAACCAGCCTCAATGCCCGTCTTTGCAACGAGTCGAAGGGGTCAAGCTGGTATGCAGGTGCTTCTGCAAAAAGGTGACAGCAGTACTCCATGTGAGGCCGGACCTGTGCCTTATAAAGAAGGAGTTGCTGCCCCGCAGTGAAGTACTGCTTCGCCCTGTTGAGCACTCCGAGTTTTCTTGATGCCAACTTAACCTTGTCCTGCAAATGACTTCGGTATTGGACGTCGCTGGAGATATCGACACCAAGGATCCCGATACTCGAGGAGATGGTAAGCGGTGTGCCCAGGAATTGCGGCGCTACAATGAATGGGGTTTTCTTAGCGGTGAATACACATACTTGTGTCTTAGTGGGATTGAATTGGACTAGGTTTAGTCGTCCCCAATCGGACACTCCAGAGAGAGTAGTCTCGATTTTAGACACAAGTTGTTCGCGACTCTTCTCCACCTCAGACTGAGGGATATTTGCACGGCCCGTGTAACACGTGTCCCCGGTACTGTCGTCCGCATAACAATGAATGGAGCCATCAGACAGCATGTCATTGATATGCAGCAGAAACAGCGTCGGAGACAACACGGAGCCTTGTGGGACACCAGCGTTTATGTTCATGCAGTCCGAGCAGCTGCCGTCGACGACAGCTTGGATGCTTCTGTTGGACAAAAAGCTGGCGATCCATTCGCAAAGTCCCTCGGGGAGTCCATAGTACGACAACTTCGCAAGAAGACCTTTGTGCCAGACCCGATCGAAGGCCTTTGCTATATCGAGGCTGACCGCTAGTGCCTCACCCCGACTCTCGATGGCTTGCGACCACCGGTTTGTGAGATACACAAGAAGGTCACCGGTTGAGCGACGGTGGCGAAAGCCGTACTGTCGGTCGCTCAGTAGATCGTTTCCTTCAAGGTATCTCAGGAGCTGTGTATTAATGACACGCTCCATAACCTTCGAGAGTAGGGAGGTTATAGCGATAGGCCTGTAATAAATACATGGATTGTTTGTGTCAATATACTCTCGATTTAGTCGTCTCTAAAAAGGTAAACGTTACATTCATTTATGCATCTTACATACAGTCCGAAACCATTTATTAGCCCATGGATTCAATTTACACACACCTACAGCTATTTATCTTGCGGTTCATTCGACCAAACACCTTTGCAAACATGAATATTTGCTTTGAAATCTCCTCAGCCCACAGTTTAAATTATTATTTTATTATTTTACATAATTTATAATTACCATTTGCACATAATTAATGACATTATGAGCGCCTCCGAGAACCTAATCCAGGTAGCAGCACACTGTGAAAACAGAAATTGAGAGTAGAAATAATGTCGTCGATTCTATGGAAGAAAAAGAAGAACGTATGTATACCTGAATGTTTCTTCTAGTAATAAACTCGATGCACGAAACAATAATTCACTTAGTCGCTCACGATTGCTCACTAACGCTTAGCGTTTTATAGCTTTAGCAGCTTGGCGCCAAAATTCTATAACTTCTTTACCTACCCTCTGCGTACGGTACGTCTTTCACATTCTCACTTCACGCCTCAAGTAACTCAATTTTTATTCTAAAGCGTTTGTAGTATGTAACACAACATAAAAGTCATGGGTTAAACATTTACACCTGCTAGAATAAACACAGTTGATCACATTACTACCAGTAAGTCCATTTGCATATTATGTAAATTACGAGGTACTGAAGTAACTGACACCTCGACCACACCACCCGCAGCGGTTATGATAGTTCAAACTAATAAAATTATGTGACCTCATTTGTTACATAGCTTGGTCGGGGAGGCTTTATGTGAAAAATTATGAGAGGGTCCTAAAAATTTCTGCATTATTCTTCAATATATCTTTCTAAACAGGAGCCTACAGTAATATTTAGATCTCTCTCTTAGATTATCTGCACAGATTTTACACGTAATCTAAACCTACTACTATTATTAATAGAAAAGTAAATCCCTCTGCATCTTTATCTATCTGTTAAATTTATTCGTATTATATAAATGTATCTTGAGACATTACCATTAGCATTTCTCCATTTCCAGTGGTTTGGAAAATTAGCCAGTATCCAGGTTTCCACGCGCTCGGTGTCGTAGGCAGCAATATGTCATAAAGTAAAAGCTCTAACAAAAATTGGTATAAATTATTATTTATGTAATGAAAGTAGCCCGGAAAGTTAGCTAGTAGGCGGCAATTGCTTACCTCTTATATTTAATGTGAGGTCTCAAGAATTTATAATTTTACTAACCGAGTTCCATATATTCGTCACATATTTAAATCAAAGGATTGCTACTATAAGGTGACAGTTCGCTATATCTAATCATCGAAGTCAATATGCTTGTGTTTTAGGCAGCCAAGCAGATATTACTACGACTTTTATTCGGGCCAGAAGCTAATCTTATTACGAGATATGAATATTCACGAGTCATTTCGTAGCTGGAATACAAGTCCACGTTCAACTTCACGACATTGAGCAAAGACGCGAATAAATTAAAACCCCTCCATCACGCCATCTTATGTTGACAAAATGACATTTTCACTTACACAGCTTTTTGGTTTTAATAAACTCAATTTAAACGAAGAAATATGGAAAATAGGTTAATGTATACCTACTTTGATAAACAGTACAGCATTAGTTGTATACGACCGTATTTTGTGGAAGCTTCACTGAAAAATAGCCAGAAATTATGACATTTACGAGTTCCTTTCCTGTTTCATATTGTGGCAACGACTGTCTCAACTTGTAGTTATATTGTGAAGAATGTGCTATGCCTCGTAACAGCTCTGAGCAACGATGCTTTAAAGAAAGTATCTAACCGTATTCCCCCTACAAGCTAAGCTAAATTGTTAGTGTTAGGGGACTACTAATGCTGACTCCTTAGCAATAATATTCGGTAACCTTCATTCTTAATGTGATTTACAGATTGAGTGATACTAAAAATATATCATATTTTATAAAACATTCCGCCAAGAGCCTTGAGTGCAAGCTAGCGTAGTCAACAAGTAAGTGGTGCTCAAGCAATAACGATAAATTACTATACTTCCATCTTTTTTATACAACCTGATATTTTAAGCCAACATTATTCCCACCTACCAAAATCGATTTTATTATTTATGTGCCGTCAGCTCTACACTCACAGCTACTCAAGCTTACCCGTAAGTTAACTGTCGTGTCCATTTCGCAGGTAATCCGGCTTTTAGGAACCCTCATAGACTCAGTTTGTCGCACCTGAACTTATAAGGTCACTCACAAACAACGGTTTGGCCACCTGACGCCCGAAATGGTAGCTCAGTTAAAATAGGCCCAAAAAAAATTCGTTCGTAAGATTTTTGAAGATTTGCTTTAGTCCAGAATCTCGAGTAGATTAACAATGTTAAGGAAATTTTTGAAATAGACTTTGAAACTGTAAATAAGTCCGTAAAATTTCAGAAAAACTTTAGTAGGTACCTTGTCGTTAAGTTGTCGTTAACAGCTAGTTTTCAACTAGATCAGCGTTGTTAAATATTCCACACGTTAAAAAAAGGGTAATTTAACTTTAATATACCTGCCTAGTAATATTTTGATTCAAGCGTTGTCATGTCGGGGGGACCTGGCATCGTTCTGATAATATGTCGAAATGCTTTACCAGTTAGGGTCCCCCGACATAACAACGCTTGAGTATATAAGTTAAAAGATAACCGACACAACAATTTATTTTCAAATTTATAAGTAACTATTTACGTTAGTCTCCGCCAGGCATGGGACACTTTCCTACTTGGACTCAGAACTTGGCGTCCTGAAATTCCAACCAATCAGCTTTTTTCTGTAACCAATCAGAGGAAAGTAGTAGTTTACTCTGATTGGTTACAGAAAAAGTATACTTGCCTAAAGAAAAAAAATCGATTTCTTTCAACAGGCAAACTTCCTTTCCTCTGATTGGTTAATTGACGTATTTGACATTTCTGCAGATTGGTTCATTTTCCTGGACGCCGAGTGGCGATTGGCGAGTTTGTAACGTTGTCATTTACATGTCGTTTAGCTCCTAGACGCCATATTTGTATATTTGTTTTGAATTACTTGTTTTCGTGTTGGTGAAAATATTGTTAAAATGATGATTTCTGTTTTAAATATCTACTGCTTACGTTGAATTGAGTGACTACTCCTCTGTAGTGTTGAATACTAGTTTATTCTGTTTTGTGAGAAATTGACTCCTTGTGTTGTGTGAGAAAATGACTTTTTGTGTTTTGTGAGAAATACGACTGTTTTTGGCAAGATATTGACTCTTATTTAGTTTTTTGAGATATGGACTATATTTTGTTGTCAGATGTTGATTCTTTATTTCTTTATGTGAATGTTTGACCTAGCTATATCAGCTCCGATAGGTTTGTATTGCTAACCGATTATTACACATTATTAAATCATCAGCTGTTGTGAACAAAGCATATAATTGTATTTTTACAGCAAATAAATTACATTTCTTACGTTACAGAAACTAAAAATGCCTTGTAACGATAATTATTCTTAGAACATGTAATAACGTGAATAGTATAGGCCTAATAAAGAAATTATGAATATTCGTTCAGGAATTTTATTTCGCTTTCCTAAATATTTTCTTTCAGAATTTTTATTTCAGTTTCCTAATTAATATTTCCAACGAACAATCGATTCCAATCGTATGAAACCGATTTTTTGTAATCGGAATTAATCGATTATTAAGGAACTATGCAGTTCTTTAAGCCTATTTAGCTAGAGATGGCTAAAAAGGCGTATAGCTACGCTACGGCGTTCTGACAGAAAAAAAAAATAGCCGAGCCGAGCTCGGTTTTTTTGTTTGAATTGCGCCCTCTTACTCTTATATACTCTTTGGTCTCCGCTATCACCATCAGTAGCAATGATATACTTTATAATATGAAAATAAAATAATAATATGAAAACGTCAAACTAACTTGGACGTTATAAAATGAGCAAGTAAAACAGAGCAGCAATTTATGAATTCATAACAATTAAACGTTTCCCTTTCCAATGTAATATTTAAGGTAGGTTTCCTCACGTGGCTGAAGTTATGTGGTTTCCTTATTTCAACTGTGAAATTGAATTTCATTCACCGCCTACATTCTAATTTACGGGCAAATAACGTTATAAAAATATTCATCCCTGTTTTTAGTTATTTGCACCGTAATAGCGTGATTTTTACGACTTTAGTTTTTAGTCCGGTATGTGTTTATAAAAACTGCACATCAAAATAAACTCAGAGATGATATCTTTTAAAAATTCAAGAAATTCAGAGCGATATAACATTCTGATATTCGCATTCAAAGATACTCTATGGATTTTCATGATTTAACTGTAAAAGTTATAAAAAAACATGACAGGCTTTTTAAAGGCTAAAATCTGTATGTTATAATTTAAGAATCACTTAATAATTTTATCAACTTCATTAAGCTACCTTCATACGACCTCGGAAGTCTTGGTATAAACAACCATAGAATTGTTAACCATAGAGTTATTAAAGGTATATTTTTAGATAAGTTTCCTTTCTCGAAAAGATGAACTATTATGTAGATAAATTAACTATTTCCACTATTTTAAACTATGTTTTTACATACATACATATATACATATAAAGACGACTTTATCCCCGGCGGGTTAGGCAGACGTGAATAAACACCCACATTTCACCTATCATTGAATTCCCACGTAATAGGAAGTGAGCCTATTGCCGTCTTCCGGGCACTATTGTTGACTTAAACCATGCATCTCAGGCTGAGTCTGGGCTGTATAAATCTGTCTGATGTTAAACAGTCCTATCCCTTAGTCGCCTTGTTCGACACCGCATGGGAAGAGATGGGGTGGTCCAAATTCTACTCAGCCGGAAACCACGCGGCTGTTTTTAATCTAGATTATTAATTAAATATCATGACTATCATAATATTGATTCATAATTCAGAGCTTGTTTGTGTAGTTATGTCTGTATATGACAGCTATGTCAACCGCCCGCATCCCTTACGCAACCGGCTATGACAAATTGACTTTGACATATCCTCAATGACATGTCCATTCCGCCGTCTTATTCCAAATTGTTATAGACTTAAACTTAAGTTAAAGATGTTACACGTTATGACTTAATAGTCTGTCCATTTAGCTGTTTGGTATTTTGCCGTTCACTTTATCTATTTCTATTTAGATATATCGACGGTAAGGTAAAAGTATTATCGTATTTTTAATGTACCTATTATTAGTAGTCAAACCTCTTTGATTGAACTGAATATAACAGGCTGGTTTACATTCTGAAGATAGAGTGAATATTAAAAAAAATTCTATTGTTTTTAAGCAAGCAATATGAATGTAGGTAGGTATATGAAAAAGAAATTCGGTATATTTTAAAGTTTTATTTCAAAACCAACGACGCCGCGAATAAAACTTGTGCGGTTTACGGACCTAATGCGGTATTAATAAGAGTAGCACAAAAATGTGGTTCAAGCGTAAATTTCGGTGTAAAAAATGAGGTTCGTTTTGAACGTCCTGTCACGGTTAAAAACAGTGCCATCTTTGAAAAAGTGGTGCAAGATCGACATATTAATAGTAACGATATTGCTGAAGAACTGGATGTTGATCACAAAACAGTTTTACGTCATTTACAAAAGTCTGGATACAAAAAAAAATGGTATTTGGGTACCAATACCATATGATCTCACTGAGAGAAACCTAATGCAACGTGTTTCCATATGCGATTCTTTGTTGAAATATAACAATTCCGAACCATTTCTTAAACGGTTGATGAAAAATAGGTCACTTACGATTAGAAGGTGAGAAGAAGACCGTGGTTGAAGCATGAACAAACCCCACATACCATTGCAAAACCCGGCTTAACTCGGAACAAAGTGATGCTTTGTATGGTGGAATTGGAATGAAATCGTACACGTATGACATTTTGCCACCGATTAAAACTATCGATTCTGACCTCTACTGTAAGTAACTGATGAGGTTAAAAGAAGCCATTTAGAAAAACCGGGAGGAACTGGCGAAGAGGAAGGGTGTTGTATTCCATCGTGACAATGCCAGACCGCACTCATCTATAGACATTTAGGAAAAATTAAGAGAGCTTGGGAGATGTGGGATGTGTTGATGCATCATTCGAATATGATGACCATGACCTTGCTCCATCAGTTTTCCACCTGTTTCGGTCTCTTCAGAACTCTTTAGGAACTATAAAGTTAACCTCAAAAGAACACTGTGAAAACTACCTGTCAGGTATTTTTTAAATCAAATCTCAAAATTTCTATAACAAGTCATTGATTAGAACGGCACGGCACATACATATTAAATAAATAAAAAAATATACCTAACATACTTTTCCCCAACGTTATACAATCTTCATTTTTACACACATCTGAGTAAGAAGTTGTATGCCTATAACATAGGTATACAACACACTCTAAGTACTTTACATGATTTTTATAAAGAAAGCAGTAGGTTACCTAAACTTAAATTTGATAGATAGGTAATTCCGAGGAAAGTTTCGTCATCCAGACTTTCAAAGACAATCAAAAATATAATCTTATGTTTGGTATTCTCCAGTCAGATGCTATTCTGATCTCTTTTACTCTGTGAACCAAGAAATATTGGCACTATCTCTACATAACATACCAATGAATTAAGTCAAATGTCTCGGTCTAACAAAAATCTATCTAGATCTGATACTCAACTACTACTAAAGTCAAAGTCAAATTCAATAATCATTTATTCTGTATAGACCATTATATCGGCACTTACAAAACGTCAACAAAAAGGAACATGAATATCAGTTTAGTAAATGGACCACCAGTTCGAAACGCGGCCCCGACCTGAGAAGACTCCGGCAAGAAACTCAGCGGGCATTTCTTTTTTTGATCTATTTTCAAACATACACTTAGTCTACTAAATCTAAATACAAAAATTTACTTGAGTAGCATAGTTGAGCTCATTTCCAAGCTGGTTTATCATCCAAGTATTCTTGGATTTTATAATAGCCTTTCTGGCACAATTTACTTTTAACAATATTTTTAAATTTACATACAGGTAAATACCTAATTTCATTAGGGAGCTTGTTAAAAAAGCGTATACAGTTGCCCTGGAATGAATGACTAATTTTTTCAAGTCGACTACCACAGACTACAAGATTGTTTTTGTGTCTGGTATTTATTTTATGCCGGTCACAAACTCTAGAGAATTTTGAAATATTTTTCCGTACATACATTAGGTTCTCGAAAAGATATTGTGACACTACGGTTAAAATGTCTATCTCTTTAAACTTTTCTCTGAGGGAGACTCTTGGGCCTAAATAGTAAATGGCTCGCACAGCCCGCTTTTGTAACACAAATATTTAAATGTGCAGAACTACCCCAAAGGAGAATTCCGTAGCTCAAAATACTATGGAAATAACTGAAATATACTATTCTAGCCGTATCCACGTCTGTCAAGGTCCTAATCATTTTTACAGCGTAGGAGGCCGAACTTAATCTACTGAACTACGTATGGTACTCCGAAATACCGCTCACCGAAAGGACGGTTTTCCGATAGCACTCTACTCCGACGGTTAGTTGTACGAAAAAATGATATGCCGATAAACGTTTCACCGAAAATATTATTTATCGACGGTCGGTAGTCCGAATTAATGCTTCGCCGATGGAACGGTTCGCCGAAAACACTCTTCAACGACGATTGGTTAAACGAACGAATCTTTCACCGATAGCATTCAGTTTACGCTAGCTATTATATTTTATAATTATATGCAATGCAGCTAAACAATACTCGAATCCCATGTTTAATTTTAACAGCATAGATGAATAAATAAATACCGGAAGCTTCCGTATTAAAGATAAGTCCCTAAATGACGCATAATGCACTCATTAACAATGGTACTGAGATTAAACGAGTGTTGAATTAACTTGCAATAGTTACATGTAACAATAAATATCTACTTTAGCACAGTGGTAGTTTTTTTTGTGGGTGGGTATTGAATAAACTTGCAATAGTTACATGTAACAAAACAAGAAATATCTATTGTAGTATTTATTTATTTTTTGTGGGTAGTCGCGAAATGTGCAACGACAGACCTCGCTACATGAATAGTTTCTCGCTCGTGTTTTGTTTAATTAAAAATGAATACGTGCAATTTAGTTAAATCTAAACGCGGAGGACATGGGTTAGTAGTGAATGGATATTCTTATCACTTAAATAAAAAATATGATAACAAGTATTATTGGCGGTGTACAAGAAAACAAACAAGTGGTTGTTGTGTAAGTGTAATAACTTTATTTGATTGTTATGAACATACATTTGTTAGTCAAAATTGTGATCATGCACATTTACCAGAGCCGGAAAAAATTATTGAAATGAATTTTAGAAACAAATTGAGAACTAGTGCGAAGGAATCAATGGACAGTCCGTCACAAATTGTAAATCGTTGTTTACAAGACGTAGCTACCACAAGTGCACCTCAATTGCCCAATAAACCAGCTTGCCGAATGATTGTGCAGCGTGTTAGAAATAAAGGACTTCCTAAGATACCACAAACAATCAACGAATTTCATGTACCACAATATCTCGCTAAAAGTATAATGGAAAGCAATTTTTGCTTGGTCAATATACATGTAACAATGAAAGTGTTGTCATCTTTGGTACTAAAGCTAATGTTAAGCGTATGAATAATACCCAATGCTGGACCATGGACGGGACATTTTCGAGTTGTCCAACTCCGTTCTGTCAAATTTTTTCTATTCATGTTTTAGTGGGAACTGCAGGAGGCACAAATAAATTTCTACCTATGGTATACGCACTACTATCACATAAGACTGAAAGCTGTTATTTTATATTTTTGGAGATTTTGAAAAGATATGCGATCAATACATTAAATACCCATTTGTCACCAACTAATATATTAACTGATTTTGAAGTAGCAGTGATCAATGCAGTCAAACGACAGTTTCCAGACTGCGCCCACAGGCTATGCTTATTTCATTTGACCCAAAGTATTTGGCGTCATGTCCAGTCAGAGGGTCTCGCAAGGCCATATGCTGAAGATTTCATATTTGCGCACAAAATTAGACACTTAGTTGCCCTCGCTTTTCTTGAGCCCGCTGAGATATCCGAAGCCTTCGAAATCATCCAAAATAAAATATTGCTGACAGAAGCAGCTGAAATTGCCCACTGGTTTAAGAAATATTATGTTGGATCGCATCACACGCAGCAAATAACTAACACGGGTTTGATAATAAAAAGAAATCAGGCATTATTTTCACAAGCTATGTGGTCAGTTTACGATCGCACACTTTCTGTTCCAAGGACACAAAATGCATTAGAATCGTGGCATGAACGATGGAACACGCTTCTCCATAAAAAAAAATGGAACATTTATAAAACAATTATTGAATTTGCTAAAGAGCAGAAGCATACAGAATGTGTCATTGAACGAATCAACTCCTCGGAACCCATGCCAAAGCGTAGACGTAATGCACAGGTTGAATATGATGCTAGGATACAAACACACTTATCACAAAAGAGTGAAATGAATATGGAATCTTTCTTAGGTGGATTGGCCCATATTCTATACCTGAAAAATAAGAAATAATTTGTTTTTATATCAATAAAGAATTAAAATAATTATAAGTACAAATAATTATAATAACTCACTATTTACTGTAACTTTAAAAATTTATCACGTTGTGTTACTTTTATTTGTTTTTTGCTTTGTTCGCACAGTTTTTTTTTCTATTGTCACAGTTCCAATAGAGAAATCATTATAATCATAATCATATTCTTTATTGTAAAAAACAATATAAAGCCTTTTTGATTAATTTTCTTATTGTTAAATAAAAACTTAGTTTTTGTTTCTATTGTCACGCTTCCATGTTTTGTTTTATTATTACCTGTATTTTTAACATGACTTCAACATGACCTAAGGGTGTTGTCAAGCTGAAAGAAAAACAATCCATTTGGCAAAAGAATTCCCCTACAACGAGTGCTATCGGCGAAAGATTCTTTCGTTTAGTCAATCGTCGTTAAAGAGTGTTTTCGGCGAACCGTTCCATCGGCGAAGCATTAATTCGGACTACCGACCGTCGATAAATAATATTTTCGGTGAAACGTTTATCGGCCTATCATTTTTTCGTTCAACTAACCGTCGGAGTAGAGTGCTATCGGAAAACCGTCCTTTCGGTGAGCGGTATTTCGGAGTACCATACGTAGTTCTAATCTACTGGCTATTTTATCAAAATGTGATCCCCACATATTGATAAAATAGCGAGTACATGTTTACTGAAATAAACTATATGGATACACTATTAAAATATACTATATACGCTTCAATCAAGACCATTTGGCCGAGAGTACACTTTTGTCAATTTCTGAAATGTCAGTAGTACCTATTGTCTTGAATGTGAATACTTTCATTAGAAAATAAATGTGGAAGAAAAAGCTAGACCTATTGTCGGATTATCACAATTTTTCAAATTATATTTGTTATTTGATTACCATTACTCATTTAGTGAGGAGTTTAGGTGTTATGTGATTATTTGTTCAAGCATAGATAATCATAGACATCATTATTTACCAAGAACGTCTAAATTACAATAATTGTCATTCCTCCTCTCATCCATTACTCGTCATGCCTCATCAATTTAATTAAAGATAACGATTTAGATTCCGACTGTCGTCAGAACAGAATTTCAAATATCGAAGCTGAATATTCTAAACCTCTTCGTCTTCTTTTAATTGAATGATTTTTACTATCAAAAGAAACATCACATTTTTCTAAATCTCAGATTCTGTTCCAAGAAACTTTTTTACTTTTTGTGGCTGTAATGTCACCTAAAAATAGAAATCCCACAGAAAGATGTCAATCTGCGACGCAGTCCGCCCCCTCACCAATATGACACAGACACCTAGACTTTCATAATTTACACCAGCTATTTTTCCCATCTTTTTAGGGTTCCGTACCTAAAGAGGAAATATAAACGGATTTATTGTTATAGGGTAACTTCGTTGTCCATCTGTCTGTCACACCTTATTCTCAGGAATGTGTAATGTGTATATGTATCAAGTTGAAATTTATACCAAATACTCAGGTCTGCAACACCTTGAAGCTGTGAAAAAATCAAACTTCTACGTCAATGCAATCAAAAGATACAATACGGACGTACTCGTATATGTAGCAAAATGCATCATGATAACCACGACTACTTTCATTCATTCATAAAATCACGCCTTTATCCCTGGAGGGTTAGGCAGAGGTGAAATAACACCCACTTTTCACCAATAATTGTATTCGGTCCTACGAAATAGGTACTGAGCCTATTGCCGTATTCCGGGCACTATTGTTGACTCGAGCCATGCATCTGAGGCTAAGTCTGGTCTGTCTATATCTGTCTGATGTTAAACAGCCCTATCCCTTAGTCGCCTTCTACGACACCGCATGGGAAGAGATGGGATGGTCCTAATTCTACTCTGCCGGAAACCACGACTACTATCCGAAAAAAATAACATCCTGTATTTTATTGCATCAATCGATAGAGTCAATCATAAGGATCAAATCTCTCTAACAAACCTGGTAAATTAAATTGAAGAAAATTCAAGAAAGGGAAGATTTAGGTTTAGGTAAGTCGGTTTAACTATGGTGTGTGGCATTTTCGGAAATCTTTGAATGCAGTCCCATATTCTAAAGGAGACGGATTCGCTTTCATACATTCTTGGGCCTAAATGTAAAGAGTTGAGAGTGGCCTCAAGTGAGAGCTTATATATTATTAAACCATCCCTGCAAAATCTGCAGATTTTGAACATCAGAGAGCAGAGTTATAAGAGATTTAGCATCCATACAGAATTAGAAGCCGACAACTCTCGAAGCCGGCTGCTGCTGACCACCCTACACACTTCTGTAATGAAACCTTCATTACCTCTTAGATGTACAATGTGATGACAGTAGTATGAACGTGCCTACTTTATCTGATATGTCCCTAAATATATTTGAATTAATTCACTTTATTATATATATATATATAATAAAATTCATATAATAATAATAAAATTCATACAATGATAACTTAAATGATTTTCCCCAGTGAATATTCACTGGGGAAAATCATTTAAGTTATCATTGTGAACTGTAATTGTAAAAACTGATTGACTGAAAGTCAGGAAGCTGTCAGTTGTCACATCACAGATTAATACGACTTATACAGTTGATAAACACGAGAATTATTTAATCAATTAACGAAAATCAATTCAGAACTTATTATAATTACACTGTTATTATATTTTTTAAATGTGTATTATTGTTATTATTATGTTTTGTTCACTTTGACTGAAATAATACTACGATGAAAGTGTTTTTATTGACAATATTGTTTGAATCGATCGCAGTAATCGATATTGAATCATCGTGGAATAAACTTAATTTTAAGATTTCTCGTCTTCCTGATGTTCAATTAAGCTGTTTTTTTTTAATTTTGAAATAGAAAAATATACTGCTTTTTTTAAGTCATATAACTCAACTCATTACAATTCATACATCTCCTTTGAATATTATAAGGTTTATTTTGACAGAACTTATGACCCGAATATGTAAAAGACATGCACCACGTGGTTCTGTTCGCGCGTGTATCGAATGAAATACATAAAAACTAAAAGATAAATAGTAAAATAACAATGTATAACTTCAGTTTTTACGGAACCCTCGGTGGGTGAGTTCAACTCGCACTTGGCCGGCTTTTTTAAAAAGGTATCATGCACATTAACTAACCTCAACACAATTCGCATTTCCATTTTCCAGAGACTGTCTCTGTATTTCTTTAGTGAATTTAATTTAATATTCTCAATTTTAATATAAAGTACAAATATTATTCGATCATCTTAAGTACATTGTGATAAAAGATGAATAAAAACATCAAAAAAGGGTTTGGGCTCGTCCGGGATTTGAACCCGGGACCTCTCGCACCCTAAGCGAAAATCATACCCCTAGACCAACGAGCCGATGTGTGACTTGTCGAATATGTGGATTACATACGAACAAACGATGCGTCATCGCATAAAATGTGAAAGGTGTTTGACTTCATGCCAGTTGTTGGAGAGTGAATGAATTAAAACTGTGTTAAAAACCATGATAAGTAATAATTCGAATAAATACTGTATCAAATGAATATATATAAAGTCGAGTTGGTCGGTACTATTATAAAATTGCAAATTAGTTGTACTTAACTGCATATTTTTTTGAAGTTTTGTTTGTTTGTTCGTTTATGATACAAAATCTACTGAATGGATTTTGATGCTCTTGTTTTTAACAAAAACGTCTTGGTCAAATTCAAAAACTGCCGTACGTTTGATTGTAATTGGTTGAGAAGAACCGGAGATATAACCAAAAATAGAATGACACAACCGACGTCTATGCGCGTGGACCCTCGAGCATTAGTTAGTTTTAAAATAGTGTAATCAAAATTTAAAATGTTTGTATCGTAGACTTCTGTACGTTAGATATGTATACCAGAGTACACCAGCTCTACAACAACCCATAGTTGGCAAACAAACCATTTCAGAACGCGTCTGTATATATTTGATATGTATTCGTGTAGTATATTTGTATATGTGTTTGTAGTTTAAGGAGGTAGGACACGGCGGTATTTCCGCCCGATTGAGCAGTCCGACTGGGGTAGTACCTCCGCCCTACAGAATACCGCGGTTATAATAACTTCGTGTTGTGTTCCCAGCGGTGAGTAGGGTAGCCAGAGCTCACTGGAGAATTTGTGCTGTCAGTGGGAAGACTAAAGGCTTGTCCTGCTTTGTCTTCTGCTGACGGCACAGAAACTCTGTACTTACAGGGTTGGCAGCGCGACTGTGACTCCTCTGGTGTTACAGACGTCCGTAGGTCACGGTAACCACTTTCCATCAGGTGGGCCGTGTGCTTGTCTGCCAACTAAGTTGTATAAAAAAAATATATATATATTTATAAATGGATATATTATTATTTTAATCAATTAATTTATTTTTTTATCATAAAACATATTATATGTACCAAACCTTTGATATAAAGTATCTCTGCATAACCCTAAGATTGACTGGTAGAAAATGCCTGTGGTATTAAGTACGCCTTTACACAAAGATTGTACGTCTTTGTGCAAAAAGTTTAAATAAATAAATAAATAAATATGTATGAATCTATTTTTATTTTGTTAAAAGGTATCGGTATCGTGCCCTAATCATTTTCATTCGAGACGAATTTCAGTACTAACAGACTATAACTATATTTTTTATCAGATTATAACTAATATTACTGATAACAATTTAATGATAAATTCAAGATAAGTATTTTATATTATTTATTATCTCTATTCACTTATTAAGTCTTATATTATTTATTCATTACTAAGAAAAAGAAAAGAAAAATCCATCGTGGAATTCCTCCGTATCGCATGACTGCGTTGTGATAGCGTTCCCAGAAGACTGTCAGCATTGCCACGTTGTATGGTAATACTTATTCTCTGTCATAAGAAAAGGTCAGACTTCAAGTCATTAGAAGCGTCGACCATACGCTTTGCAATCTCCCTGATGCGGGCGTTCGGACCCCACAGGCGAATTGATAAAGCAGAGATCGAAAACCTTCGTTTAAGTGATAATTTAATGTCATTTTATAAAAAAAACCTTTAATAAAAAGTAACAAAACATATATTTTTAAAATAACAATGTATAAAAAGAAGGGCTCGTCCGGGATTTGAACCCGGGACCTCTCGCACCCAAAGCGAGAATCATACCCCTAGACCAACGAGCCGCTTGTTGAAGCAACTTGAAATACCAATTTATAACGTACGGCGCTGCTAATCAACGGTGAATAACCTCAAATATTGTCGATATAAGTGATGACATCACTACACATAGCGGTATCACAAGTGGCGGTATCGGCTCGTACACAGACCGTGAACGTGTTTCGAATCGGAGTATAATATTTCTCCTTTTAGTTTAGAATCATGGTAATTTGTAATAATAGTAAGTATTACGTAGTGCTATTACCTTAGTAAACTATTACATTCCTACTACTATAATAATTATATTATATTTTTATCGATGCTATTATAGATCTATGACCATCTTTTTTATTTACGAAGAAAAATATAATGTATGTTTAGATGTATTTATCTTATTGTCTGGTTATGTGTGAAGATCTACTGAAACAATACATTCTAAATGTAAACCACACTTCCTTTAGTGCACACAGTACCTCAATCACCGTCAGAAATATCTTGACTGCAAGGTCTCAAAATGATCTTAATACCGAGGTATTAAAATCAAATCAAACTGTTTTATTGATTTAAATTGTAATTTAAAGATTGTGTACTAAATATAAAAACAAGCAGTCAACAGGAAGGGGGAAAACCAAGACATTAAGATAATTTTGAGTACTTTGTTCGTCAAGGTCGATCTGATGCTGAGTAAGTGAGTATGCGACTTTTGTGATTCTTGTGTGCAATTGGTATGTTTTTTTATACCACTTAGTTGGCAGACAAGCACACGGCCCACCAGATGGGAAGCGGTTACCGTGGCCTATGGACGTATGCAACACCAGGGGTGTCACACTCGCGCTGCCGACCATGAAGAAACCTTGAATGCTCCTCTTGAAGAACCCCATATTGATAGTTGCTTGGGAAAACCGCAGGTATACTATTACTTATTCCGTAATAAACTTAAAATTCTCTAATAGTATTTTATTGTATTATTAACAAATAGTCTAATCTTATTGATAAGATATTTAATTCTTACACAAACACATTTTATTTGATAACATGTTTTTATACAACTTAGATGGCAGACAAGCACACGGTCCACCTGATGAAAAGTGGTTACCGTTATCCATGGACGTGTGTGACCGAGGTAGTCACACCCGTGCTGTTGACCCTGTAAGAACTGATAGTATTTATGCCGTCAGTGCAGAACACAAAATCAAGACAAGCCTTTGGTCTTCCCACTGACACCACAAAATCTCTCCAGTGAGCTCTGGCTACCATACTAATTGCCGGGAACACAACAGGTTATTATGGCCGCGGTATTCTGTATTATAATTAATATATTACAATTCAAACATATATTACAATACTACTTACCTACTAGAAAAAGCAAGCTAAATATATATTTAGAACGGTAAATAGTCCTATAGGTCACAACTATCTGGCGAACAGTAGTGATACCCATTCATCTACAAACATCAGGTAAAAAGAAATTGTCATTACCATTTTTGGTCATTAGCTAAATGATTCTGTTTATTAGCTTAGTCTGGAATCAGCCCTAACAAATGAAAGAATTGTTTGTAGTTGAACAACAAGCTCGAAGTTGGAAGAACGCCTCCAGTCAATTTTGGTCTTGTATTCCTTTACACTCTAAGTAAGTACCTACGACAAACACAAGGCACCAAACCTCTCAGCTCAACTAATAAGCTTTTTCTCAGAGTATTGTTAGTAATTCGTGGCTTATGTCAGGCATCTCAGTTTCCGAAGTGTCGTTTGATATGCTGATAGTAAGCAAGAAGTCAGTACGGAAAAATCGCTTCTAAATTGTGTGATTATTTTGTGAAAACTTGCGTGTATAAATAATTATCGTTTATTTTCACAAATAAATCTTTAGAACACAGTGTATAACGATATTTTTTCCGATAGTTGCTTTAGTGATTTACGGCTTAATCACTTGCACCGAGTGGAGTGCCGAGATAATGCACTCGGCCGATGCTCGGCACGTGTGAGCATAGCGTCGAGTACTTTTCACGAATATGGTACTCGGCCAAATTCACTGTCTCGCCACTCCTTTTATAGGTGGTTGAACACGATGGTTTTGACGTCCCAATTGAGCAGTCCGACTGGAGAAATACCTCTACCCAACAGAATACCACGGCTATAATAACCTCGTGTTGTATTCCTAGCGGTGAGTAGGGTAGCCAGAGCTCACAGGAGAGTTTTTGTGCTGTCAGTGGGAAGACCAAAGTCTAGTCCTGATTTTGTATTCTGCACTGACGGCACAGAAAAACTCTGTTCTTGCAGGGTCGGCAGGATGGGTGTGACTCCCTTGGTGTTACACTCGTTAATAGGTCACGGTAACAACTTTGTGCTTGTCTACCACCTAAGTAGTATAAAAAACAAACTCCAATCGGTGCGTGTGATCAAGGCATTACTACTATATCGATTATAAATTCAACTTAATGTCAACCACGAGTTGCAATCTGCATAACCAAAAAAGATGAAAATACGTCTATCAATCAATGAGCCCAACGCAGTCCACTGCTGGACATAATAGCCTCACCCAATGTTTGCCATTTTATCCGATCCTCTGCTTTCCGCATCCAGTCTGTCCCTGACACCGTTTTCAGGTCGTCCGTCCATCTGGCTATTCCACTCTATTCAAAAACATCACAAGTTTTTAGGGTTTTGTACTATTATCACCATGGTATCGAGTATCCACATCAGTAGAAATAAATCGCATCGGATATGGCAACAAAGACGTTTATACCATTAGAATAATTATACAAATTGTTTTATCTGTAAGTTCATTAACTTCGACGCCCGTCAGTAAATTGCAAGAAGTTGAAACTTAAGTTACGTACATGTTGAAGTTATGACAGCAATACGTCTTTGCAACAATTTCACCAACTTGGAAGTCTAAACATTATGTTTGGTATGTACAACCTGGGAATATTTCATAGCCCACATTACTTAATATTAAATTCCTACTCGTAAAAACAAACAACTTTTTATGAGTTCCTCAAGAAGATTTACTGCCGTTTCGCTTATGCCGATAACACAGTACATACGTTTATCTATATACTTCAGTTTAACGATAACTAGGGTTATTTTATGTAAAGGACTCCTGAGATATGCTTAACCCTAGTTCATGATGTTTTATAGCCTGATGAGACACGTACGATATTTTAACGTTACTAGGCTATCTTCCATTTATGTTTTAATATTTAATATCTAGTTTTTATGCTGTTATCTACACTTTATATTACTAGTAAAACGTGTTATTGATGTTTACTAGCTTAGGTGATACACCAAAAAGTGGAAATTCACCTGTAGCCGGATTTTTGAGTGGAAACTCTCAAAAGTAGTCTAACTACAGAACTTCGATAGTCCCAATTCGTAATGGAGATCAGATGGCAGTCGCTTCACGAAAAATACCGAAGTTCAGCGGCATCTTAGTTAGACTAACCGACCCCAACTGAGTTGGGAAAAGGGTCAGAGAATGATGATGAATACATTTTAAAAGAGGCACGTCGTAATACACATATAAATAAACCATTTGAAAATATTTTTTTTGCTGGTTCAGTAGGTTAGTTCTACTGAGAAGATACCAGCAAGAAACTCATAGAACTACATTAAAACTAGATTATCTTTCTTTTTTAAATTTGCTTTAGTTTACAATTTATTTTGTGCGAGCAAGCAAGAGACTTATGTTGACCACGCATTTACATCATCAAGATACTCATCTACTTTATAGTAACCTTTATTCATTAAAGTTTTTTTCATTCTATTTTAAATTTATTTAGTGCCATGTTAATCAAATCCTGAGGAATATTATTAAATATTATATCTATATAATGATCAAAACTATTTCAACAAAAGGGTCATTCGACAATCGATGACAACTTTCCGTCCATTTCTACGGGACGAAGACTACCAGCCCTCGATTTTACTACAGCAACACCACCGTCATACCACAAACACTGCATAAAATGGCATTATATTTTAGACTTTATTCTATCTGTTTAAAGTCCAAAATGCTTTAGCTCTGCATGAAGCCTTTTTATTATGAACTTTAACGAAATCGTTTTAAAGTCTAAAATTGAATGGATTTATTGGCAGTGTACGCGGTATGACAATGGTTTTGCTTTAGCAGAATGGACGTCCTGGTTTTCAGAAAATACAAGTAGTATACTCAACATTCTTACTTCCTGTATCTAAGAAATGCTGATATTTTGGTTGATGGGTATTTGTTAGTTACACAGATACATACATAAACTCACGCCTACATCCCCAAAGGGGTAGGCAGAGGTGCTAGCACCCACATTTCGCCAGGTTACGTGTAGGTCCCAATGTAATAGGTGGCGAGAGTAATGCCATTAACCGGGCACTTATAAACCTGCGATAAATACAGATAACTTCGAAAAGTATCGAAAAGTCATTGGTGTGTGCCATGGTAAAACCTGGGATTATCTACACTATCAGCTGAAATAAAATAAAAAATCTTTATGTATCACTTTTATCACGATTTCAAACATGATATCGAGATGTAGACCACCAGCTGCTATGTACGTGCCTGTTGTTCGATATATCACCGGGTCCAATAATAAGGAAACCTCATAATTCATATATTTTCTTGGTACAAAATTGTAAAAGTTCGACTTGGTGCACTAAAAAAATGAATCTGCTCTGAACATTAGCCATTTAGTGAAATTGGAGAACTTAACGTAATTTTTTATTAAAATTATAAAGGTATATTAGATAATCTTTATGTGAAAAAAAAAATTGCGCGATAATGTGTGTTCGTGAGGCAATGTATACACCTTTTTTTTACGTGCGCAAAATCCACACGGATACCTCCCCACCGGAGCCGGTGGAAGAGGTTATGTCGGACTCGAACCGACTACGCACGCCGCCTGTGGGTCGTGTTGGTTGCCGAAGGTGAGGTGAACAGGCATATCCCTCGCACCCCGGCCGACCCAGGGCTATCTCTCACTATCTGGCCTTCTCCTTTTATACACCTGAATACTTAGTAGATATACAGGTGTACAAATAACATTGTGCCTCAGGTATTAGCTACCTAGTCAAAGAATTTAAACAGCTGCCATAAGTAACTGATCCAGAATCGCTTGGCTTAAAACTATATAATCCCTTTATCTTTTTTTTTCAAAAAAAATTTAAAAAAAAAAAAATTCAAATTTTTCAGTCTGGACAAAATACTAATGTTAATTATTTTCTATAAAAAGACTTTATAAAAGTAGCAATACTAATTTTCAAACGGGTGGAGCTGCAAAATAAATCACATCTTTTAAGAAACTTGCCTTAAATCACCACAGATAAGATCTTACAGTCTGGTAAAGTTATATTCGAATTTTGCAACAACTAATATTTTATCTGTACTGTGAACAGAATATAAAATATTGGCGTTCAACTCTACATGATACGTTAAAAAAAGACGGAAAACTAGAGACGGGCCTATCACTTTATCACTACATATTTATGGCAACACTGGCGAAGAATCTCGATTAGGGTCTGTACATAAATATGTATACATCCGTCAATTCATTCACACATTTGTCACATGAAGAATATGTTGTTTGTAACATTTGTTTCGGTCTTTGATTTGTAAGAATATTTATGTTGAAATCGTTTTGTTGTATACGATATAAATAGGAATCGATGTTTTCGTTTATGTGTGAATACAAGAACATGTAAAGCATTGAGGCTGAACTAATCTTAAGACTTGGAGGTATTTGTGAAATGGTATTTATAGGTATGTGTAGAATTAGGTAGAATTAGCAAAAATTCACCTTTACATTTAGAACACGTTTTATCCAGAAATAGCTTTCGCTAAAAATTAGTGGCTCAATCATCTATCACTCGAAGCCTGTCACGCTGGCAAAATCAAGCCGCGGCGACTGCGCGACTTAGCACACCTCCCCATTTCAGGGGACGAGTCGGGTACTCCGTGGTGCCCACACCCGAGCAGAGGGCCAGATCGAGAGAGATGGCCCTGGGTCGGCCGGGGTGCGAGGGATATGCATGTTAACCTCCCCTTCGGCAACCAAAAACGATCCACAGGCGACGTGCGTTTAGGTTGGTACGAGTCGAACATAACTTTTTCCACTGGCTCCGGAGGGGGGGGGGGGGGGGGTTTCCGTGGGGATTTTGCGCACGTAATAAAAAGCATTAAGAATAAGAGCTGTAGTCTTTTATATAACTTAGCCATTATTATTAGCATCATATTAACTCATTGCTCTTCTCAGTGTTGAGCTCGGCATCTGAAGCTCGCTTAGTCCTTCTCTTCTTATTGGTTTCACTTATACAACTGTTTGGAGGCGACTGTCAAAGCCTCAATCATCAATCACGCGACGATAGGATTAAAATTATAGCTTTCCACTACAAATTTAGTCCGTCTCCTCACCTCTTCTATCAATCTTCTATACAGCATTAATCGCGTTCGTGCCTTATCGTTTCTCTATAATTCACGACTCGTCGTGGGGCACGGCAACGGCATATTGTCCTACCGTATAAATGATTTATTAGTTTACAATACTTTTTAACACTAAAATATTACATAAGCGTGGATCTTTGAACAGAAAATTCAAGTCCTTCCTATGTTTACAACAAGTCGTAAAATCTAAGATAGCCAGATAGCGTGTAACCAGAGCTTCGGAAGCAAAACTGCATCGATCGCACTAAAATGTATTGACGTTCAATTTATTCCAGTGAAGCCAAATCCCGCCAGACGACGGATATGATTGCCAAGCGCCTACATCTACATTTTGATACCATACTTTGTTGTGTAAACAGTTTTGTAACCATTTATTCCTCGACCTAAGAATGCTGACTCTAATATAGTTTTATTCCACTAAATGGTTCACATTCAGACTTGTTTCAGTTTTATATTACAAAAAAACGTAGACGAGTAACTTACGTTGCCGCGTTGGTTTAAAATGATTTGTTATACATGTTTTCGTTGTACGTAGATACCTGATTATTAGGTATGTTATATCATGTTTTTTCTAGGTTAAAATTCATTTTTTTGGCGTGCGGAAATCCACTCGGATACTCCCCGCCGAGCCCAGCGGGGAGCTCGTGCCGACTAAAACCCCACGGCCGTCTTGAGCCATCTGTTGCCGAGGGTGAGGTAGCCTCTGGTATCCCTCAGAAGCAGTTCACCAGATTCGCAATTTACCAAATTGGTAATTTACCAGATTCTCGATTCACCAGATTCGCAACTGACCAGATTTTGTACTATCAAACAGAAATTGCATTGCGGTGTGTGCTAGATATATACCTATATGTACTGTATATTCGCGCACCCCGACTGACCCACGGCTATAGAAGGCCCCGTCGGGTGTAGAACAACGGCGTCCCCATTATTCCCCAGAAAAGGCGGAGGCGGAGAGGCACTAATAGCCCCGCCGTCTCGTCCTGCTACTGCTAGAGTGACAGGCGGCTCCATCTGTCACCCCCAGGCACTCATGGAGATCATGCGCTCATGGAGGACGGAGACCATTTAATGACCATCGATGCCAGAGTCACCTACGCGCATTGCAGGCTTTGCGGGACGGTAGGGACCTAAGTCTCCTCCGGCCCCATTCCACCGCCTCGGTTAAAAGTCATCCAAAATATTTTTATGGTTCTTTCTAGTTAATAATAAGAACTGTAGTTTGTAAGAAGTGTGTGTGAAAAGTATTCGAACTGTGGCGTCACGTTGAAGTCATCAATTTAGGTCATTAAGATGCAATCCTAGTAATAATAATCAAACGACGCCGGTAATAACTGATAAAGATTTATTTACAGCTGAGGTACGACCATGATCGCGAGAGATCTGTATCAGAACTGAACTAAAATAAGAAAGGCGTGTCTATATATCCACTCTGTCCAAATTTACAATATTCTACACTTAAAAATATACAAAATAAAAACTTTTTTGTCTATCTACAAAAGTGCGTCGAAAAAGGTTCGAAGACACAGGTCTATTCATTTACATATTATTCAAGAAACGATTGGAAGTGATATTCACGAAATGTATCGTTGAAACAAAAGGAAGTCTCGATTAAGAACTAGCAAAATAATGAAACTATATCTGTAAAAGTTATATTTTAATTAAGAAATAAAATAGCAGGAAATCTACAGAAATTCCTAACAACTTTAAATTGAGACGATGAAGGAAAATAAAATTCCTTCATCGTCTCAATAGCAAGCAAACTCATAAAATAGTTCACCGGAAACTTCACAACTCTTTAACCAGAGGAGTTAGCGAGAATCTTTCTGGAGTCCCGGCCCACAATTATTGCGAGGCAGCTATGCTATTCGCGGGTGTATGTAAATTATGTAAAATATTCGTAAAGCGAGATGCTCTAAACTTTGGCATCCACTTATAGTTCAGAACGTACATCTTGGGAGCGTACTCTTGTTATAATATATATAGTACGTCTATACACAATATACAATCGATTTCATATAGTTGTTTGCTCATGTACCTGATTTTCTTTTAAAAATAGAGTTAAATATAATTTTATAATAATATTTCTCTTTATTGCATGTACACAAAGAAGGGATACAGAAAAATAAATACAATAGGTACATCTTCATAGTTTTATAGATAATCAACTTGTATGAAAAACAGAGAGGCTACAATGAAACATCCGAAACTTTGGACCCGCACTAAACTAAATTGAAGACGTACCATTTAGCCATGTAGGTAATCATGAAGTCACTTCAGTTTTCTTACCGCACGGTTTAAATCGAACCACAGATATCGAATACGGATCCGATTTGGGATGTATATAATACTGTGGAACTGATTGCACTATTGATCTGTAACTACAGATGTTTCTTGGCGTTTAATAAAGATTTTTTACTCGACTACAGCGAAGCCAAAGTAGAGTTATGATTTTGTCAGGCTATGTATGTATGTATATATGTATGTAGGTTCATCTGTTCCTCATAGCTCCTGAACTACTTATTAGAACTGGACAATTAAGGTATCATTAGAAGCGTCTTGGTCGTCCGCTGGTTATAGGCTATATGACGTATCACTGCATTTAATGTAGCGCCCTCTAGCGGTCATAAAGTCCTGTGTTAAAAAATTAACTTGAGATAAATATACCGTGTTTGGTATCATTAAGTTTAAAACTAAAAGCCGACTACTAAAAAATCACGGTTTGAAAAGTATTAAGTGGTTGTAAGCCACTTAGTCTAACAAAACATTCTATGAGAAAATGGCATACGACCACGGCTATCCGTGATATTTTCTTGTTCAATACTTTTTAAAACGTGATTTTTCAGTATACCGGTTTAGTTTTAAACTTATTTTTTTATTTATACATAAATATATCTTTTACTAAAAATAATTCGTATAGTTTGAAGGGTCTCCAACAGACGTAGCAGATCGACACGGACAATTCGGAATTCTATGTAAAAGTACACAAAATATAATAGCACTCTAACAACAAAATTAAATTATCACTCAACTTTCCCATTAATAATTAATGTTTCCTTTAATAATGAAGTTTTCGTCTTACATTCCAAACATCAAATGTTCCAACTTTGATGGACAAAACAAGGAACACCGAAAATTCGTGCTACTTCAAACTTCCCTAAGGCAAACTTGACGGTTAAATAGATTCTTGTTATTCCAAGGAACAAAAAGTTATTGCTGTTCGTCCATCTGAACCAATGTTGAAACCTCAAATTTCTATATTCCGAATGTTGATTTTGACTCTTATTTTATTTTATTTTTATTTATTCAACTTTATGCACAGTAATTTTGTACAAAGGCGGACTTAATGCCAAAGGCATTATCTAACAGTCAACCTTAGGGTGATGCAGAGATACATTGAGGTAGGTGCAGTGCACTATGTTCACAATAATAATGCATACATTATACATACATACTATAATACTCTTAAATGACGAAGTTCCTTTATTCAAATATCGATATACCTACCCCTTGTGCTTACCCCTTACTTAACTAAAGGTAAACAATATTAATATGTCTTTTAACATATTTTGTTTAGTAACTAAGTACATACATACATATAATCACGCCTTTATCCCTAGAGGGTTAGGCAGAGTAGAATTAACGCCCACATTTCACCAATAATTGTATTCGGTCCCACGTAATAGGGGGTCAGCCTATTGCCGTATTCCGGGCATTATTGTTGACTCGAACCATGCTGAGTCTGGACTGTATATATCTGTCTGATGTTAAGCAGCCCTATTCCTTAGTCGCCTTGTACGATACCGCATGGGAAGAGACGTGAGGGCCCTAATTCAACTATTCCTGAAACCACGCGGCAAATAATAACTAAGTAAGTCTAAATAAAACGCATCAATTAGTTATAATAGTTTAAGTTATTTGTTTAATATGTGTTTGTGTAAAAATGCGCATCAAGATAGTCTACCTTTAGTTAAGTACCTAACTGTGCATAGGTAGTATTATGGGATCAAGGCAACTTCAAGTTAAATTCTTCGCCTTTGAGACTATTCTATGAACTGCGGAAAATAAATACCCTAGGTCAAAATGACACTATTCTTAGATTATATAAATATAAGCTATATTCATATTGCTTATAAGTAGTTACTTTTCTCCGGCTCGTTGCTTGGGCAAAGGATGACCACTGCGATTCAGCGAGGCAATGCTGACAGCATCATGGGCACCGGCTTGTTGCTTGGCCCTACGATGACCATTCCGTTTCAGGTAAGCAACGTGACCCGCATCATAGGCACCTTTGCGCCGGGTGGATTACTTTACTTGACATAATCACGAATGCACTCTGTATATTGTATTTTAAATTTGATCCGTGAATTGACTGCACCCCACTAGATGGTAAAAAGATGAAGTGCAGTCCACGGTCCGTATTCTAATATGATATTATTGTATTTATATCTAGGCACATATACTTTTTACTTAATTTGAAACTAACTAGTGCCCGCGGCTCCGCAGGTTCGGATGTCGGCTATCGCTACCTAACATAGCCTATGTCCTTTCTCAAGGTCTATTCTACCCCTGTACCAAATTTCATCAAAATCGGTTCAGTGGTTTAGGCGTGAAAGCGTAACAGACAGAGTTGCTTTCGCATTTATAATATTAATACATATCTACCATTTCCCGTAGCTATTTAGTTTCGTATTAAACATGTAATCATCAGCTGAAACCACCGACCAAAAGTAATTACAGTAATACCTCTTTTAACGTTAATGTAAAAAAATCAAAAACGATCTGATAGTATACCTCTTAGTGCTAGTCGCACTTAGTTAAACATTTAAAATGGGACTGGTCATTACTCAGGCCATTTGTCACAGGCTTGTCGCGTCTAATGGACCGGGAGCTCGTGACAACTCATTTTATACCCCATAGAGCTCTCATTTTAGTCTATAAACGAACTTTTTATGAATTTCAAAAGTAGAACGAGTGCAATTTTATTGTCAACGTCCCTTTATAGTACCTATCCCAATACTAGTATCGCTCTACAGTTCCACCCGCGTAAGTTCAGATCCTGTCAGAATATTGGAATAAAAATTTAACTGTAAGTTAGTAACGTTACTCAGGGATAATGTAACATTCTAATGTTGGAGGGGTTTTCGTAATTGGTTCAGTAATTTTTGCTTTTATTCGCTAAAAACATACAAAAACACAAATCTTTCCTCTTAATATTAGTGTAGATAAAACCGATAATGGATGCTTTGTAGTCAGAGAGTTCGCCATAGATACAGATAACTGCAGTTAGTACTACTTGTGTGCCACCTAGGGCGCCAGGGTACTGGTTGCACACCGGCACCACAAGAGCTAGAGACGCCTCTGTGTGCCACAATGCTGAACTTGATTATACACTTAGTACATTACGAGTATATAAAATATTCCAAACTTACTGTCTATCAAAAATTATAAACAATGAGGTCATTATTCAATTCAATTTAATACATTTAATTGCTAAAATGGTTACATTACCTGCAATGTAGCCTGCTACTAGCTTCCATTCTAACGAGTTTCAAGTGAACTTTTTGTTAGCGTAGTTTGTGGTCTACACCCTGCACCAATTCAGTGAATTGTTCGATTTGTAGATCTAGCATCTCCTAAATCTATGGTTGGATGTTGGATGGAAACACAAAAGTTTGTGTTATTATTAATCAATAAACTTAGCCTTAGGAGAGGCATTTGTATAAGATAGCAATTAGAGCATGATGAGGGTAATTTTTGAACAGTAGGTACGTTCATTATGAGTATAGGTATAATATAAAGTAACTGTATGGTTTACCTAGTAGTTTTATTGCGAAGGAAGGCGAAGATCGTTAAGGGATAAAATAGGTAAGGAATGAAAGATTATACGGCAGTCCATTATTTTCAAAGTTAGAAGAAGAAGCATGGCAGATTCCTTACTATGAAACTAAGAAGCGTGTAATTGTTATAAATAGTATTGCTCTAAGAACTACTACCTTATACTAATAATTTTGATAGATAGAAAGATTCACAGTAGGACAAGTAGGTTTCTCGAGGAGGTTGAACACGACGGTATTTCCGTCCAATTGAGCTGTCTGACTGGGAAAGTACCTCAGGCGTATAGTATACCGCGGCCATTATAACCTTGTGTTGTGTTCCCAGTGGTAAGTAGGGTGGCCAGAGCTCACTAGAGAGTTTTAGGGCTGTCAGTGGGAAGATAAAAAGTTTGTCCTGCTTTGCCTTTTACACTGACGGCACAGAAACTCTATGTGCTTACAGGGTTGGCAGCGCGAGTGTGACTCCCTTGGTTTTAAACACTTCCATAAGCCACGGTAACCGCTTTCCAAAAAGTGGGCCGTGTGCTTGTCTGGCACCTAAGTTGTTTAAAAAAGTATATTTTTGTTCAAATTTATTCTCATGCAAAGTGAAGACAGGACAGCAAATAAACGTAAACTATTGGTTTACTTGATACTTTCTACAAAGACTGTGCAACCGTTTTCATTGTTATCGTGGCTTCCAGCAGAGTAGAATTTTGACCAGTCCATCTCTTCCTATGTGGTCATGGTGACTAAAGGATAGAGATGTTTAACATCAGACAGATATAATTATAATGCCCAGACTCCGCCTCAAACGCATGGCTCGAGGTAACAATACTTCCCGGAAAATGGCAATAAGCTCACCCCCTGTTACCGGGGACCGAATGCAATGATGTGGGTATTAATTAAACTCTGCCTATCCCTCTGGGGATAAAGGCTTGATAATATGTATGTGTATGTTATCGATCTAAACGTCTACATCATAACCGCTTTACCACTGATTCACCACCAGGTGCGGTTAAACTTCAATAAACAATAATCATCCAATTATTATTTAGACAAGAATTCCAATCGGTTCGCTCGATTCAAACTCGATTGGTTCAACCCATTGGTGTCGTTAAAGTGATAATGATTTTATTTCAAACGTGATTTAAATGAACTGTATAACGTGTCTGTTTTTTTTAGAGCAGATACTATGCATCTCTATTTCGATTCTTGGGTCAGGTAATTTTTTTTTATACCCGGTAGAGGTTATCAAAACAAAAAAAATGCGGGTTTGGGACCCACAAGTCTTGGCTAACCTTATTTGTCAGCCTCCATCTGATTATTGGATGTAGCTTATGAGGTAATACTGAATATACTTGAATAATTAGATTATTGTTCTATCAAGAAAGTCACTTATACTGTAGCAACAATCTGGTATCTATGCACACAAATTTCCTAATATTGAACAAGATATTTTCTTGATTGCTATTTCAAGTTATGGTTTTTAAAAGAGATGAATGTGTGACAGAGTGTAGGATTTGTATAGATGGAGAAAAAGTGGAACAAGTGATTGAGTTCATATATTTGGGAACATTGTTTACGAGAGATGGAAAGCATGAAGAAGATGTTGAAAGGAGAGTGATAGCTGGAAATAGAGTGAATGGGGCACTACAAAACTTTATGAGCAGCCGGAAAGTGTCCGAAAAGGCTCGACTAGCTGTACATGGTGGAGTATTAGTGCCGACTCTTATGTATGGTAGTGAAAGTTGGGTGTGGCAGGAAAAGCATCAGAGTAGAGTGAATGCAGTAGAAATGCGTGCGTTGCGAAGTATGTGTGGTTTGACCTTGAAAGATAGAGTGAGAAATAGCGTGATAAGAGAACGATGTGGAGTGATAAAAGATGTAGTGATGAGAATTGAGAGAGGAATGTTGAGATGGTTTGGTCATGTTGAGAGAATGAATCAAAGAAGACTGGCGAAACAGGTGTATGAGGCGAGTGTGGATGGTACCGTCGGAAGGGAAAGACCTAGGCGCACATACCTGGACCAAATCGGGGAAGTTTTAGAAAAGGGGCAGGTCAGAGATCCGTGATCTCTGCCTACCCCTATGGGAAACAGGCGTGATTTTATGTATATATGTATGTATGTATTTCAATCTTAAGCCGCTTTACTGGATTAGTAAGAAATCTGGAGCTTTGAGATATTTATTTCACGAGAAACCATCGATGATAAATGTTCACCAAATTTTCTGTTTACATAATATACCTAAGCAAAATATTTTAATAGTGACAGTACTTCAGACGTCTTAGCACGTGAATTATTCAAGTGAATTTTCTAATTCAAAGCTCGCATGACGTAATCCGTGGAAAGCCATTATATCTGTCGGGAAATCTCATTTCCGGTTGGAGAAAAACGGACTAGCTGTCGTTCGCTCCGGAAGTGGGTCGCGACTCGAGCCGAGGACACTTGGGCGATGGCTTTGAAAGAGGCGGTTTTGAAGTGTAATATGAACTAGCTTGCTTCAAAAACAAAACTTTTGTACTTAGTCAGACGTATTGTAAAAATATTTTTTATTTTATTAAAAGGAATGTTAGAAACCGAAATTACTAATATTCCCTCTAACCCCTCCAGCTAAGCATAGTGCTCATATTATGAATGGATTCACGGTAGTATGTAATTGCCAAAAATCGAGCCCGGGTCCTCCAAATGGTAAGCTCGACTCAGCAACCGAATTCAGCTATTGAATTAAAAAAAAAATTAAAATTAAAAATTGTTTATTTCGGTTACTAGTACAAATTTACCTTAAGTGTGACGAGGGTACTCTTTTAAGTATAACCATACTTGTGTTAGGGTACCCCCCTCTTCCATAACAGTCTTAGTATAAAACTACATTAATCCTTACTAGGTACTGGGTTATGAAACAAAATAAAACTATACAAATCTATATAATGTGTGTTCGTGTATGTGTGTGTGTAGTGTGTGTGTGTGTGTGCGTGTGTGTGTGTGTGTGTGTGTGTGTGTGTGTGTGTGTGTGTGTGTGTGTGTGTGTGTGCGTGTGTGTGTGTGTGTATATGTGTGTGAGTATAAGTGTATGTGTGGTGTGTGTGTGACTTTATACTTATAGAATTGTGTTCAAAAGGATCTCAGTTTCATTATAACTTTTCCGTCTTAGCCATTCCAGTAGCGCCTTTTTACATTCGAGGTAATTCATATGATAGATATTAAGGTCTTTATTTATTACGTTGTATAAGTGCGCCGATTGTCTAGCAAATTGCCTTTTAGCGTAGCTACTTTTTACTGCTATAACCGGAGCTACAGTATGTTGGCGCCTTCTATTGACTATGTCGCTATTATAACTTAGTGATTTATGTAATTTTAAGACAGCGTGTAGGATATATAATTTTCTAATAGAAAGGATATCACTAATTGAGTAAAGTTCACTTGTAGGGAATCTATATGGTTTGCAGTACATAACTTTTATTAGTAGTCGTTGTGCTCGTTCTAGTTCTAAGGTTTTAGTTTTAGTAGCCCCTCCCCATATAGGTATACAATAGGCTAAAACTGATTGCGCTAATGAAATGTAGATTTTATTTAAGAGTTTATTTGAAGCGACGTGTCTTAATGTCTTAAAAGTCCATACTAGTTTTCTAGTTCTGGACATCATCATTTCCATGTGACTGTGCCAGGTTAAACGCTGATCCACCATGACCCCCAAGTACTTAGTTTGACTAACTTTAGCTATTTTATTACATAGACAGTTACTTTTAATGCCACAAGTGTGAATTTTTAACTCCGGGTCGTTTTTTGGTTGAGTGATGTTGTATTTAGTGAAAGTTATGTAGTTAGTTTTTGAGACATTTAAGGTGAGAAGATTAGCATTCAACCATTTGGCAATTTCACAAAGTCCTTTTTCTGCATTTTGCTGAACAGCAGCCCAGGTATCCCCAGTGAAAACTACTGCCGTGTCATCAGCGTAGGAAAATATATGCCCACCCAGATCTCTCCTACTGCAGAGTCCGTTAATATATACTAAGAACAGCGTCGGACCAAGAACACTGCCCTGTGGCACACCGCAGGTGACAGAAGCCTTCTCACTAGAGTATTTGCCAATTTTTACACGCTGCTTACGATCTTTGAGGTAGTCTGTAAGCAATTCTAGAGGTAAACCTCTCACACCGACTTCTTCAAGGCGTTTTATTAGGATAGTGGTAGAAACGGTATCGAATGCCTTTTTTATATCTAGAAAGACTGCCAGACATTTTTTATTGGCATCAACTTGTTTGACGATATGTGATGTGAGTGCTATCACCGCGTCTTCGGTAGAAATTTTGCGCCTAAAGCCAAATTGTGATTTTGAAAGTATACTAAAATTGTCAAGATATTTCAATAGGCGATTGTTAATTAATTTTTCTAAGACTTTAGATATTGATGGTAAAACAGAAATAGGCCTATAATTACAAGGATTATCTCTATCCCCACCTTTGTATACAGGTGTGACGACAGCTTCCTTAAGGGGTGTAGGGAACTTACCCTTTTTAAAACATAAATTAGCCAAATGCGTTATTACGGGCACAACTATTCCACTAGCTTGTTTTAGAAATTTAGTGGGGATATAATCCCAACCAGGTGCACTATCTGACTTTAACTGAGTTAGTATAGAAAATACTTCATTATTATCTGCTTCCAAAAGAGCAAAGGATGATAATTGACTATTTTGTGAAACAGTTTCCGTGTGTTGTGGGGAAGTGTTTAAGATAATTTCATCAGCTAAAGTTTTACCAATATTGGCAAAGTATTGATTAACAACATTTATGTTGTTAGATATACTTTTCAGGAGATTTCTCAATATACAATAGATCCGTACTTTGGGTTTTATTTGTGTTATTGTGTGTTAAGTTATTTATTGTGCGCCATAATTTCTTAGGGTTTTTATAGGTACTATTTAATTGATCACTGTCATATTTACGTTTTAGGTTTTTAATTAAGTTATTACAATGATTCCGGTACCTTCTAAATGTAATTTTTAATATTTCATTTTGAGGATCCTTTCGCAGTTTCATTTGCATGTGGTTTCTATTTTTAATACATTTTAGTATGCCAGGAGTAATCCAAGGCTTAATTATGCGTTGGTTACTCGGAACTAGTGATATTACTGTATTTCGTAGTAAACAATCAGTTAAGTGTTTTAATAGAATTTCAGATAACATGCAAGGATCACTATATGACAGCAATTTTAACAATAAATCTTTGTCAATACAATTTAAGGCTTGGTCAAAATGAATTGTGGTTTTAGTTTTTGAAGATGGGGTTTGATTTTTTACTTTTGATAGTTTTAGAAAAATCGTCAAATGGTCTGTGATAGTGGTAGATATAACTATTACAACCGCACCTATTCTATTACCGTTTATTTTTAACATGGAATGATCCAAGCAGTTTTGTTCGCGAGTAGGTATTATATGACCAGGTAGCAAACCATGCAAAGCTAACATACCTAAATAGCTAAGTCTATTTATGCGTTCATAACTCTTTTCAGTTAAATTCTGTATAATATTTATGTTTATGTCACCGGTTATAACAATATTAGAGCACGATTTTATAGTTTCTAAGTGAGAGTTGAGTGAATTTATAAAATTAACAGCATTACTGTTTGAAGGAGAACGGTATATACCCAAAATTATTGTATCATATATAGAAATTTGTAGACATGACGCTTGGATTAATTTTATTTCTTGTACTTTTACACTGTGACAATCTTTAACATAGAGGACCACTCCATCACAATGGTTAACGTGATTAGAAGTAGAATAAGATATATAGTTTTGGATTTGTGGAATAGGTTTATCTGAGTTTATTCTACATTCACTTAGAACCAATAGATCAATCTCGGAGTGCAAGCTAGTTAACGTAATTTGTAAATCATGTAAATTACTATATATACTCCTGATATTCTGCGATATTATGGTTAAATCAGTGTTTCTTATATAAGCCACTTTGCTAAAGTCCTCGATAGAACATTTTATGGATTCTGCAATTTCTATTTTATCTATTTCCTGCAAAGTCTTAAGATTACTATCCATAAAGTAGTATTAAGATATTACTGGCTTTTGCTTTTAAATAAGTACGATATGTATTACTGGTTAGTGCTAATCTGCATGTGATATAAATACAATTTATAGGCTTTGTTTTTATAAATAGTAAGTCGACTGTATATATTTTATGAATGTATGTGTGATACAAGTGAATGTGAAAGGTGTGTGTTGTGTCTGTTGAGAGGTGTATGCAAGAGTATAATATGCATGTATGTATGTAAGTGTATATGTGTGAGTGTATGTGTGTGCATGTACATGTGTGTAGGTTAGTAGATATTCCTAGATGTGTGCAAGTGCATGTGTGGATGTGTGAAACTTTTATTCTCGGTTTGTTTACAAATGTAAGTGATATGGTAGTTAAGTATGTAAGGTATATTTTGGTTGTAAATATAGTCTTTTTTAATAATATTTGTTTTTTTAAATCTTGTGGATAAAACTTGTTTTTGTTAATGGTTTTAATTACATGATTATAAGTAATAAGTGTAGTATTTTGATTGTATTTTGTGTGTGTTAATAGTACTAGAATATAGGAATGTGTAAATGTTTCAATTATGTATACAGAAATAACAAAAGTTTCATAAAACAATGAAATCATCAAACACAAAGCAGTGAGAAACAAAAGGGCCATAGTTAGCCAAAAAAATGAGATTGAGGTTTTTCCATCACCATCTAGTCATATACTCTGCATCAGAGTGTGTACTTGAGATTCACTTTTAATAGCGATAATAGGCGAGTCATCGGCCTTCCTCACGTAGATCCTTCCATAGGCAGTCCAACAGTATTTATAAAGTTTTGCTTTGGCGAGATCACGAGCAACAAAATATAAACGAGCTCCCTTTGCCGTTAATTGTTCCGAAACAAAGATAGGGGTATCCTCGTTTGTAGTAAAGCCAAGGTGCTTCGCACATAACTTATCTTTATGCTTAATATTAAAACTCTTACACATCTTTAGGAAATTCGTTTTTTGGATAGTGGATGAAGTCTCAACAACTATTGGAGCATTCGTGGAGCTTGTCTTCTTTTTTCCCTGTATTCTGTAAATATCTCCGATGTCAGATTCTTGTATTTTGCAATCTATAGCTTCCGATAAACGCACCACCATTTTGATAAGGTCATTCTTAGTTTCTTTGTTCAATTTCGGCACATTTTTAATTTCCAAATTGGTCTTTCGACTTGTACGCTGCATATCTTCGACTTTGTCCTCCAGGAGGGTGATGTACTCTTTGTCTTTTTTATTTTGAGTTTCAAGCTGTTGTAATCTATTTTTAAGCTCCTCATTTTGTGCCATTAAGAAAGCTATGGAGTTTTCTATGTTGCAATTCGTTTGTTTGATCTCCATTAGGGTGGGGGTAATTTTCTTTAATTCATTCTCCTGCACAGTCATCATTGACTTCATCATAGCCTTCATTTCCTCCTTAAAAGACTGTAACGTCGCATCAAGGTCATCATCTCGCCTTCTTTTCACACGCTGGCAAGCCATGTTGATATTAGAGTCTGAGGATGATAGGTTCGACGTATTTGCCATATTTATTTATTTTGCGCCCGAGCAACCGTTATGAACAAAAGATGTCAATAATCCAATTAGGACTAAAGGATTAGAAAGGCGGGGTCTTGAGAGTCCAATAGTGTCAGTGGGCGTTTCTAGGGTGGTCTTAAAGGAAACGTCAACACCCGCGCGTGCGCCGGATTCGTGCTTTTATTACAAAAGAATCTTACGGTACCTCATAAGTGGCCGGATGCTTGTGTAAAGTACCAGGAGGACAGAAGTTCCGTGGCTGTGTTGTTGTAGTGACAGCAAATATGAAGACACTGGTTATTTCTCTCTTCACGTTTTATGCACTCCTAGTATGTGGTTGATTTTAATTTTAATATTTTAGTTTATTTTATAGAAATTAAATTAAATAACAATCAATAAACGTCTGCACCGTAAGGCGGTCCGAGGGGAAGGGGAATGAATATTAACTGTTCTATTGAACAAGAGATACTAAATGCTAACAAATAAGTTATTTTTAATTAGGTAGCTCTTAGGTATTAATCATGCATGGATTATTCATCAATCTAGGACAATGATCAGACAAACAATAAAATATTGGGATTCGTGAAATTTTATCCACAATGAACTGCTCATATCAACATAAATGGTTGGCGGAAGTGATGTTGATAGGCCTATCCCACGCACCGTGGCCCACCTAGGGCCATCTCTATAGATGTGGCTTCCCTCCGGTGTGCCACCGCGGCCTGCTTCTGCCAGGGTGACAAGCGGCTCCACTCGTCACCCCCAGGCCCGCGCTGTATAAATAGTAAGCTGAGCTTAATAACTTGTATTGTAAGTTGGGCTTGTATCATGTAGGAATGTAATTGGCAGCAATCGAGCCCTGGACCGCTCGATCATAAGGACGATTCCCCACTAAGCTACCGAAGCTTACTACGAACAACATGCGTGGTACTAAGATAATCCCACCCACATCGTATGATTACCGCACGCCAAACAGCAGTAACCTACAAAATCAGTGAACGAATGTAATTAGAAACGAATTGGAGGAGTTGGAAATATAATGGTCCAATTCCCTCCTTCACAAAGCGAGCGACACAAGAGTAAAAAATAAACAACCTATAAAACACCAAAGAAAGGAGGAAGGTTAATTGTGTCACAAAAGCGTTTCTGAAGTAATTAAAAATGTTAGTTAAGAAAGTAAGCAGCAGCTTGTGAATTAACACCAATTTATAACATAAAGAACTGTTAAACTTTGGAATGCTATTATGTATTAGGGCTTGAGCTCTTTAAGCGTACCTACCTATATTCTCACCCGAGGCTTACCGCATGACGGTTTTTGCTTCTTCACACGGTCTTCGGCAGCTATGGTAATAAGGCCATGATATACATGTCATCTTCTACGACGTCAAACCAGCAGTTCTTGGGTCTACTCGCCCTGCAGGGGCCCTGCTGCGGTGGTGGCATAACTAGTCAAAAAGCCTGGCCTATCCTGGTTCTGATTTGACCCTATACTGCGAATGTAAAAAATAGATTTTTGACTTTTAAATACAGCACACTTGTTTAAAATATATTTTATTATATTTCAAGTACCATTAAAAATATTATTGACAATAAAAGAAATATTTGATCTCAAGTGTCCACACAAATTACATTTATTAGAAAATTGCCTTATTCGTCTCTTATCTACTAAGGTTGAATTACGATGAATCTGGAAATTCAATAATATAATGAGCTTGAATAAATTTATTCAAATAGTTATCTTAGTTACCTTCAATATCTATTCCCTTTATTGAGCAAAATTTTCATAATTTTCTCAAACATTGGATAAGATTATAGGCATTTGTAATTTAGAAAAAATCCATTTTTTTAGGTAAGATAGGTATTACATAAATGTGCAGAAGATCAGCTGTAATAATTACACAAGTAAAAAACTAACAATTCAGAATTACATCTGAATCAACACAGAGTTTCTTTTAAACATGTAAAAAGTGTACAAAATGTTATATGTAACATTGAATACAAAGGTTGAGAGCAAACAAAGTCAAACGAATCGACTATTACCTACCGATGAAATTGGGCATCTATTTCACGATCTCGTAATATGAGATCCAGTATTAATCTCCGGCTCAATATACAAACATTTATACAGGATGTATTTTTGATAAATGTATTTTATCAATGTTATGTTTGTACAAAATAGTTTAGGCACTCAATTTTAATGTTCAAAAAATTAGGTAAGGATTAATGTAAAAAATCACATTAACTTTTAACGTAACAACAAATTTATTAGTCAATATATATTATATGAAAATGTGTACTTTATTTTTTATACGTGCGCAAAATTCCCACGGATACCTCCCCACAGGAGCCGGTGGAGGAGGTTATGTCGGACTCGAACCGACTAAAACGCACGCCGCCTGTGGGTCGCTTTGGTTGCCGAAGGTGAGGTTGACAGGCATATCCCTCGCACCCCGGCCGACCCAGGGCCATCTCTCACGATCTGGCCCTCTTCTCGGGTGTGTGGGGACTACAGAGTCCCCAACTCGTTCCCGGTAAACGGGGAGGCACGCCAGGCGCGCCGCCGCCGCGGCCTGCTTCTGCTAGGGTGACAGGCGGCTCCACCTGTCACCCCCAGGCCGGCGCTCATGGGGGGCGGAGGTCGTTCATCGACCTCCGACGCCCGAGTTGCCTTCGTACGCGGGCAGCTTGCCTTGCGATCCTTCGTCGCTCTCGCATCCGCGCAGCGAACCATCGCCGCGAGCAAGGTGGAGAGCGTGAGAACCCTCACACCCAGGGCCGCCACAAGCTCCCGCCTCTGAAAATGTGTACTTGTATTTTGCACACGTATCTATGGAAGCTGAAATATTGATTACATATCCTTACGGACACATAACATAACATAAACTCACGCCTATATCCCCGAAGGGGTAGGCAGAAGTGCTAGCACCCACATTTCACCAGTTTATGTTTAGGTCCCAATGTAATAGGCGACGAGCTAATTGCCTTTAACTAAGCACTTATAAACCTGCGACAAATACACACATAACTTCAAAAAGTATCGAAAAGTCATTGGTGTGTGCCATGGTAAAATCTGGGATCGAACCCGAAACCTAGTCTCATCAGTCTATTACCCATACCAATAGGTACGGACACGTCATGATACATAATATTCGACATTTGAAGCCCGACAAAGCCTAATTCAATACCCTACTTATCAAAATCCTTTACAACAAGCCCACTGGATGAATCTATAATTTATTATTAGGCAAGCCTCGAACTCGCACTCCAAAACCGCACTATTATAGAGGTTATAATTCACCGCTGACATAGAATTTTAAAATCTCATACAATATACGAATGTCTAATTTGTTTTCGATTAGATAGTATATTGTATAAGATTTTGTATTTTGCTGTAAACTTCATGTGAATAAGAAAGTCCCGTGAGAATAAACAAATTGTCCTAAATACGAGTAAATGAAAATAAAAGTTTCGGTAATAACATGAAAATATTAATTAAATAATACAGAATTGTACCTACAACTGTAAAGAGAATCAACCTGTATATATGAACATCGAACATGTAGGTAGACATGCTGGCTACCGAGGTTGGTGACAGAGATGTGGCACTCAATCCGTTGTCGGATCACCTCTGACAGGAACGAATGCCTCCTGTCGTCTTATAAACATTTTGTCCCCATTTACTCTGAGCTTTATTTACGAGCTCACCTTTGAAGAGTTTTTTTTTTGTTATCTTCTTTAGATGTTATGGACAAAATTGTACCATTGGTCTCGGTCATAAATTCCTTTGATAGACTTTGTTACTTCGTTCTTACATTTTTACATTATACTTTACGGTTTAAACATACCCAAGTTAAATTTTAAATAAGTATTAGTTATAATTTCCGGGGTGTGTAAGGCATGGCTGGGGTGCGAGGCCGATATTATGTTACACCCGGATGACCCAAGACGGCGTACGGTTTTAGTCGGTTCAAGCGCGGCATAAACGCCCCCGCCCAGCGGCATTCTAGGAAATTTCCGCACGATAAAAGATTATTGATTGTTTATTTATAGCTTACTTAAGTTTTTTTCGATTAAAAAATAAAAAATAAAAAAAATATTTAATACATACAAAATAGTTAAAACATAAATACACTAAATAAATTCGCGATTATGTCGCGTCAAACAACCCACTCCAGATCGTTCCCGGCGAAAAGGTGCCCATGGTGTTGGTCGCGTTGCCCCGCTATCGCAATAGCCAACCTTTGCCCCAGATAGGATCGTTAGTATATTTTTTTTTTTTTTTTTTATATAGGACACGTCAATTGGACTTCGCCTTGCCTGATGGTAAGCTGAAGGCAAAGTCCCAGAAAAGAGGGTCACCATTACTTACACATACCGTGTGACAATGGTGACACTCAGTTTGACGGCCTCATCATATGCTTTTTCACGCCCCGCTTAAAGGACCCGGGACTGTAGGAAGAAGGAAACACGTGAGCTGGTAATGAATTCCAGGCCTTAATGGTGCGACAGAGGAAAGAGTCTCCGAACCGCTTGGTTCTTGATCGGATGTTTTGCACCGTGTGCGGATGACATCTAAGACCTGCACGTGTTGTCCTGTGTAGGAAAGGGGAGGGTGGGACTAATTGGAAGAGCTCATCAGAACACCATGGTACAGACGGTAAAATACAGCCATGGACGCAACATCTCTACGCAGCTGTAAAGGTTCTAGGGTGTTCGTGATCTCTGGATTCCCAATGATGCGGACCGCACGTCGCTGCAACCTGTCGAGAGCATCTAGTAAGTACTTTGCAGAACCATCCCAGAGATGCGAGCAGTATTCCACACAGGAGCGAATTTGTGTCTTGTATAGAAGACACCGCTGCTCCGGCGTGAAAAATCGTCTCACTCTGTTCAGGACTCCGAGTTTTCGTGAGGCTGTTTTGATGATACTTTCGATGTAATTTTTGTTATTCAGGTTGCAGCGAACATCCATACCTAGGATATTGAGATTGTCCTGCAGTGGCAGTGGCGTGCTCTGTAGAGTGGGGAGGGGAAGGAAAGAAGATACTTTTGCTGTAAACGCACATGCCTGCGTCTTCTTGGCATTGAACTCAACCAGGTTCTCAGAGCCCCATTGAGAAATGTGATTCAGGATCCCGTCAAGCTCAATGACAAGAAGCTGCCTTTTCTCTGCGATATCTGCCTGCTTGGCCGCAGGATGTCCATGATAACTCCCATGTAAAGTGCTATCGTCTGCATAACAATGAACATTGCCGGTAGACAGCATGTCATTGATATGCAGAAGAAAGAGAGTGGCTGATAAGACGGACCCCTGGGGCACGCCAGCATTTACCTGCAGAAACTCCGAAGCTCGTCCGTCACAAAGGACGCGAATACGGCGCCCCTGCAGGAAGCTAGCAACCCAGTTGCACAGCCTAGAAGGCAGACCAAAGGCAGGTAGCTTGGAAAGAAGCGATTTGTGCCAGACTCTATCGAAAGCTTTGGCGATGTCAAGACTAATTGCCAGTGACTCGCCGTGCTTGTCCATAGCCTCACCCCAAAGATGGGTAACGTATGCTTTTTTAAGATAAATTATTCAGCTCAGTGATCGATTTGCAATTTTATTCGCATAATTGGCGCGACAGGAACCTTTTATAAAAAACGTGTTAAGCGCAGGAGCAATTTTAGTGACGGGTATTGGTGACGGTCATGCGTTGAGGCCATGTTAATTAAGTTTTAATTGCCTGGAGTAGCACTCAGCGACGTGTGCTCGATTAAAAATATATTGATTGTTATTATATTCTAAATGTTTTCATTAATTAAAGATAACAGAAATATGTACTTGGTGCTTTTTATTGTGCACTTATTACTAGTGTCTGAATTGAGAAATTGTATCTAACCCTGGCTTGTGTAACCTGGTCGAAGCGTCAGGCAAATCAAAGCTATATGTACTTATATTTAACATGATCGAGTTAATCTTCAGCACAAACACACGAAAAGCAGGTCTAAAAAGGCCAATTTATTGGAATCGTATTAGTATAATGTTTTGCCACGAGGTAATATTTACTCGATATTAGTAAGCTGTTTAGTAAATGAATTATTGTAATTCTGCTCATATGAGTGACCATTTAAAGGATTTATATGAATCTATTGAGATCTACTGGAAATTAAAAATGTTATGTACTCATTTTTAGCAAAATCTCTCAATGTGGTCTTTTTAAACATACAGAACTCTACCTTTATATGTTACCTATAAGCGTGTGTACTTCAGGTGACTGAAAGGGATATGGCCGTAATAGGGAATAATTCTTATAATCCTAATCCACAGATTAGTCCTTCATGTGGGTGTATGTACAGACACGTCTGTAGACAAGACAGGACTTGTATTATAATTAAGACAGGATGATTTTTATAATAGTCCGTATCCCAATCTATAACTTCACTACACTATAAAATTCTTACAAATTCTTATCGTGAGTTCTACCGTCCTTATTTTAGAGAATCATTTAAAAAAGCAACAAAAATAACCGAATTGTAAGAGGGCTTATCTGTTCGCAGAGATAAGAATTTTCTTTTCACATTATATTCATTTTGGTAGATTACATATTAATGACACGGACCGCAATAAAAACTAATTATGTAGGGGCCCACCCCCGGATTATGTTTAGGTATTATTCTTGCTCCGCTTATCTCGTTGTAACCTTCCGGGCCGGCAGTAATTACCGCTGTAGACACAGATAATTGCCTGGAGATTCGTACAGCTTTCCCAATTTTTGCGACAATTTTCCTCGTTACCATAGAAATAATCAAAAAGATTACCAAGTCACATCAAAAATGTTTTAATTTCAATGTAATTTTATTGTTGTTTTTTGAATCTCTGCTATAAAGCGAGAGCTTTCTTCACCGACCACCAAACATACATCCCATAACAAATTCCCGTTTGACGACAATAGGCTCGCCCCCTATTACGTGGAATCGAAAATCCTAGTTAGCAAAATGTGAATGTTAATACACTTTTTTTTTTTTTATAAAGGAAACGCCAATTTGCCTTCACCTTGCGCGATGGTAAGCTAAAGGCAAAGTCTCAGGAAAGAGGGTCACCATTACAGACATGTAGCATGTTACAATGATGGCACTCAGCTTGGTGGCCTCACATATGCTTTTTCACGCCCCACTTAAAGGACCCGGGACTGTAGGAAGAAGGAAACAAGTGAGCAGGTAATTTTATTGTTGTATATATATACGTATAATAGCCGTAATTTTGTCTACCCGTCGGGGATTAACAACATTAACAATGTATGTTTGTATAAAGCATCACTTATAGTCGTTTATATTGACTAAGATGAAAGGAAGTAGACTAAAATATCCGAAATAATGTATATACGAGTGTAAGGTGGGCAGAAACAAGTGCGGCATAGATGGATATTGCGTCTAGCACACAAAAATAAGGAAGCAACCTTACCGAGTATAGAAGACTGAGGTGGGCAGAAACAATACTATCTAACAAAACAATATATTCTTGGGAAAAGTGGCGTACGACCACAGCTATTCTTGATATTTTCTTGTTTAATACTTTTTCAGCAGTCGGGTTTTAGTTTTTTGGTGTTTTATTTATTGCTATTTAGTTATTATTTTCTTATTCAACAGTTCAATACCTTACAAAGTCAAAGTTCTATTACTTTTAAAAAGAAAAAAACTAACTGTTGTTGGCAGAATTTTGGATCTATCCGCACTGTGTCTGTGTATGGCGCTTTAGAACATTGCTACTGCTGATATCTACTGTGAGGAGCGATGCTTAGATCGTATATCCTATTTAGAGTTATCTCATTATTCTCAAGAAAAGGTTCTTGGCCTTTATACTAAAATATTGATAGAAGATTTATTTTAATACCTACCTATGTTTATAGCTGTAGAAGATATTTGCTTTGCTTATAGCACAATGCAAAGGAATGCAAATGGTCCAAAAAGGAAGGCTAAGTACGGACAAAAGATTCCAACACACATTTTTTTTATTTACTGATGTACATGACTTCATAAAACCAAATTTGTAAACAAACTGTGCACCAATCGTTATTATTATCTCTATATTACTATATTTTATCAATATTACTAATGTCAGTACTATTAACTATTCGGTGCCCATGTAGGTCCTACCAATAAAATCTAGTAAAAAGGTTGGTGTTTAAAACGTTACAAAATTGTACGCACATTTTTGATTTTGTGTATCTGTATTTGCATGGTTTTACAATTCATTTTCATATAAATTATGCCGCGTATAAATGGCCGCGTGGTTCTCGGCAGAGCAGAATTTGGACCACCCCATGTCTTCCCATGCGGTGTCGTACGAGGCGGCTAAGGGATAGGGCTGTTTAACATCAGACAGATATATACAGCCCAGACTCAGCCTCAGATGCATGGCTTGAGTCAATAATAGTACCCGGAAGACGGCAATAGACTCACCTCCTATTACGTGTGTGGAATGATTGGAATTCACCTCTGCCTAACCATCCGGGGATAAAGGCGTGATTATATGTATGTATGTATAAATTATAGTGCTTAAGACAAAGATGACTTAACATATGGTTAGGTTAGACTTGCTAGTTTGCTCAATGTCCATTCATAACTACCAATCAATTTGGTTTTCTTAAAAATCACAACGTAAAGTTAATTTTCAAATCATTCGTCAACAGTAATTTGGGCATAAAATGTGCCACATACCTGCACAATATTATTGAATTAAATTTCTCCTAAACGCTTTAACATAATCAAGAATGACTCGCAGACAGAAACGCGTGAAGCGCACGATTCACAAAGTCATTGAACGTTAAGTTTCTAGCTATTCTCATCAAATGAACAGTGTAGTTCGCTGAGGCAGCGAGACGTGTTCAATTCATCAGTGTGCGACTCAGCAATACTTTCCGGTAGCAATTTTTCCGATGACGAACACTTTCGCAGAGCATCACGGTGAACGCTGACTCAGGGGCGGTTATTACGTGTCGTCAACCTCCGTCAAACGTAGGTGAAAAATGGTTTATGCTAGTAAATAAATGTCATTACCGAGCTTTAAATTAACAATTGTCTATATAGTACTTTTCTTATACTGGTTGAAGTCAATTATTAAAAAAAGTATGCTCTTAAATATTTTTAGATAAGATCCAGAATACAAAAAAATATAGAATTTACCCAGACTTGTATAAGCAAAAATTAGTAGTAATTGTGTAATTATGTATGTATTTATTTTATTAAATTATATCAGTGTATTTCAGTAGTGTAGTAAGAGGTAGGTACGTGCAAAGTTAATAAAGAATATTCAACATTATTTATATATACACACATATAAATATATACCTATATATTACACAATTCATGAGCTATACAGGGTTGGCAGCGAGTGTGACTCCCTTTATGTAGCACACGTCCATAGGTCACGGTAACCACTTTCCATCAGGTGGGCCGTGTGCTTTTCTGCCAACCAAGTGGTATAAAAAAATGCCTAGGGGCTATCCATTAATCACGTGATGATTTGTAGTTATTTGAGGTTTTAGACTACTTTTCATGTTTTTTACGTTAATGTATTGGTAATGCCTGCTTTATTATGTGTGAAAAGGTAAGTAACTACTGCTTACATAATTATTAACTAGACCCCTCCACCCGGGCGGCGTGCGTTTTAGTCGGTTCGAGTCCGACATAACCTCCTTCACCGGCTCCGGCGGGGAGGTATACGTGGAGATTTTGCGCACGTAAAAAAAAAAATAACAGTCACGCCTTTTTCGCTTCTTCTACTTTCATGATTGTTTTCATACATGCTCGCCGGTTTCGGATACCCTTGACATGTCCTTTCTTTAAAATACCTTCAATCTGAATCTAGGTCGCCGAAATGGGGTCACCATTTCAGGCGGGCAAAGCCGCGGGCAACAGTCAGTACCTATAAAACTAATTCTTACTCGAGTTTTTCCTATTTCTGTAAATAAGAAAAGAAATCCCTTTATACCATACAACGACTCTGATTCATCAAATACCTTTGGACCCTTCTTGAGTCTTTTATATCAGTCTGTTACAGCAGAATCAACATCAGTGTTCAACCATTCCACCTCACTAGTCTCGGCCAATCGTTTTGCAATCAAAGTACAGAATTGTGTTTGTGATCACTTTCTATACATTAAACTGTAGGTAGTTTGAATAGGCTTCTCCGTGTACGCGATATTTCACTCCACTGAACACAGATCCGTTTCCAATAAATAGGATTTAATGTATCACTGAATGGAATACCCACTTTGTAAAGATATCTTGGACGTTTTCTGTTTATCTCATGTTTTGTCGATCGCACACTTTGCTACAGATAGATAGAGATATAAAAAAAAACAGTTTCTGTTTTGTTCTTCAATACCGGTTGCGCCAATACCAAGAGCCCAGGATCTTAAACGGGACTGCCTTCGAATCTCCTGATCTCAGGAGCCTGCGCTGTCTCTCGTCCGTCAATGACCTGGTTCCTTATTCGCTTAACCAAAAATAGATGGTAGAGTAAGCGGACACTGTGCTCCGAGATTCAGATGCAAGCCGGAACTACGATAAGATGGTAATACTTTGACAAGGTTAGTAAAAAAGTGGTCCCGGCAGAGTAGAATTTGAACCATCTCATCGCTTCCCATGCGGTGTCGTACAAGGCGACTAAGGGATTGGGCGTAACATCAGACAGATATATACAGCTCAGACTCAGCCTCAGATGAATGGCTTGAGTCAACAATAGTGCCCGAAAGACGGCAATAGGCTCACCCCCTATCACGTGGGACGAATTCAATGATTGGTGAAATGTGGGTATTAATTCACCTCAACCTAACCCTCCTGAGAAAAGGCGTGATTATATGTATGTAGTAAAAAGTGTTTAAACCATAACTGTAACTAAACATTAACTGGAAGGTGATTACTTTTAAAAATGGAATTCCTACCTAAGTTACAAACAAGATACCTCCCGTTTTGAATCCATACGGATTATGGCATCCGGAGATTCACAGACGGGGAGACGATCTATACATAAAACAATCTTTTCATTTCCGGCTAGCGGTAAGCGAAAATCTACAAGCTTCCTGACGTAGGGTGAGACTCATGGGCTGCACTAAGGGCGAGATTTGTATACAATGTCTATACTACCTGACTACCTACTAGGTAGTTTTTTATGAATGTCATCGTTAGTAAATTGCGTCCTTATCCTAGAACTCACAGTTTCTTCATGAAGTCGTAGTGCGATCTATGAATCTAACTCTTAGACTTTACTTGGCAAAGAAAAGCAAGCGCTGGCGCCCTTGGCACACCTAGAAAGCGGTTACAATATTTTTTTAGATTTAGTCTCAACAATGATCACCAGTGATGGTCGTTAGGAATAAACTGTGGCGTGATTGTGAGACGTCTCTATTTAACTGAGCTGTTAACCAGATAACTATAGGAGCACTAAAGTACCCCATTAAAATGATTACCATAATTTTATCATAATTTTATTTCACCTTGTTTCTAGTTTATTTGCTAGCTACTACACCAAATCATTTGCTTTTATTACATCACTGTCTATCCCAAGGTTGCCTGGAAAAAATCGCTTCCAGTGTTAAGGCCGCACATTATACATTAATATGCATGCTACCTACAAGTTCTACTGTAATCTATTGGTGTAAAATAAAGAATTATCAATCTATCAATCTAATTATTTTTTAAATTGCATTACATTGCAATTATTAATATTGGTTTCTCGTGTTTTTTTTCAAACATTTACTTCAGCGAGTGGTCACATGAATCTCGCCCTTATGATCTCACCTGACTTTCTACGCAGTAAAATAATGTCATGGTAAAGAATAGCCTGTGTGATGTCATGTTCACTTATTAACCTACTTTACACACCCATATGGCTGACTAACGTTTATGGATAATGTTTTTACGTAATTGCAACATAAATAGATAAAGTGATTGATGAGGTTATGTCAAACGTAAAGAACTTTGAGGTTTAAGCAAAGAGGGAATAAGAAAGTTATTACCGAAACTTCCTTAAATTGAACCTTGGTGTAATAAATGTTTATGGACCATTGTGATATCCTAGTGGTAGCCTAGTGGAATGGGTAATGGACTGCTGAGACGAGGTCTCGGGTTCGATCCCAAGTTTAACATGGCACACATCAATGACTTTTCGATGCTTTCCCAAGTTATGTGTGTATATATCGCAGGTTTATAAGTGCCTGGTTAATGGCAATAGGCTCGCCACCTATTACATTGGGACCTAAACATAAACTGGCGAAATGTGAGGGCTAGCAGCTCTGCCTACCCCTTCGGGGATATAGGCGTGAGATTATGTTATGTTCCTGTTCTACGGACACACCATGTGCTATCTATGCATTGATAATAATATATTGCACCAAGACTGCTAGGAGTTTAAATCAAACGAGCTTCTGTATATCTGGTGGGTACGTGTACAACTGTCACACAACTACCCTCTACTGTGCACTAACACGATAACACATTTATTCAATACTGCTATTTGAACCGCTTTCCTAGCTACCACCTCAGTGGCATTAAAAAAGCAATGCAAATATACAAAGAGCATTTAAAGCTTTTAGAGCGCTGTGCAGTTGAGAATAGAATCCTGAATGACGTAACCGTTAACTTGCGCTTCACTAGAACGTTCTAATGAAGCACAATTTAACGACGTGGCTACACACACAATGCTCTACTTGTGCGATTTATAAATAATTTAAAATTTATTTTTTTCTTAATTGCCAACGAAAATAGTTACTAATAATAACATAACATAAACTCACGCCTATATCCCCGAAGGTGTAAGCAGAGGTGCTAGCACCCACATTTCGCCAGTTTATGTTTAGGTCCCAATGTAAAAGGTGGCGAGCCTATTGCCATCAATCGGGTACTAATAAACCTGCGATAAATACACACATAGGTAACTTCGAAATGCATCGAAAAGTCATTGGTGTGTGCCATGGTAAAACCTGGGATCGATACCGAGACCTCGTCTCAGCAGTCCATTACCCATACCACTAGGCTACCGCGGTACTTAAATATTGTAAATATCGCAATAGTATCCGTTAAATATTGTTTTATTTTAATATTATTTTTTAGGGTTTTATCCCTTGTCTACATAAATATTATACATAGTGATTCAAAAAACTGTAAATAGATTATATGTATAATTAGCTGTTACCCGTGGCTTTATCCGCGTGAGACTCTGATCCCCGCGGGCGGAGCAGCGCGCAACAACTAGTATAATATAAATACGAGCTATATTGTTTTCTATTTGCCTGATATTCTATATCAGGGCGGATTTTGTTTTCAAATTGCATGTCCTCGTCAAATAAGACATTTGATGTTGTTTCGGAATTTCTTTACCCACGAAGAAAATAACTGAATTCTGACACCACATATTAAAAATACCTCAATGTATATTAGATACGTTTGTTGCCAAGATTTCACATTTAGATGGTAAATATAAATTTTATTCAAGGGAGACATACCTGCCTTATAAAATAATCCTTTAAATCTGTTTGATGGAAATGAAATATATATTTAATTAAATAGCTACAAGGCATGAGTTACTCTTAATTGAAATTCTGCTAACAAGCTTCCAGTACGCATAAAATGAAAATGACTTTCTCTCGATTTGGCGTATTTGATTTTTGGACGAGCTACAGCCGTCTGACCTCCGAATCTCGAGAGGCACACCTGCCACAGATCTCCATTTGTTAATTAGCCAGTGGTATTTTATTACGTATTTATAAACAATGTTATTTGCGCAAGAAGTCTAGCCTGTCACATGTACAGTCGACGATATAAGTCCATTAACACTAAAATATGTACAATCCTTATTTGAAACTGGAATACGTGTATCAATAATTCATTTACAAGTAGTTCTATGATTCCCATAAGTCAAAGTTAATATATTTAATATTTTGTTCATTAATGGCGTTTAGCTACTTTTATCGTTGAATGTACCTACTAAAAATTACTCAAGTATTGTTTGAATAATTTTTGTCACAGGTGACAAATGACAGTTCATTATCTGAGACTATGGCCCGTATTCCAGAACAACGCATAGTTGGAATCGACTCTCACCATGACATTAAGATGAAATTACACCAAAACAGTGTGCAGCACATTTGCTTACAAACATTTCGTGCAACACACCATCAGTGCACGTACTAAGCTGGTAGCCCATTTTGCTTCCATCTCCACTGGTAAGGCTGTGCGTAACTTTTGTAAGCGCACATTTCAGCATACTTGTGCACGAACATATTCACTGAGCAGAATGTTCAGTTTATACGCGTCGACGCGAGTCCACTGCCTGTACGCGCATTAAAGTATACAGCTGTGTGTTAACATTTTTAAATATGTAGGCTAAGTAAAAACCCTATAACAGTAATTATTATTATTATCTTTAATAAGATCATAATAAGTATGGGTGTAACATTGTGGATTTTCTACAAATAAATTTATAATGAAATCGTTAAATAAATTAATATTTTAGTATGTTTGTTAATTTAAGACTAAATTGTATATGGTCGTTCGAGCGAGATTGGACAACACTAGCCCAGTCATCAACTGAAGGCTCTTAAGTCGTCCCTTTCTTTGTCAACCTTCGCCGAAGGAGGTCACTGACCCCGTTGCCAACTATTGTCGGCTCCGGGTAAGTTTTGAGATCAACATTTCCTTTTTTTTTTTTTTTTTTTTTTATATAGGACACGCCAACTTGACCTCACCTCTCCTGATGGTAAGCTAAAGGCAAAGTCTCAGGAAAGAGGGTCACCATTACAGACACTAAGTGCTACAATGGTGGCACTCAGCTTGGCGACCTCATCAGATGCTTTTTCACGCCCCGCTTAAAGGCCCCGGGACTGTAGGAAGAAGGAAACACGTGTTCTGGTAATGAATTCCAGGTCTTAGTGGTGCGGCAAAGAAAAGAGTCTCCGAACCGCTTGGTTCTTGCTCGTATATTCTGCACAGTGTGAGGGTGACATCTAAGGCCCGCACGTGTTGTCCTATGTAGGAAAGGAGATGGTGGGATTAGTTGGAAGAGCTCGTCAGAACACTCACCGTGGTAGAGACGGTAAAATACAGCCAAGGAAGCAATATCTCTACGCATCTGCAAAGGCTCGAGGGTGTTCGTGACCTCAGGGTTCCCAATAATTCGGACCGCGCGTCGCTGCAACCTGTCGAGAGCATCTAGTAGGTATTTCGCGGAGCCATCACAGAGATGCGAGCAGTATTCCACGCAGGAGCGAATTTGTGTCTTATAGAGAAGACACCGCTGCTCCGGCGTGAAAAAACGTCTCACTTTGTTTAGGAGTCCGAGTTTCCGCGAGGCTGTTTTGATGATGCTCTCGATGTAATTTCTGTTATTCAGTTTGCAGCGAATATCCATGCCTAGGATATTGAGATTGTCCTGCAGTGGCAGTGGCGTGCTCTGAAGAGTGGGAAGGGGAAGGAAAGAAGATACTTTTGCTGTGAACGCACAAGCCTGCGTCTTCTTGGCATTGAACTCGACCATGTTCTCAGAGCCCCATAGTGAAATGTGATTCAAGATCCGGTCCAGTTCAGTGACAAGAAGCTGTCTTTTTTCCACGATATCAGACTGTTTGGCCGCAGGTTGTCCGTGATAACTCCCGTGTAAGGTGCTATCGTCTGCATAGCAATGTATGCTGCCGGTGGACAGCATGTCGTTGATATGCAGAAGAAAGAGAGCGGGAGATAATACAGACCACTGCGGTACGCCAGCATTTATTTGCAAGAACTCCGAAGCCCGTCCATCACAGAGGACGCGGATACGGCGCTCCCGCAGGAAACTAGCAATCCAGTTGCACAGTCCACGAGGCAGACCAAAGGCTGGTAGCTTGGAGAGAAGCGATTTGTGCCAGACTCTATCGAAAGCTTTGGCGATATCAAGACTAATTGCCAGTGACTCGCCGTGCTTGTCCATAGCCTCACCCCAAAGATGGGTAACGTATGCTAGAAGATCACCCGTTGACCGTTTCGGCCTGAAGCCATATTGCCGGTCATTAATTAAGGAGTGATCCTCTAGGTGACGCATGAGCTGTTTGTTAATGATGTGCTCGATGACCTTGCACAGCACTGAAATTCCTACTTCTTTCTACAGGTGAAGACTTCTCAGCGGTGCAGCTTAATGGCCGCTAAAATGTGTCTTTATTATTTCAGAGGTCACGTTACTAGCTTGCACTGTGCTGCAGTATTTTCTTTTTCTTTTAGATTCTAGTTACGCTGCCTAGCCGCTGGGGACATTCTCTTCACCTGCTATTTTTTAGTATGTTACTTGGAAGTATTTTTTTTTTTTCAACTTCATGCACAAATCTACAAAGGCGGACTTAATGCCACAGGCATTCTCTACCAGTCAACCCAATAGGTGGTGCAGAGAATAACAAGGTAAGTGCATTATGAAAGGCAACTAGGTAATATATATATTAATACATACATATATACATAAATATATAAGTAAAATATACATACACATAATAATATCCAACCATACATTGATAAATATAATTACAATGAAGTTTCCTCCAATTTATCCAGCATGAGTTTCCGAACTCCCAATTTAAATGTGTGACGGCTTGTCCCCCCCCCCTGATCCTGAGAGGTAACTCGTTCCAAAGAAATATAGATTGCACAGGAAAGGAAGAGTGGATGAAATCGGATCGATGAGTAGGACAGCGCAAGACGAGGCTGTTTGTAGAACGCAAGTTTCTGTCATGATTGGAGCCAAGATATTGGAAATAGGGGGATAGGTAAGAGGGAGAATTAGGAGAAGTTAATATAGTATAGAGAGTGGTAAGAGCACGTTGGTTACGACGCTGACGAATCGACAACCAATTTAGTTGCTACCGACAAGCAGATACATGGTCATACTTGCGGAGGTTGAAGACGAATCTGATACAATTGTTTAGAAGACGGTCAAATCTGTTAAGATACTCTATATTCAGGTCAAAGTAGCAAACAGCGCCATAATCAATTATAGGGAATAGCAATGCCAGCACAAGCATTGCTTTGGTGTAGGTAGGTAGAAGGTTCCATAGACGATAAAATGCACGAAGCGAACCAGTAATTCTCTGACACACGTGGGATACTTGGTCTCTCCAGCTCAGGGTAGAGTCAATAGTCAAACCAAGGTCTTTGACTGCCGGGTTCACAGGTATGTCTATACCATTGAGTGTGATAGCCGGGAGAGATGCCGCATCCACCCGTCCTCGAAAGCGTTGGCTCCCTATAATTATAGCCTGGCACTTACTTGGACTAATAGTCAATCCAAATCGGCTCGACCAGCTGCCAATGTGGTCCAGGTTCTGGTTGATTTTGTTTATCGCAGTGCACAAACCATCCACCCTCGCTTGTGAATACAGTTGCAGGTCATCGGCATACAAATGATACGCACATCGAAGATTTTGAGTCACGAGATTTATGAAGATGGAAAATAATAGTGGAGATGGGCTCAGCACTTGATTTGATGGATAGTATAATCTTTTTGACCTCACCCGATGCAACCGGAGAAAATTCAAAAGACTCAACGTTTGGACGTGGTAAGTTTCACCTGACAAAGTCTATTGAACGATGCGTAATTATCTAGTGACAAACTGACCCGCACTCTTTATTTCAAGGTCTATCTCATACTATGGTATAGAACCGACTGAAATAATTAATATTTTATCTGAAAAGCGGAAAGGAGACGTGCAATAATCGATCTTTTAATAAATATGAGCCCAAGGGCCGCCCCCCATTTTTTTCATGATTTGAATCATCCTGGCCCTTATAGGAGCCACTGCCCATTCCATACGCATATTTTTAAATAGCCCACTACAAGATTAAGATGCTGCTGGGAATACCCACTACAAGATTAAATTTCTAACTATCAAGGTAAGAAGCCCAAACTGCAAAACGTAAATAAAATTATTATACCTACACTCTTCTGCAAAATGTAGGTCTCTTCAGGTTTATCCAATAAGAAAAGCTTTAGGCTTCAGGAATTTTACTTACTAGTACCTACAATATTTTGACAATTTAGAAGATACTGTAAGATCACTATTGTCTCTGCGTTTAATATTTGTTTTATAGCAACTCTATTACGACGATCCCTAATTGGAAACACTTCAGAACTTGATAAACTGTCCAATTTGAGTTAAGTGTGTCTATTAATAATTTTACGACAACGGAAAATTAATGGTAGGGTTATTCTTCTTCCTGTTGTACCAATCCATACTAATATAATAAAGCTGTTTGAATGCACTAATTTTAGGTACTACTGGTTCGAATTGAAAAAGATATTTTATGTTAAATAATCCGTTAATCTAGGTTTTTTTTGTACTACTTAGGTGACAGACTAGCACACGCCCCACCTGATTGAAAGTGGTTACCGCAACCTATGAACGTTTGCAACACCAGAAGAGTCAAATCGGTGCTACCGACCCTGTAAGAACGGAGAGTTTCTGTGCCGTCAGTGCAGAAGACACAATCAGGACAAGCCTGAAGTCTTCCCACTGACAGCACAACAACTCTGCAGTGAGCTCTGGCTACCCTACTCACCGCCGGGAACACAACACGAGGTTATTATAGCCGCGGTATTCTGTAGGGTGGAGGTACTTCCCCAGCCGGACTGCTCAATTGGGACGGGAATACCGTCGTGTCCTACCACCTGTAATAGGTAGGTGATAGGCTATATATCACCATCATCATGCTACTACTCAAAGTCTAAATTGTCGTAAACAAATCCAGTAGATTTGCAACGTCATTTGAAAATTAATACATTGCGGGAATATATTATGGAGTAAAGGGGTGATACGATGTTTCGAATAATGCTACGAGCGAGGTGAGCCATCTAATTAATTAATACGTTTTATAACAAAACGACTGAATCACACCAATAATTTCCTAATAATCCTTACCAGCTCACGTGTTTCCCTTATCCAACAGTCCCAGTTCCCTAAAACGGAGTGCCAAAATGCATCTGATTAGGCCATCAAGCTGAGTGCCACCATTATAACATGGTACGTGATGTAATGTTGATCCTCTTTCCTAAAACTTTGCCTTCAGCTCACTATCAGGCGAGGTGAAGTCAAATTGACGTGTCCTATCTAAAAATATGAACTAAATCAACAGATGCTCCCCATTTTGGTCTAAAACAGAAGTGCAACTAGGCAGGACATGTAGCCCGATACCAAGACAAGCGATAGACTCACCAAACAACAAAATGGATAGGCCCAAAAGGAAAAAGAAATGTTGGGAGGCAGAAGAAAAGGTGGGCTGATGGTATAGCAAGCAAAACAGGAAAGGGTTGGATTTTTAAAGGAGGTAGGAAACGGTAGTATTTCCCTCCAATTGAGCAGTTCGACTGGGGAAGTACCTCCGCCCTACAAAATACCGCGACCATAACAACTTCGTGACGGCACAGAAACTCTGTGCTTAAAAGGCAAACGGCAGCACGAGTGTGACTCCTGGTGTTACACACGTCGTATGCTTGTCTGCCACCTAAGTGGTATAAAAAAAAAGAAATACGAACTGCTAAGGATAGAGAAAGGTAGATAGAGATGGAGGAGGCTTTTACCAAGGGACATTACAGAAACTACAAACAAACACTAACAACTTTCATTTTATATTTTTCTTACTGTTATTGTTACTACATTTTATACTTGTGCTGTTTTTGTAGACAAATAAAGCTATAAATAAAAATAAAATATAAAAATATAAATATATTGACGACCTCCGTGGCGTAGCGGTAGAGCATTCGACTGCTATACAGGGGGCGCGGGTTCGATTCCCGCTCAGTGCAAATATTTGTATGCATGAATATGTATATTTGCATTGGTCTGGCTATTTCTATGTACCTATAATATGTATGTATTTACAAAAAAAAAGTATCTAAGTATGTTTATCCGCCTTCTAGATCCCATAACACAAGCTAGTATGCTTACCATGGCTAGATAGCTTTGAATAGAATGTCGTGGAATATATTTATTTATTTATATTTATATATTTGGATCAAATTTTCTAACCACAACTTATTAGCATTTGACTACAAGATTACCTAAAGCGTACACTAATTTTAACTTTAGTTGCGGTGTATTGCTGTTTAATCAGTGTAGAAGATTTGCTCTACACACATCATTTCCCGCGGAACGTTGGTACTTGTAAGAATTAATGGAATTTACAAAGTTTCCTTCGAATAGAATAGATAACTTCGAACAATATATCTACTCAGACATTCGCATAGATATGAATTTCCACTGGTATTGTTTAAGTTTTGAATGTGTGAACGAAAACTTTGCTCAAATTGGTGCGCATAAAAACTCCTTGATTTAGTTGCGATATTGGATAACGGATAGGTTTATAATAAGTTGTGAACAAAGAAATTTATAGTTATGTGGTTCAATATAAGTCGGAAGTTTATATAATCGGAAATAAACTATTTATCTTATGTTATTACTTATTACTGTCGTGACGTCAGTTTGTATTTATTACACACGATCTGACTTCTGAGACATCTATTTAGAATAAATTCTTATCGTAAAAAAACAAAGACGTGTATCCACACTAATATTATAGAGCCGAAGAGTTTGTTTGTTTGCTGAAACTATTGATTCGAGTTACAAAAATGTTATTGTGTTAAATAGTCCGTTTGTCGACAAAGGTTTTAAGCTAAATATCATCACACTACTATTTAAGGGAGCGAAGCATCATAAATGTCAACTAATCCTACAGGTTTCCATATATTATTTGAAGTTTAAAAATTACTTGCTCAAAGGGGTAATATGAGGTTTCAAAACAAATATGCCGCAGACGAAGGCTGGGGCGAATCAGGTAATAGGTGATATGAAGGTCAGCTAGTGACTTATAAACATACAAACATACATACATAAATAAAATCACGCCTGTCTCCGATAGGGGTAGGCAGAGATCACGGATCTCCATTTGCTACGATCCTGACATACTACTCTCGCTTCATTCACTCTCATTACATTCTTCATACATGCTCGTCGGTTTAGAGTACTCCAGACCTGCCCCTTTTCTAAAACTTCCCCGATTTGGTCCAGGTATGTACGCCTATGTCTTCCCCTTCCGACGGTACCATCCACACTCGCCTCATACACCTGTTTCGTGAGTCTTCTTCTTGACATATATTTCTCCAATATAATGTATACCAGAATATTATAAAAGAGTAGTTAATTATAAAAATTATAAAAGAGTTATTCGAGTTTATTACTAAATTTTATTGCCACTTACCGCGATTGCCCGTGAATAGTAAGCAATAGTTGAAAAATCGAAATAAACACAATTCGATCGTAGCACGATTCACATCAAACAGATTAAAACGATCCACATACGAACAGTTTTACGGTTATTTAAACCGGATTTATTTGAGTAGGAGCGGAATTTAAACAGATTAGTGTTGAACCCGTGCCGTGACCCATGCTGTATTACTTATCTAACTATCCATGCTGCTTTTCCGGCAGGATTAACTATCATAGGTCGTTAGTTTCCTTTTATATGCATTTATTTCACATTCTGTGTGAGCATGATGATCAGAAACTTAATGCCTATTTTTTTTGTATTTTATAAACAGAAAATGTCTTGTGATTTACTCTAAATAGAGTAGTTAACTTTTAATAGCTTTTTCATACAGGACACGTCAATAAAACTTAACCTCGCTTGATAGTAAGTTGAAGGCAGCGTCTCAAGACAGAGAGTCACCATTATGGACATCAAAAAGTTTACAAAGGTGGCCCTCAGCTTGACAGCCTCATCATAAGCTTTTTCACGACCGGGATTGTACAAAGAAGGAAACACGTGTTCTGGTAAAGAGTTCTAAGACTTAATGGTGCGGCAAAAATAAGTTGCCGAGCCGCTTGGTCCCTGTCAGAATATCTTCACCAAGATTTTCTTCACCATCTGTAGGAAAATGCATGAAATTCCTTTAAAGTTGATAAAACTCAGTATGTTTAAGTAGGTTCTTGGTTAGTTTCACGAAGGACAGAATATGATTGTTAGATTAGATTCTATTGGTCGCGGTAAATGGCGCTGTTCTAGGATTGTTCTTATAAATTTTCCAGCGCGAAGTTGAGTTGCTAGTTTTCTTTACTTTAAGACGAGTTTTATACAAGAAGTCTTTTGCAGGAACGCAAAAAGTCGTGTAATTTTCTCGAGATAAGTAGTTAGCTAACGATGCCGACCATTCTTTAGTTATCAACATAATTTACTTCACTTGAGTAAGACTTTGATGTAATTTATCTGACGGCATATCGGTCGGAATTCACTGACCTTATTTTATATTATTAACTAGCTGTCGTCCGCATGGAATCCTGATCAGCGGGTCTAAAAAGGCCACATTGAGCGATTCTGCTAAAAATTTATAACTTTATGAATTTCCAGTAGATCTAATAGATTTCTGTAAAACTCGTTAAATGTTCACTTTAGAAAAAAATACTAAATACATGTTCCAATGCTGCTGAGCGTGCCCGTTTACTAGCGATTGGAGTGTGGGAATCGGGTCTTTGGCTATAAGCTGTTCCGTCGTCTAACGTAGGGACTATGTTAGATGACATTACCTTCCGCATCGCAACTTGTCTCCGTTTAGGTGCGCCGTGTGTTTCTCCGCATCAATGCCGTTGTGGAAAAGCCGTTGACAGAATCGGACACCATGGCCTGTCGTGCTGCAGGAGTGCTGGGTGAACTCATGATACCTATTCCAAAAATAAAAAACTATATTTTCCAGAACATGATCTATCATTGAGAAATAATGTTTTCCATGTAGCCATGAGCCTCAGCGTGTTCAGTTGACATCTGCAAAGAGTACGGACATCCCTAGATTAATCCTGGTTGCATTCAAAGAAGCACCACTAAAACATCGCTATTATATTCAAATAATACATGGCCCCATAAATTTAATAACTGTAAAAACGGTGCAAATACTGTAACCTGACAGGTGATTATGTTTTTGAGTCGTTTGGGGTTGAAACGTTAGGGACATGGGGTCCAAGTGCTCGGTCTCTATATAAAGACTTGGCAAAGCAGCTGATCGACGCTACGCGTGACCAGAAGGCTGGTTATTATCTTGCACAGAGGATAAGCATTGCCATTCAACGTGGCAATGCTGCCAGCCTTCTGGGTACGTTACCGGTCGGTGAGGATGCGGAGGAATTTCATGACGCATTATGTATGTAATTTTTATGTTTATTTTATTTTAGTGTATTTTAGTAGCTATCTAATAATAGTTTTAGTTTTAATTTTCAATTGCATTGTAATAATACTCGTTCTGAATTATCAAACGACCCATATTTAAAATCAATTATATTATTAAATATATTTATAACTGTAATAATTATAGATGTTTACATAAACAAACGTAAACCCCATCAGTTTAAATGTTTTCCTTGTTCAAGTTGTGCCGTGTTGTGGAGCATCGTTTACCCACTTGTCAGGGGTGTCAAAGCCTGTTGAAGGTTAGAATAACAATACAGAAATAGCACGTGACACTAGCGTGTTTGACGCGACATTAAATATGAACGCCGTGCTACGTCTAGAGACATACATTTAACATGAGCGTGTTTTAAATTAATGTGATGATGACTGAGAGCCTTGATTTGCCTGAGCCTGAGGTTAGGAGCAAGTAAAAATAGGTTAACCTGTATTTTACTTAATTATTTTTTCTAAGGAAGTAGACCATGACTCATGAAGAAATATACTTATAAATGAATAATAAATGTTCTAAAAATATGCTTGTTTATTCGTTCATTTGTTCTCTATATATTTTGAAACCATTAATTCGATTATAATAATGAAATTCGATTAGTGTTTGCCCCCAACCTTGTAAGATTTCCTGAGTAGTAATCTAAATATATATAACTCAAAGGTGACTGACTGACTGACTGACATAGTGATCTATCAACGTACAGCCCAAACCACTGGACGGATCAGGCTGAAATTTGGCATGCAGGTAGATGTTTTGAAAGGATTTTGATTAATTCTACCCCCAAGGGGATAAAATAGGGGATGAAAGTTTGTATCAAACTTAGTCAATTTTAAACCGATCGTTCTGAGACTTTGCACACATAAAGCTACTATGACGTAGGCATCCCCTAACAAAGGATTTTGAGATGCAAGTTATATAAGACTAGCTGTTGCCTGCGACTCGGCCCGCGTGGATGTTGGTTATCGCTTTATGTTGAGTCGGGTACCTTATGTAATAAAGAGTAACGTAGGCTACATTTAGTTTAGAAATTTTTTATGCTCAATAGTGTTGACTCAACACTAAGCGATAACCGACATCAACGCGGGCGGAGTCGCGGGCAACAGCTAGTCTCCTCTTAATCGTGGCAGCTGAAAAACAACCGAAAGCTCGGGATTTTTTGTAAATACGATATTAACGCTAAAATAAATCTTTATGTATTTATCTTTTTCTCAATAAGGGCGTAAGCTACTTTTTCAACAAATAGTTCATTCAATACAGACATCCCATCATCGACATAAAAACTTTCATCCGTAGAACTCATGTTGTGTGGTCTGAGGCTGTTAGTTTTCTCATAAATGTCACAGTAGCTTCTGTTGTACCGACAATGCAAATGAATATAGTTCATAAACTTCCACTGCGAGCTGTTTATGCACACGCAGCATATGTTACGTAAATATACGAGCATCCCATATTTATTTGTTAGCCCTCACACGCTCATTGGGCGATGAGCGTGAAAACTAGCAGAGCGTGTGAACTTGCAGCGGTTCATTGGCGATCGTCGGGTTGCAAACGTAAATTATTATTGGAGCATTAATTGTGTCGCGATATACCCTAGACTTACCTTTATTCTGATTATAGCCTTATATATATATATTATGTATTATTGTGTGATAATTCTATCGAAATTGTTACAAGGAAAATATGTGATAGGTATAATATTGATAGCCATCTTGTGTTCTAGTTAATGTGCCCGAAGTTATTTCAGCTAACCCCGAGGGTGTAAACAGATATAGAAAATAGATCTTCTGAAAGCACATGAATGTATTGATTAAAATGCAGTAGGAAGATACGCCTGAACATCTACTAGAACAATGTAGCTACTAATTTCAGGGTAAATATTTATACGTAATTATGCTAATTAAGAAAAAAAGTTATAATTTTTACTATTGCTACTACACCTACTATTTAAGTAGATACTGGAAATCTTTTGACGTTTACCTGCGTTCCAAATAAGATTAAGTTTATTTTCATTTTCATTTAAAAATGAATATTCTTTTTTAAATGCTAATACTCTTCTTAGTTTGTTGTTAGATATACTTTTTTATTTTATGAGTTAATTTATGCTACCACAGCTACTATTTAACTAGATACTGGAAATCTTTTGACGTTTACCTGCGTTCCAAATAAGATTAAGTTTATTTTCATTTTCATTTAAAAATGAATATTCTTTTTAAAATGCTAATTCTCTTCTTAGTTTGTTGTTAGATATACTTTTTTATTTTATGAGTTAATTTATGTTAGTAAATCAAAATTGATTGACAATTCAAAATGAACACCCTTCTTTCAAATTAAGCTGAAGATATTTTGAAATCGATTTCAAAGATACAAGCGAAAACCGAGAGAGAAAAATATAATCATATGAACATGTAAGGTTCATACGAAACGAATAAAAGCGTTGATAAAAACAGTTTGAATACGCTTTCGTTCTCATGTCTCAATTTTTCGGTACTACATCACTCACATGACTGAGATGAATCAAACGGTATCTCATTCATATTCATTCAACCTTTAAGGAGCATAGGATGGAGGGCGGATGAGTCCGATAAACACAACCCTCCTTTGATCAGTCGCAAAGTGAAAGAGGAGTAATCTATTTTTCCTCTTTTTGTTTTTTGTTGCTTATAAGCTACAACACAAAACATTTTAACACTCTTTAAAAGACTTTAATGATACATACATATATATAATCACGCCTTTATCCTCGGAGGGTTAGGCAGAGGTGAATTAACACCCACATTTCACCAATCATTGAATTCGGTCCCACGTAATAGGGGGTAAGTGATGTAAGTAACTTCCGGGCACTATTGTTGACTTAAGCCTTGTATCTGTGCCTGAGTCTGGGCTGTATATATCTGTCTGAGGTTAAACAGCCCTATCCCTTAGTCACCTTGTACGACACCGCATGGGAGGAGATGGGGTAGCCCCAATTCTACTCTGCCGAGAACCACGCGGCAAGGGAACCACGCGGCACTTTAATGATATTTGTCGTAAAAATAACAATCGCTCTCAGAAGTACGTATCATTATTATGAAAAGATATTCAGACATAGAGATTGTATTCTAGAAATAAATTGGAGTGGAGATAATATGCACGTTAATCACGTTCTATTAATATTTCATTCGTCTAGAACATGCTCGAAATAAGTTTTTATTTCTTTAAAGAGTGGAACAATCCCGATTTAAACGATCCATTGACGCCGAGATAACGCCCGTGGAATTACTTCTGTGGTTTTCCCAAGCTACTATAATGTTGGGTTCTTCAAAAAGAGTATTAGTAGGTTTCTATAGAGTAGGTAGCGAGAGTGTGACGCCCTTGGCGCTACACCAAGGGCGTTACACTCGCGCTACCGACCCAACCACGTCCATAGACCACGGTAACCATTTTCCATCACGTGGGGTGCTGTGTGCTTGTCCACCACCTAAGTAGCATAAAAAAAGATACGCATAGCTCTAACACCTACAGTAATTTGATTAGTATCGATTTTAATCAAATCTAATGCAATTTACTAATGACAACGAACACTCCCATTTACATTATTCAAATTCAGGATCGTTATCCGATTTTATGGTCATTATGACGTGCTATGCTTAGTTTTATACTGCGCGATAAGGACTTGTATACACTGATGAAGGTTTAACTATGAAGAAAATGAATTATTTTTATGAAAAAACTGTAGGCAGGCATTCACGTGGTTGATCATCGTTGTCAAAGATTTTTAAACAATTATGGCAGAAAGCAAAGTACAAAAAGAACCTAACTTTGATAACTTTTTATTTTCATGTACGGTAGCGAGAAAAGGATGAGATAAAGCTGGTGAGTGAACTCAGAGGTAAGAGCCTAGGGTGCAACTGAAATCAACGCTGACATGGTGATGATGGTAGCGAGAAAAATGGTCAAGAAAGAAAGAAAGAAAGATAGATAGGAAAATCTTGAACTGTATTGAATTAAACACAATGCAACAATACAAAACCAAAAACAATACAACATAAATATACAAAATAGACGTAAAATAATGGACGTCTCTCAGCGTAAGATATCCGCATAGTGGTGATTTTCAGAGGCGGCCATTGGGTATAATAGAATGTGCCATTATCCAATGACACATTATTAATAGATACGTCATACTGGAACATAGGAATGATGAAAGACGGATTGTGTTCTAATGGTACTCCTTCAAAAAGACCATTAAAGTCGGCCCATCTTTGTTTCAAGTAACTACCTACTAAACACACAATCTCGAACCACTTCAGAATATTCTAGCTTAAAACTCGTACAACCGCCATATTAATTACTGAGGCCTAACAAAAACGAGATACATAGCATCGCACCCGGCAGCATAAAATCATTAAAATCACGATTTAATTAAATTAGCTGATCCTGATTGAAGCACTCGCGCGTGCCAAACAACACTCATTTAGGTGAAAATAATATTAAATTGATTTTCAAATATCGTTTAAACTGTGTTGATGTTGACGGAAAAAACCCGGTCAAGTGCCAGTTGGTTAGCACATTAAGGGTTCCGTACAATACATACATACATACATACATACATATAATCACGCCTGAAGCGTTAGGCAGAGGTGAATTAACACCCACATTTCACCAATAATTGTATTTGGTCCCACGTAATAGGGGGTGAATCTATTGCCGTATTCCGGGCACTATTGTTGACTCGAGCCATGCATTTGAGGCTGAGTCTGATGTTAAACAGCCCCATTTCTTAGTCGCCTTGTACGACACCGCATGGGAAGAGATGGGGTGGCCCTAATTCTACTATGCCGGAAACCACGCGGGATTCCGTACAAGATTGGGTTAAAGAACGAACTTATACTCCTTAAACTGCTAGCAATACCTTTTTTATTACTTTGATTTAGAAGCTTGACTTTTTCACAGATTTCATAATGTTACAGACCTGAATACTTGGTATGAATTTCAATTTAATGCCTCCACACATCCCTAAAAAAGGTCTTGATAGACAGACAGACGGATAACGAAGCGATCCGTTTTCTCCTTTTGATGTACGGAACCCTAAATATAACAAAACAGCTTCAAGTTAATTTATTTGTTTAGGACGCGGCAAATACACGTTTAGAAATAATTAATTCAAGAATTTGTTTTGCTCTTGACGGCGTTTTGCAAAATGATGTTGATAGAAAACAACGATAATCCTCTGCTAAATGTATTAACGGTTGATGGCGAATAAAAGATTTTAGATTACTTCATTCAATTTTATTGAATATTGCTTTTTGTAGAATATATGGGGATGGGGACCAACAACAGACTTAGTCAAAAGTCTGCGCTACCATTATCATCCTTGTGGCGATTTTCTTTTTTTTGTTCACACGTCGTTACATCCAGTCATGCTGAAGTCAGAATACGACGATACTTCTCCTCCAATTCTGTGGAGTTCAAGAGTTATTTTTTGAATTGTGTACGGCCAGTAGTACCTACTTTTTTTAACGTGCGGAAATCCTCTTGGATAACAACCCGACTAAAACCGTACGAACAGTTGCCGGGGAAGAGGTAGCTTTTGGCATATCCCTCGCGCACTCTGACTGATCCGGGGCCATAGAAGTCCCTCTCAGGTGTGGGACTACGGCGTCCCCATCTTTCCCTAGAAAAACAAAGAGGAAAGGGCGAACATCGCGCCGTCGTCTCGGGCTGCTTCTGCTAGGGTAATAGGCGGCTCCACCTCCACCCACAGGCCCGCGCTCATGGATGACGGAGGTCGTTCAATGGCCTCTGACGCCCGAGTCACCTTCGTGTATTGTGGGCAATGCGGAACTTCTCCAGCCCCGCTCCTCCGCTTCCTTCTCGAGCATCACTTCCTCGCAGAAGACGGCGGCGGTGGCAGCTATAGTAATACCTACTCTTGATATACTGTGGCAATTCACATGTACACGACTGCCGACCCTGTATACACAGTTTCTGTGCCGTCAGTGTAGAAGACAAAGTAGGGCAAGCCTTAAGTCTTACCACTGACAGCACAAACTCTCCAGTGAGCTCTGGCTCGCCCTACTCACCGCTGGGAACACAACACGAAGTTATTATGGCCGCGGTATTCTGTACGGTGGAGGTACATCCCCAGTCGGACTGCTCAATTGGACGAAAATACCGCCATTTTTTTTTTTTTTTTTTTTTTTTTTTGTTTTTTATATAGGACACGTCAATTGGACTTCGCCTTGCCTGATGGTAAGCTGAAGGCAAAATCCCAGAAAAGAGGGTCACCATTACTTACACATACCGTGTGACAATGGTGACACTCAGCTTGACGGCCTTATCATATGCTTTTTCACGCCCCGCTTAAAGGACCCGGGACTGTAGGAAGAAGGAAACACGTGAGCTGGTAATGAATTCCAGGCCTTAATGGTGCGACAGAGGAAAGAGTCTCCGAACCGCTTGGTTCTTGATCGGATGTTTTGCACCGTGTGCGGATGACATCTAAGACCTGCACGCGTTGTCCTGTGTAGGAAAGGGGAGGGTGGGACTAATTGGAAGAGCTCATCAGAACACTCCCCATGGTACAGACGGTAAAATACAGCCATGGACGCAACATCAGCATCTAGTAAGTACTTTGCTGAACCATCCCAGAGATGCGAGCAGTACTCCACACAGGAGCGAATTTGTGTCTTGTATAGAAGACACCGCTGCTCCGGCGTGAAAAATCGTCTCACTCTGTTCAGGACTCCGAGTTTTCGTGAGGCTGTTTTGATGATGCTTTCGATGTAGTTTTTGTTATTCAGGTTGCAGCGAACATCCATACCTAGGATATTGAGATTGTCCTGCAGCGGCAGTGGCGTGCTCTGAAGAGTGGGGAGGGGAAGGAAAGAAGATACTTTTGCTGTAAACGCACATGCCTGCGTCTTCTTGGCATTGAACTCAACCAGGTTCTCAGAGCCCCATTGAGAAATGTGATTCAGGACCCCGTCAAGCTCAGTGACAAGAAGCTGCCTTTTCTCTGCGATATCTGACTGCTTGGCCGCTGGATGTCCATGATAACTCCCATGTAAAGTGCTATCGTCTGCATAACAATGAACATTGCCGGTAGACAGCATGTCGTTGACATGCAGAAGAAAGAGAGTGGGTGATAAGACGGACCCCTGGGGCACGCCAGCATTAACCTGCAGAAACTCCGAAGCTCGTCCGTCACAAAGGACGCGAATACGGCGCCCCTGCAGGAAGCTAGCAACCCAGTTGCACAGCCTAGAAGGCAGACCAAAGGCAGGTAGCTTAGAAAGAAGCGATTTGTGCCAGACTCTATCGAAAGCTTTGGCGATGTCAAGACTAATTGCCAGTGACTCGCCGTGCTTGTCCATAGCCTCACCCCAAAGATGGGTAACGTATGCTAGAAGATCACCCGTTGACCGTTTCGGTCTGAAGCCATATTGCCGGTCATTAATTAAGGAGTGATCCTCTAGGTGCCGCATGAGCTGTTTGTTAATTATGTGCTCGAACACTTTGCACAGCACTGAGGTGACGGCTATGGGTCGATAGTTGGCTGGCTCCGAGCGATCCCCCTTCTTGGGAATCGGCTGAACATTCGCCTCTTTCCAAGGCAAAGGCACTGTACCCGAACTGTAGGATAGCCGGTACAGGCGCGTAAGCATTGGAGACAACTCCGCTGCACATTTTTTCAAAACTACCGCTGGAATACCATCCGGACCACTGGCTTTCCGGACATCGAGTGATTGCAGCACTGCACGGACATCGCGTTGCCTGATATGGATATCAGGCATCGCGTGGTCACTGTCGGGTAGTGTTGGTGGCTGCGTTCCACAATCATCGATTCGGGAGTTGGCCGCAAAGAGATTAGCCAGCAGATTTGCCTTCTCTTGCGGCTCATGGGCCAGGGATCCATCAGGGTTACGCAGCGGAGGCAGCGAAGGCTGACAGAAGTTGGCTTGCACGGCTTTAGCCAGTCGCCAGTAGCCACGGCTTCCCGTGGGATGCATCACTAGCTCTTGGCCAAGCCGCGCTATGTGCAGGGCATCCGCTCTGACATAGGCCCTTCTACAGACCTTTGTGGCTCTGTTGTACGCCGCCTTGAAGTGGCCCAGATTGGGATGGCGCGTGGCGCGCGCCCTTACCCAAGCGCGGTACGCAGACTGTTTTTGTTCAACAGCTTCCGCGCACTCGCGCCCGAACCAAGGGCGCACCCCGCGGTCACCGGTGACATCGGTGTATGAGATATAGTATTCCATACCCAGACCGATCTCACCGGCGATAGCAGTAGCACAATCCGATGGGTTCTTACCTTCAAAGCAGCGCTCAACCCACGGGATGGACGCAAAATAGTCACGAAGTCCATCCCAGTCCGCTGACGAGTAGTGCCAGAGACGCCGCTTCCCCCGCATGGGTCGTGGGGGCGCTATAATAGGCACCGTGGAACAGACCAGGCAGTGGTCAGAGTTGCCATGTCCTACTTCCTAAAATAAACTTAATATAACAAAAATAACAAAATATATAAAAGTTTGGCATAGCCCGGGTCTTGGTATGACTTCATACTCCATATAGCCCTCATTATATCGTAAACATACTAAAATATGAAGCAATAAACTCGAAGCTCAACAACTACATTCCAATAAAACACAGCCAGTATTCCGAGGTCTCGGTGCAAAAGTCATTAGATGTTGAACTCGACGCCTGTTACAATCATTACAGAGCGCAGCGGCACAATAACGTTTCTAATCGCACTAAGTTTGCTCATTACCCTGTCTCTGCCTCACTTCCATTCAACTTGATATATCGTTCCCACTATTGTTCCTTATTATACCTTATTAGGCTCCCTTGGTTCAGTATATCATTTATCTTACGGATTTTTTTTTTCAGTACTTGTGAAACTTTTATGGACACATTTTTGGTCCGTGTTTAATATTCTTATTTGAAATCCCTGCTCGATAAACGGGGACTGTTATTAAATTTGAAACATTGTTTCAGTACAGATGTATGGGTTACTTTCCCCCACGAACCCTACTCATATCATCTTTACTAAATGATTATCTTAAAGCTAAAGAGTTTGTTTGTTTGTCATATTATACTAACATTCCTCACGATGAGAATGTATTTACGCACATATTTTTCTTTAATACACATAACATAATATTTAATATTTATTTTCTTTCTGTGCGGAGTAAGTTACTAGAGCATACAGTTTTCATTTAAATTATTCTTCAACGAATGGCGCTAAAGTAGGTTGCGGTATTTTTTCTTTATAAGGCGTGGGGTGACTATCTCAGACCCAGGTTGCAGATTCTGTCAATCATTTCGCGTATTTTAGTTGAAATGCAAAACTAGCTTATTGAAGAAAGAAGTTCAAAAATAAAAAACGCACTAAAATAGCATCTTTTATATTATATTATACAAGCTTATTAAGCTTTATGAACAATATATATCAAATGCATCGTGAGTAAAAAAGTAGATCTGAATGCAAGTTCTCAAAATAAAATTAATCATCATTCATCTCCCAAACGTGAAAACCTATCACAATGTGAATATTCGATTAAATCGAGATTGAATTTTGAATAGATTTTTATTACGAGAACTAGCCCTCAAACATAATTTGAGGCCATAAATCGCAAGACGGTCCTGAACAAAAGGCTGAAACTTTGCCTCTGCGCCATTCGAAAAAGTGAAACTTAAATGGGTCAGCTCACCACTATCTTGCAAAAGTGTCAGAAGTCAGGTAAAGCGAGGAAACTCAAGAAAGATATGGGGCTTTACTTGAGCCTGATACTCTTACGTAAAGTTTTTATAATAAGAATATCCAATTTAAACTTATCTAACTACTCCTAAAAATTTAAAAAGTTTAGAGAAATAGATGAATGTTTATTAGGTACTCAGTCACGTCAGAATGACTGACCAGATCTGGATGGAATTTCACATAGAGTTACGTTATATTTTAGAATAGCACATACACCACTTTTTATTCTACAAATTCTGTGGGTCCCGAGCACGAAATCAATATTTCACGCAGGTATCTATACATTTTTCTCCATTCTTTGCAGTAGGCTGTCCTCTGAGCGTTCTTTAGTCAGACGGCAGATGCTCCCATAAAAGCCCCATGAGTAGCATAAGGCAATCCAAAAGGGGCAGAAGGAGTAAACGGACTTTAGGCTCCAAGATTAAGGTCATGACGAAAATATATATCATCAAACATTTGCCTAACTGTGATCAAATGACTGAACAACATTCAGGCCGCTAGTTGAACAGCGCTGTTTATTGAAGTGGCTAGACTGTGTTATTGATAAGAGTATATGTAAGGTATGCGATCTTACATTCAAGAACATAGGATCTGCAACTATAACAGCATAATAGAGACATAAATTAGCGCCCCAATCAACACAATTCGTTCGTCGATATTGCAATACCGCATTGCAGTAGCAAGGCTTTATTGTAACGCCATTGTCACCGAATCTCCTCAGATTTGATCTAAATGCATTGTTTCATTTTCCTCATATATTTATGCGTATAAGAGGTTGTAGTGAATCGAGTTTAATACGATATGCTCAGATAGTTTGTACATGTAGAACGAATGCGGGCTCAGAAAAATTCTCGACAGAACATTATCTACTCATGTGACAGAACTATGTATAGTTAGGAAAATTTACCATGCAATATTCTAATTTATGGATATTTGTTACTCTTATATGATTAGAGATCATTTACATCAGCTACTCTACAAAAGTTATAAAACATGGTAAATATCCCGGTGAATTTGTTATTCATTAATTATCCGACTACGTCGAAGCAAAAGAAGGGATATTATGGTTTTGACAGGCTATGTATGTATGTAGTTTCAACTATTCCCGCATGGCCCCTCAATGACTTATTAGAACTGGACAAATGAGGTATCGTTAGAAGCAATTTAATCGTCCGCTGAATATAGGTTATATAACGTGTTACCGAATCTAATGTGGCGTCCTCTAGCGGTCTGTATTCAAAAATAAATTTAAGATAAATATGTCGTGTTTGGTATCATCTGAAAGGTCTTAATTATTTCAAACTTTTCTTAATTTTACCTATTGCTTGCCCTAAAATAATATAAATAAAAAAAATTGTTTGAAACTAAAACCCGAATACTGAAAAAACACGCTTCTTAAGGTATAAAACAAGACAATATCATGGATAGCCGGGGTTGTATAGCACTTTTGAGTAAGTAGTAAATGATATTTCAGTAGTTTTTTTTTTTACGTGCGCAAAATCCCCACGGATACCTCCCCACCGGAGCCGGTGGAGGAGGTTATGTCGGACTCGAACCGACTAAAACGCACGCCGCCTGTGGGTCGCTTTGGTTGCTGAAGGTGAGGTTGACAGGCATATCCCTCGCACCCCGGCCGACCCAGGGCCATCTCTCACGATCTGGCCCTCTTCTCGGGTGTGGGGACTACAGAGTCCCCAACTCGTCCCCGGAAACGGGGAGGCACGCCAGGCGCGCCACCGCCGCGGCCTGCTTCTGCCAGGGTGACAGGCGGCTCCACCTGTCACCCCCAGGCCGGCGCTCATGGGGGGCGGAGGTCGTTCATCGACCTCCGACGCCCGAGTTGCCTACGTACGCGGGCAGCTTGTCTTGCGATCCTTCGTCGCTCCCGCTGCCGCTCGCGCCCCGCCTGCTCCTTCACGAGCATTACTTGCTCGCAGAAGGAGGCGCCGGCCGCCCACGCATCCGCGCAGCGAACCATCGCCGCGAGCAAGGTGGAGAGCGTGAGAACCCTCACTCCCAGGGCCGCCACAAGCTCCCGTCTCGGCTTCTCCCACGCTGGACACTCGGTGAGCGTTTGCGGACCTGAGTCCTCGCTCGCGTCGCAGTGATGGCACTCGGACGTTGGCTCTTTCTGCATCCGACGCAGATACTTTCCGAAGCATCCGTGCTCGGTGATCATCTGCGTCAGACGGTACGAGAGGCTGCCGTGTGGCCTCTCTAGCCACTCCCCCATGATGGGTCTTACCGCCGCTACTACGGCGTGCCCTGATTTTTCAGTAGTCGGGTTTTGGTTTCAAACTTTTCTTTTTTCAAAACAGCTGAACGTATCTGGAAGTGGTTTCATAGATTAGTCTAGAATGACACACGTGCTACTTATTCTGGGAATATGGTCTCCTGTGGGTCCCGAGAACGGGATCAGTAATGTATATAGGCGGAGCTGCGTTCTACAGCTAGTACTGTTACGCTAAATTCGTTATTACGTCATCAACTTCAGAAGCTTAAATTGTTCGGACCAAGGCAATATGAGTTTAAGCCAATAGAAGTCGTTAGCGAATCGTACAATCGTTGGAAGCTCGCAACGATATTTCCATATTAATTGCACCGAGTAATACCTATATAACTATGTGTAAATTATTAAATTATTCGTTATTAAACACCAACAACTTCCAAATACTCCAACCAACATACATTTCCATCCAAAGGTTGCCTGGAAGAAATTGTGTAAAGCGATAAGGCCGCCCTTTGTACTGCTCTTGTCTTCTCAATTTCTGTAATATGAATATTGTAATTGGCGTACAATAAAGAATATAATAAATAAATAAATAATACTTACCTATTCATGCAATTCTTAGTATGTATTTTTTCTGCTATTGTACACTTGGTTTTTTTTTATCATTTTTTTTTGCATTTTTAATCCTCAAAGGTTTGCTGGGAGAAAACTCAATATTGAGTTAAGCTCGCCTTTGTACACCAAGATGTATTTGTGATTACCTGTTGATGTATTATTTTCTAGTGTACAATAAAGAATTAAAGAAGGATTTCTATGTGAAGTACTAGAAAAAATATTGAATCAAATTTTAAAGCTTCGTCACCGTTTTATATAGGAAGATTTAAATGGCTTCAGGCGAAGTTCAGTGGTCAGAGCATTTCCCCTGTAAAGGAAAGATCGTGGGTTTGAATCTCGCCGGAACTGATTCAATATTTTTTTCTATCTTAATCGTACTAGAGTGTTTGAGAACAAAAATATTATTCACTTCGGTTTTGGAGAAATTAGCACTTAAGAAGCAAAAATCCATCCAGGGCTTTTACGAGACTGACTGCCGTGTAATTCTACAATCCTCAAATTTAATGACATTTAAAAACTCAGTCTAGATTGAATAATTCAAAGCTTCTTGATTCATTTCTCAAATTATAATTAAATAGGTAATCCATCTATTTATTTTAAGTGCGCAAAATCCCCACGGATGCCTCCCCACCGGAACCGGTGGAAGAGGTTATGTCGGACTCGAACCGACTAAAACGCACGCCGCCTGTGGGTCGTTTTGGTTGCCGAAGGTGAGGCTGACAGGCATATCCCTCGCACCCCGGCCGACCCATGGCCATCTCTCACGATCTGGCCCTCTTCTCGGGTGTGGGGACTACAGAGTCCCCAACTAGTCCCCGGAAACGGGAAGGCGCGCCAGACGCGCCACCGCCGCGACCAGCTTCTGCCAAGGTGACAGGCGGCTCCACCTGTCACCCCCAGGCCTGCACTCATGGGGGGCGAAGGTCGTTCATCGACCTCTGACGCCCGAGTTGCCTTCCTACGCGGGCAGCTTGGCTTGCGATCCTTCGTTGCTCCCGCCCTGCCTCCTCCTTCACGAGCATTACTTGCTCGCAGAAGGAGGCGCCGGCCGCCCACGCATCCGCGCAGCGGACCATCGCCGCGAGCAAGGTGGAGAGCGTGAGAACCCTCACTCCCAGGGCCGCCACAAGCTACCGTCTCGGCGTAGCTCACCGCGAAGCACCCAGTCGTATCCGATGTTCCACAGGAGTGGACCTAGAACCGATCCCTGTGGAACACCGCACGACATCTCACGCCGACTGACGCCGGTCGCACTTGGGTAGATGGTATATCTCTATCTATATATATATAGATAGGTAATCCATCTGGAACAATCATCTGATAAGAAGTCATTTTTCTTTAATATTGTCGATTTCTTCTTTAATGAATTCCTAAATACTATCTATAGATCCAGTTGGTCTTATGAAAGAATAAATATTATGATATAAATTTGTAAAACTGTCCATATTCATTTTACATACATACATATAATCATGTTTTTATCACCGAAGGGTTAGACAGAGGTGTATTAACACCCACATTTCACCATCATTGTATTCGGTCCCACGTAATAGGGGATGAGCCTATTGTCGTCGATGAGGCGGAGTCTGGGCTGTATATCTATATGTCTGACTTTAAGCAGCCCTGTCCCTTAGTCGCCTTGTACGACACCGCATGGGAAGAGATGAAGTGGTCCAAATTCTACTCTGTCGGAAACCACGCGGCTATTATGATGAAGTCGCGAAGCTGAGTTCCACAATTGTAACATTAGTTAGTGTCTGTAATGGTGACCCTCTTTCCTGGGACTTTGCCTTTAGTTTACCATCAGGCGAGATGAAGTCGAGTTGGCGTGTTCTAGATAAAAAAAAATTGTACAATTTCTTAGCATGCGATCAGTGATGACTATAAGTAGATGCGAAGAAAGTCTTAAAAGCCTCTAAGACTTCACCGCAACTGTGCTACTTCTAGGCAATTAATGTAATTAGTGTCTATATTTGTGGGGTGCGGGTTGGGTAACCTCCACGTTGGCTTACCTGTTTCTTTTCCCTCTGGACCGCGGTCCTGGGGAACGGAAGCGGGGAGGCTGGTGCACCCTGGACGACGGTTAGTAGACTCTGACTCCAAGGAGAAGGAGCTCTGCTAGCCGTCGACCAATAACCCGACAAGCCCTTTTTTAGGGCTAGCTGACCCTGAGGGGGTCGTGGTATGGCGGACCTGCAAGGCCCGCGGGAAGGGATTCGTAGAATCCCTTCCATCCCAAACAGCCCTTTTTAGGGCTAGCCTGTCGCTCCCGGTATCCCTCTGCTTTCAGAGGGGACATGGGGGCGACACAAGGATCCATGGGATCCAGGGACGGGCCGGCCTACTGCTCGCGCAGAGGCTGGCAGGCATTCGTGCCACCGTCGGTGCTGGGAGAGTTGGCTGCTCTCCCGCGTCGCGTAACCTCCAGGATATCGACAACGACCTGAGTGCTAGCCACACTTGGGAAGCCGATATTCTGAAGGCCGCGGGGCTTGCCTTAATTGGCCGGCCCGCGACAAGGAAAAGTCTGAAAAACCCGACAGCGAAGTCGCTTAAAACCTACGGATACCAGGGGACCTCCGTAGTATGTACCCCGCTTCCCGGAATGGCCGTCACCCGGGGAGTGTAATTTTATCGGTTCTACTCGTGGGATTTACATGGAAAATTCAATATCAACATTAAAACCCAAACCAAGCAGAACAGTCTGCGCGGAGGTCGCGCAGCACCACGACGCGGAGGTCGCGTCCCAAACCGCGGTGTCGGAAGAATTCGACACCGCCACGGAGAAGAGTAGGGCGAACAGCCCGGTGGGCCTACAGACCCGGAAATCTGTACGGCGGAAGAGGAGATTCAGGAAGAAGTCTCTTCTTCCTCCTTCCCCTCCACCACAGAAGACGGAGTCGGACTTGGAGCTTACCTTGACCGACTCCTCTTCCACCAGCAGCAGTCACGACGGTGACGAGACGCTGCATCCACCACCGCCGAAGTTGCTAGCGGTCAGCCGCACGCAGCTGCAGCGGGGTGACAGCCTCAGGGCCCCGGAGGATGTGGAAACGCCGCCGAGTTCCTCCACCTCGGCGGCGTCCTTACCCTTGCCTCCCGCCGACATAATGTCAAAGGAGGTGAAAGAAGCCCTAGAAGGTTGGGCCGGGGCCCGCACCGATTCTCCGACGCCGGAGGAGCACCGGGTCACGCAGGCGACGATGCGGCTTGTCGAGTTCTTCGACCTATTGAGGGCGGAGTTGGCCGAGTTGCGGCTCGACAGGGCTCATCTGGGCAGGAGGCATCTGGAGCTCCTGGAGAGTAACGAGCGGATGGCGGCCGATTACCGCAAGGAGATGGGGAGGATGGCGGCCGAACTGGCGAACCTCCAAGCGGTTGTCGCTGGGCTGCCGGCGGGGCGCGTTACGCGGTCGGCGCGGCGGCGACTGGAGGCGCAGCCGACGCCGCCGGCGCATCCGCTGATGCCTGTGCGATCGAGGTCGCCACTGCGGCCGGAGCCCCTGTTGCAGCCGACGCCGTCGGGACGGCCGGCGCGGCCGCTGTTGCCCGTGCGGTCGAGGTCGCCGCTGCGGCCGGAGCCTCTGGCGCCGTCGGAGTCGCCGCAGCCGGAGCCGCCGAAGTCGCCGGCCCGACCAGCTCGGCAGGAGTCGCCGGTGCTGCGGCCGGCTCGTCCTGCGGACCCGTTGGCGCTCTGCATGGCGGCAATAGCTGCCATGGAGGAGCGCCAGGAGAAGGCGCTGCAGGAGCAGCGGGCGTGGTGGGTGGCGCAGGAGGAGCGCACCCGGAGCTGGTTGGAGTCCACTATGGACTCCAGCCGCCGACCGCCGCTGGCGGCTCCGGCCGGGTATGCCGGGGCGGTCAAGAGGGGCCCCACCTGTCCGGTAGGGGCGGGGTCCCCGCAGGGGTTGGCCGGCAGCCCGTCCGCTGCGTCTGCCGCTCCTACCGTTCTGGCCACTCGGACTGCTCTTGCTGCGGGGGCTGGGAGTCCCCCCCAGGATGCGCAGGCCACCCGGGCCAAGGGCAAGGGAAAGGGGAAGGGCAAAGGGAAGAAGTCCCCGGCCCTAGCCCCAGCCCCAGCCCTGGCCCGGACTCCGGCCGGGATTGCCACCACGAGCTCTTCGCCGGAGGTGGGCTGGGAGGTTGCCGGAGCCTCTAAAAAGCGGCGAAAGGCGCTCCGGAAGGCAGCCAAAAAGGCCAGGAAGGCCGAGGCTGCTGCGAGAGGAGTGCCGGGGAGGCTGCGCGTCCCCCGCTCAACCGCCATCGTGCTAACGACGGCGGAGGCGGCGGAGAGGGGCGTGCAGTACGCCCAGATTGTCACGCAGGCGAGAGCCTGCGTCGACATGAGGGCACTCGATATGCCGGGCCCCATCCGGGTGAAACCCACTCGGACGGGTGCTCGGTTATTCGAGATCCCCGGCGCATCAAGCGGTCCCCAGGCCGATGCCCTAGCGGCTAGGCTTCGGGACACGCTGGACGCAGCCGACGTCCGGGTGTCCAGGCCCAACAAGTGCGCAGAAATGCGCATTTCGGACCTGGACGACTCCATCACTGGGGGTGCAGTGCACGGCGGCGGTGACGGTCGGTGACCGCTGCTTCCGCTGTGGCCAACCCGGTCATACGGCCGGTGGTTGCGAAGCTCCGCTGCACTGCTTCAGGTGTGCAGCGGGGGGCAAACCGGCCGACCATAGGGTTGGTAGCAAGGCCTGCACCGGGGGGGAGCCGAAGCCGCAAGGCGGGAGCTCCACCCAAAGTTCGCGGCGGGATGCGGAGATGGTTCCATAATGGATCCTCAGCTCCGCATCCTGCAGGCGAACGTGGGCCACGGTGCCGATGCTCAGGGTCTTCTGCTCCAGAGCATGGCACAGTGGTCCGTACACGTCGCCGCTGTCGCCGATCCGTACACTCACCGGCACCTGGGGCCTGCCTGGGTGGTCGACCTGGACGGGTCGGCGGCACTGGTGTACAACGCCGCTATGGGTGCCCCCCCCCCCTGTTGTCGTGGCAAGGGAGCATGGCATCGTAGCGGCGCGTGTGGGGGAGATTGCGGTCGTGGCCGTCTATTTCACGCCGAGCCTACACCGACGCATAGGGGAGTACCGGCAGTCGCTGGAGCGACTGACCGACGTCGTCAACGCCTGTCATCCTCACCCGGTTCTTGTGCTCGGGGACTTCAACGCCTGGTCAGTGACCTGGGGGTCCCGGCACACGAACCCACGAGGTAGGGCTCTGGAGAGCTGGGCCGCTAATCACGGTCTAGTTCTCCAGAATCGCGGGGCCGAAGCCACGTTCGTGACCGCGGAGCGCAGTTCGATTATCGACCTATCGTTCGCAGGCGCTTCGCTGTCGCACCGTGTGCGGGACTGGCGTGTTGTTGTGGGGGTGGAGACACTGGCGGATCACCGATACGTTCGGTTTGATGTCTCCCCCCCCGCGGGCGATGCGCCGGTCATACCGGCCCCACGCGAGCCACGCTGGGTGCTTGGGAGACTGAATCGGGAGGTCCTCCTGGAGGCCGCCATCGTACAGGCCTGGGCCATTGCGCCGGACAGGCCTGTCGATATCGACGATGAGGCGGTGTGGTTCCGGGAGGCCATGACTCGTGTCTGCGATGCGGGTATGCCTAGGGCACCACCCTATAGTCCGAGGCGTCGGGTCTACTGGTGGTCTGCGGAGATCGCGAGGCTACGGCAAGCCTGCGTGATCGCGCACCGCCGGTGGACCAGACTCCGTAGGAGGCGTAGCCGAACCGCAGATACGGAGCCCCGAGTGGCGGAGCTTCATGTGGGATACAGGGAGGCCAGAGATGCCCTCCGAGCGGAGATTAAGCGGGCGAAAGCCGCGGCTTACAAGGAGCTCATGGAGACGCTGGAGCGGGACCCATGGGGGCGGCCTTACCTTATGGTAAGAGGAAAGCTGCGCCCCCGGGCCCCGCCGCTGACCCGGGTTCTCCAGCCAGCTCTGCTCGGTGGAGTGGTCGAGTCCCTGTTCCCGGCGCGAGCGGAACACGTTCCGCCGCAGATGACTCCGCCACCTCGGTCGCCTGTGGCGCCCAGTGTGGTAGTTGACGACGAAGTCCCCGAGGTCACTTGGGTAGAACTGGAGCTGGCGGTGCGAAGGCTTAGAGCCAAGAAGAGCACCGCCCCGGGACCCGACGGCATTCCAGGCCGCGCGTGGGTCCTAGCTCTGGGAGAAGACGGTCTCGAACCCCGGCTGAGAGGGTTCCTCAGCGCATGCTTGGAGCGGGGCCAGTTTCCGAAGATGTGGAAGACGGGGAAACTGGTCCTCATCCGAAAGGAGGGTCGCCCGGCGGACGAACCGTCCGGCTACCGGCCCATTGTGTTGCTCGACGAGGTGGGCAAGCTCTTTGAAAGAGTTATTGCGAAGCGCCTCGTCGAGCACCTCTCTGGTAGGGGGCCGGACCTGGCGGATGCCCAATATGGCTTCCGCCGGTGGCGGTCCACCGTGGATGCCATCATGCGCGTGAGGACTTTGGCGGAGGAGGCAGTTGCCCGGGGTGAGGTGACGTTGGCGGTGTCCTTGGACATCTCCAACGCGTTCAACACCTTGCCCTGGAGTTGCATCAGGGAGGCACTCGTGTACCATGGTGTGCCTCTCTACCTCCGCCGCATAGTCGGGGCGTACCTGACGGAGAGAGCCGTCATCTACCCAAGTGCGACCGGCGTCGGTCGGCGTGAGATGTCGTGCGGTGTTCCACAGGGATCGGTTCTCGGGCCGCTACTGTGGAACATTGGATACGACTGGGTGCTTCGCGGTGAGCTTGCGGACGGCGCCGCCGTCACGTGCTATGCGGACGACACGCTAGTGACGGCGAGCGGAGCTACACACCGCGAAGCGATCCTGAGGGCCACGACCGCGGTTGCTCAAGTCGTGGAACGGATCCGGCGGCTGGGCCTTGAGGTGGCTTTGCATAAATCCGAGGCCATGTTCTTTCATGGACCTCGGCGCACGCCACCACCTGGTTCCAGTCTCACAGTGGGAGGCACTCTCATCGGCATCAAGCCCCAGATGAAATATCTGGGGCTCGTGCTCGACGGCCGGTGGGACTTCGGGAAGCACTTCCGAAGTCTGGGCCCCAAATTGGCGGGCACAGCCAACGCTCTGGCGCGGCTACTGCCCAACCTGAGGGGCCCGGAGGACTCCTGCAGGAGACTCTACGCGGGTGTCGTGCGGTCCATGGCCCTGTACGGGTGTCCCGTGTGGGCGGACACCCTGAGTGATCGGCACATGCTCCTGCTGCAGCGTCCGCAGCGGAAGCTGGCGTGCCGCATCATAAGGGGGTACCGCACGATATCATTTAACGCGGCGAGTCTCCTCGCCGGATCGCCACCATGGATCCTGGAAGCGAGATGCCTTTCGGCGCTATACCGGTTCCGAAGGGCGGCGCGGGAGCGGGGTCACGATCCCGAGCCCGAAGAAATTCGGGCCGTGAGATCCCGGCTCCACAGGGAAATGGTGGCGGAATGGGAGAGACGACTTGGGCAACCAAGCGCAGGGCACGCCGTAGTAACGGCGGTAAGACCCATCATGGGGGAGTGGCTAGAGAGGCCACACGGCAGCCTCTCGTACCGTCTGACGCAGATGATCACCGAACACGGGTGCTTCGGAAAGTATCTGCGTCGGATGGAGAAAGAGCCAACGTCCGAGTGCCATCACTGCGACGCGAGCGAGGACTCAGGTCCGCACACGCTCACCGAGTGTCCGGCGTGGGAGACGCCGGGGCGGGAGCTTGTGGCGGCCCTGGGAGTGAGAGTTCTCACGCTCTCCACCTTGCTCGCGGCGATGGTCCGCTGCGCGGATGCGTGGGCGGCCGGCGCCTCCTTCTGCGAGCAAGTAATGCTCGTGAAGGAGGAGGCGGGGCGGGAGCGGCAGCGGGAGCGACGAAGGATCGCAAGCCAAGCTGCCCGCGTACGAAGGCAACTCGGGCGTCGGAGGTCGATGAACGACCTCCGCCCCCCATGAGCGCCGGCCTGGGGGTGACAGGTGGAGCCGCCTGTCACCCTGGCAGAAGCAGGCCGCGGCGGTGGCGCGCCTGGCGCGCCTCCCCGTTTCCGGGGTCGAGTTGGGGACTGTAGTCCCCACAACCCGAGAAGAGGGCCAGATCGTGAGAGATGGCCCTGGGTCGGCCGGGGTGCGAGGGATATGCCTGTCAACCTCACCTTCGGCAACCAAAGCGACCCACAGGCGGCGTGCGTTTTGGTCGGTTCGAGTCCGACATAACCTCCTCCACCGGCTCCGGTGGGGAGGTATCCGTGGGGATTTTGCGCACGTAAAAAAAAAAAAAGTGTCTATATTTGTATTGTAATGTATAATATCTAAGAGAAAGGCGTATACAATGGTCATGGCGCTTGTAACAGTGCCGAAAGCTCGGTTACTCAAAACCAATAAAAGTCTGTTAAATATCCCGATAAGCGTATTAATGTTTATACTATTAATGTGAACGATCATATTGACATGTCAAATCATAAAATGTAATTTGTGGCGTAAATCGACGCAAGTAAATATACCGCAGGCATGATACGCACAGCATGATATACCAGACCAAATTGGAGCCGCTCGACTGGGAAATTACCTTAATCCTACACGTAATGCCGCTGCGGTTAATCCAAACCTAGTTGCTTAATGTTGTATTGCTGGTAGCGAGTAGGGTTGCCAGAGTTTGAAAGGTGGTTGGCAATTTGTTAGTGACTCATCGGATGAAGGAAGAATTTGTGGGCACTGGTAAGCGCGTGCCATGAAATAGGTAAGTTTTGGAAAAAAATATTTTTGAAGAATTTTGTTATATATAATATTTCTACGTGAAGATTAAGAGCTGGAAACTGGAACCCGGACTCCGTGTTGAAAGCCGGACATTGGTGATGATTAAGGACAAAACGTAAAAACTTATTTAAAAAACATCACGGAATTTCTGCCTAAGCATACAGTACCTACAGATGGGTGGAAGATGGAAGAAAACAAATAGTTTTAGATTAAACACAGAATTTGTTATTTAAACTATCATGGTCACTCACATCAGTATCAAAATGATGCAACATGGTAAATATCCCGATTATTTTTATACTGACAAGATTTCTTTTTTAGAGTTTATAGTAATTGCCGTAATAACAATGGAAAACATGATAATATTATTTCAAATCAAAGATCCCGGCAGAGTAGAATTTGGGTCACCCCATCTCTTCCCATGCGGTGTCGTACAAGGCGACTAAGGGATAGGGCTGCTTAATATCAGACAGATATATACAGCTCAGACTCAGGCAAAGATACAAGGCTCGAGTCCGCAATAGTGCCCGGATGACGGCAATAGGCTTACCCCCTATTACGTGGGACCGAAAACAATGATTGGTGAAATGTAGGTGTTCACCTCTGCCTAACCCACCGGGGATAAAGGCGTGATTATAGGCGTGAAAACAAACTACATACGCGAACGCATTTAAAATGAAACCAATCCATTACGGCTTTTGAAATATTTATTATTCATGCTTTAGTACAAAAACATGCCTACTATAAAATGTAACCCCAATTATGAAAATTTGAGTACTGTGTGAACATTACAGCTCGCTGTAAAGTAATCATTTCAACACGAATGCTTATGTAACTAAGCATTACAGTGAAAGCTAAATGTAATTTGTATGTTTCACAATAATGAAATGAAATTTAAGAGGGCCGTTTTCATTGTTACTATGTTTATTAGCAATAACCTGAACATGATATAGGATAGCTTGTACATTCAACAAAAAAGGTGTTTTTAAATAATTTTAGTATATTGATCACCTTAAATCTTAAACGTTTAATAGTAATAATGTCAAAGAAGCAAGTTCGCAAAGCAACAGTGGTATGGTGGCTAGGGAGTTGGTCTTACTATCGAGAGGTCCTGGGCTGGGAATCAGTGAACCCACTCCTAATACAAGCAATATAACTTAGCTGGAGGGGTAAGAGAGAACATTAGTAATTTCTGTAACTAATATTCTTTTTACTCAACTGCGCCAGCGAGGGTAATGTGTTACGAGCGGATGTATGTACGTTGTATGTTTGTACATATATGTAAATTTCTTTGTTCCCCTCTACAGGCCTAACGGCTGGACAGATTTCGAGAAATGGGGTGTCAAATGAAAGGCATTCATTTCCCGAGAGTGTCATAAGGTACATAAAATGTCAACAAAAACTATGCGGTGGATTTTTGGTGCTAAAATGCGTTGTATCAATTTTTTTTTTAAATGAAATGAATGTTTATTTGTCAGAATGTGGGTGAGTGGGTACAGAAATTTTGAATGTTTGTATTTTAGGTGTAAGCCATACTCTACCACTGAGTTGCGTACAAAAATATGTCTTACATTTAAAATTAAATTATTCGATACTTAAAATTATCATATATACATTGTCATGCAAAAAAATTACAATTATCACATAACATAACATGGACTCACGCCTATATCCCCGAACACATTTCGCCAGTTTATGTTTAGGTCCCAATGTAAAGGTGGCGAGCCTATTGCCATTAACCGGGCACTTATAAACCTGCGATAAATACACACATAATTTCGAAAAGCATCGAAAAGTCATTGGTGTGTGCCATGGTAAAACCTGGGATCGAACCCGAGAGACCTCGTCCCAGTAGTCCATTACCCATACCACTAGGCTACCGCGGTTATTCATATATCACAATTTACCATTATTTAAAAATTCGTCAATGGTATAAGAACATTTATCCATTAGTAATGTAAACAGTTTTCTTTTCAATGCATTGATCGTATTAACTTATTTGCGGCTATTTGGTAACTTATTATTAATATGTATTGCCATACAATGTACATTTTTACTAAAAACATTCACTCTTTGTTTAGGAATTAAAAGCTTATGAATGTGGCTACTCGCTCGAACTACGGCATCATTGTGCTTACATAATAGATGCAAATGACTGCGTACGAATACACAGATCTCGAAAATGTACAGACTAGGTAGTGGTAGTATATTATACATTTTAAAATATTCCTTACAACTGTATATTTGCTGTAAACCAAATATTGCTCGTATACATTTTTTCTGAACAATGAATACTTTGTTGGCCTCTACAGAAATACCCCATATTATGAGTGCATATCTTAATTTTGACGAGATATATCCGTGATATGCACTGAGAGCAGTTTCTGTACTTTTTTTTTACGTGCGCAAAATCCCCTCGGATACCTCGCCACCGGAGCCGGTGGAAGAGATTATGTCGGACTCGAACCGACTAAAATGCACGCCGCCTGTGGGTCGTTTTGGTTGCTGAAGGTGAGGTTGATAGGCATATCCCTCGCACCCCGGCCGACCCAGGGCCATCTCTCACGGTCTGGCCCTCCCCTCGGGTGTGTGGGGAGTACAGAGTCCCCAACTCGTCCCCGGAAACAGGGAGGCGCGCCAGGCGCGCCGCCTCCGCGGCCTGCTTCTGCCAGAGTGACAGGCGGCTTCACCAGTCACCCCCAGGCCTGCGCCCAATGGGGGGCGGAGGTCGTTCATCAACCTCAGACGCCCGAGTTGCCTTCGTACGCGGGCAGCTTGGCTTGCGATCCTAATGTACAGACAAGGTAGTGGTAGTGTATTAAACTTTTTAAAATATTCCTTACACTTGTGTCTATTTGCTGTAAACCAAATATTGCTCGTATACATTTTTTCTGAACAATGAATGCTTTGTTGGCCTCTACAGAATTACCCCATATTATGAGTGCATATCTTAATTTTGACGAGATATATCCGTGATATGCACTGAGAGAAGTTTCTATACTTGATATTTGGGTCAAGGGCTTTTTTTTTAGTAGGGTATCAAAAGAAAGGGAATTAGAAGGAGATAAAATATACATATGTCATATTTTTATCTTTTTAGTTCTGATATACATATCAGAACAAAAAAGTTAAAAATAAACTAAATTATTTAAAAAATTAAAAACTCGACTGCTGTCTAAAAGATCGAAAAAAGTTTTATTGCAGAAGGTACCCATTTGACAATCATGAACCGATATAAATTTAATGGGTACCGCCTGCTATCGGACTTGTTTCGATCTTTTAGACAGTGGTCGGGTTTTTTAATTTCTTTAAATTAATTCAATTAAGACCATCTGAACTGATTCAAAACCTTTAAGTGTCCTTTAAGTGTCGCTTGGATGAATGGCTTACAGTACAAAACAAACAATAAAAGAGATATGGACTGGACTGAACTGTGCTCCAACACCATGAAGTGGACATATCAGCAAACAAGCTGCTCGTCCATAATTTTAACAATATTTTTTTATTATTTAATAATAATAAAAAAAATTGATCTTAATCGATTTGAATAATTAGCATACTAAATGCTTCAAAATTTCATTCATTAAATTATTTAAATTATTTATTATAGTAGTAGTATAACAACTTCTGTGATCGACAATACATACCTGTGACCTGCCTAACGTTACAACTTTTTTTTATACTGTGTACACAGTTTTTGTACTGTGTTAACACAGTTTTGTGTTTCGTAATAATGATATGAACTTGAAAAGGGCAATTAAATTATGTTAGAACTGGCAATTTTACGGATATTAACGTACTTTTGATAAGAATAATTTATGAGAGGAAAGACCGGGTCAAGACTTGTGTTAGTTAGTGTTTCAACCGACGAACGTGTAACGAAACAATAAAAATAATGACAGCTCGTCCGATGTTACGTTCTAACCAATACTGATTAAAATATTTTAGTTTTAGCTGAAAAATATGCGTTGCAAAATAAAATATTGTCAACTACACTAAAACTATGACTTTTTATTATTTTTAGTTCCCAAAGTAGGTCAAAATATAAACAATCAATTTAAGTCTACATTTATAACATTTAACATAACATAAACATAAACTCACGCCTATATCCCCGAAGGGATAGAGATGTTTGAGATTCCTTATTATATTTCAATGAATCTTATTATGAACTATATAGGTACGTGTAAAGGCAACGCAGACCTAGATACATGCGATATTCTTTGCACTCTATGCATTTACACATCGCGCTACAAAAGTGTCACTCTTTTGTAACGATTTTGTATAGAGCGTTTTCAGGCGGTTCGAGAAGCACCGCACGAAAACGGTCGATACAATTTTTCTGAATCAAATATCTGTAAAACTATTTATTGTAATAAAATTTCACTTTAGCAGTTCCTTATATCGTTACAAATATGTCTTTTTTTTTTTCAAAAATAAAAATAATAGTCATCGTCCCTGTTATAGAAGTAAAAGAAGCAAACTATAGTAGAGGTACGGAGTCAAGCATTATCTTCTACGATAGGACCTACGCCAGAGATCTTTTTTCTTTTATCATTTACCAGAACCAAAAGAGGTCTACAAAAAAAAGCACTAACGTCGCGCTGTTTTTGGAACACCTCTTAAGTGACTCCGTGACTACGCCCCGCCTGAGTGGTGTGTAGGTGATCCACCCGTATTCATAACAACTTGTGAATTGCTCTACATACATCTTTGAATACAAACACTCGAGCGAATGATGCTTCATAGTCCTTTAATGTACCACTTGGAATGTTTTCCATTAAACGCCATCAATGTGAAAAATGTTTACGTTGTTAAGAACTCGATTTTGTGTACTCGTTTCGTACAAAATACGTATTTCAAACATCACGAAAGATATGAAAAATGCTACTAAAATAAACTCCTGTATGTAACTGCTTGGTTCAAAATATTCTTGGCGTTTCCCGGTTACAATTGCAATGTTCATTTCGGAGCTCGAGGTTCACTTATAGGTAGTACGTACGTTTGGCAACATTTTTTTGAGAGTGACTGTCGTCTGACCTCCTAAATCCGAAAGACATTCTCGCATCAGAACGTCGTCTATCAATGAGCAAGTACCGGTTAGCAGTTAAGGTTAGCTTGGCCCCGAAGGTCTCAGTGGGACCCCAAATACCATATAAATCTATAATGTTACTTATTTTTAAGACGTTCAAAGAAGCACATGTTACGGACAGACAGGCATTTCTTTTGGAATTAAGAGGTTAGGTGACAATCGTCCCTATAGTAACCGTATAAGCCAAAACAGAATGAGAAGGAATAAACAGACCCTGGGCTTGAGAAGAAAGCCTGGATGCAATCAGCCACATTAATATAAAAATGATAACAATATGGAACTATAAAATCTTCCTAGCAATTACAAGATGTCACATCACTGCTTGTATAAAAGTTTGTGAAAGATTTCATAATATTTCCACTTAAACAGGACAGGGCTCTGACAGGCGTCGGCAACGCGACGTCCGTAACAATGACAAGTAGCTAACAAGTTTTCATATCTTTTTTTTTCTTTTTATCGATATTGAAACAATTTGGTTTTTAGAATGAACTACATTCATCAGTTAGATCGACTATAAAAGTAAACATATTAAAAACTTAATTCAAAGCTCACTTCGAAGCTCTGTAGTTCCATAATGGAACACTATTGAATGGTACTAATGGGATGTAGCGATCATCTTAATACTATCGCGAAGTGAAAGTGTAGTGAAGTCTGATACTTTCTTGACGTTTGCGCTTTCTGATAGATATCTTATGCCATATGCCCCGAGCTCCTAGGCACAGACTGGATGTGGCCGGCATTGGTGCTCTAATGAGGAAGAGATAATAAATTACTTTTATAAGGTCTACCTAACTATACTAACTATATATTACTGAGGTGGTCATCTCAGCAGTATATAGATAGATAGACAAAGTGTTCACTTAAACCACTTCAAATTGAATTACTCATCCAGCACCCAGTACGGTCTTCCGTACATGGGTGCTGGATGATACGTCGGCAGCATTACAAATATGCTGTGTTACTTCACTTCTACTTATATAAGATCAATTAGTCCATCGCAGTCCACTGCTGGGCATAGGGCTCTCCTAAAACTGGGATGCTTAGGCCTACTATTTCCACGCTGGCGAAACGAATTGGTACAGTGTTTTAATTCAAATTTTCTTCCTTCCACAGTGATATCGTCTGCGTATGTTTCCTTTAGTCACCTCTTACGACACCTGTCGGATGAGATGGGATGGTGATACTTATATTCTTTCTCCGTCACCCCACGTATATACTTATATAAGATTGGAGTTATTAAGAACTATAGCTATCAGACTACATATATTTCCATAACTAATACGCGGGTGCCATCAGTGTAGATGGATTCTAATAAAAGTAATTTTATTGTAACATACTTTATACTGCAAAGGGGACCACTAAAAAAACCACTTTTCCTTACGTAGATATTGAATCACCTAACTAACACCAGGGTTCCAATGCGTCTACAGCCTTAAAAATACCCTTTATATACTATACATATAAGACCGAAGTTCGTAAAAATATAGGTCGCAGAGTATGTTTCTGTAACCAATATCCGGGTGCCATCAGTGTTGACGGATTCCAATAAAAAAAATTTGTATACATTTCCTCCATATATTAGATTATTTCATTGATATTTTTTTATACTCTAGGGAAATTCGTTTGTCATTACTGGCTGAAGATTTTCCTGTTTCGAATATTGCTTGAACTTCTTCGGATCATAGTAAAAAATACATACATACATAAAATCACGCTTGTTTCCCATACGGGTATGCAGAGATCACGGATCTCCATATGCTACGATCCTGCCCCTTTTCTAAAACTTTCCCAATTTGGTCCAGGTATGTGTCCCCTCCAACGGTACCATCCACACTCGCCTCATACACCTGTTAGTCTTCTTTCATTCATTCTCTTAATAAATATTTTTTCATATTTGCTATATAAAGATAGCATGAGAGCGGGTAGGACCAAGAGTGCGTAAGTACTTCTTGGGTAAACCCTACAAGTTCTGGCCCGATGTCTCAGAAGGTGACATGTGTACTAATAGTCTCACCACAATGGACGCCTAAGACCGTGCGAAGTGTAAGAGGAAACGCCAGAAGGCAGACCCTGAGCTCCGAGTTTACCCCGGTGTCAGATGAAATCAGGAAAATTTGGACTCTTTGATGAAAATTATTAAAAATAGTATGTTAAGTGAATGAGAAAACGTTACTATCATGTCCTTGATGCCATTAGCAAAATATCATCAAGATCCATTCATAAATTAAAAAGCAAACTTCTCCTTTTTTGTCCCCAATTTTTCCTTCTATCAAAAAAGCTCACGAGCTTTTTTGATAGAAGGAAAAATTGGGTACACAGTATATATAGTATATATAGTACACATATAAGGGAAAATTGGGGTTTTTTTGTCGAGACAAAAGTTGTGTTTGGAATCAAAGAATGCCAAGTTTGGTGAAAATCTGTTGAGGAATGCGCATTCTATATCGAAACTAACAAACAAACAGACATACAAACAAAATCAAAATCGACTACCTTGTCGAAACGGAGACAATTTAACATTTCTTCTAGCCTATGTGCTATTCCAAACAATTATATATTTGAAATTAATATTGAATCCATTCAGCCGTTTTTACGTGAAAATGTAACAAATATCCATCATACCATCCATTAGTAGGTAGTATCCACATAATTACTATATCGAACATCACGGTGTCAATTATAATCCACACACACATATATAACAGATTATCTATCCATCTTGATTGATCTTATGCCCATCAAGCGTGTACCTAGTAAACGACCGACTTTCCTAATGATAAGTGATTACTGTAGTTCAGCTATAGTTTACACCAAAAAAAAGTAAAAGCTAACTCCACTGTCAGCCTAAAGGACTTACCTAATCGCTCACTGTCAGTATATCACCTTCAAAAAGTATCGGTCATTGCAAAGAAACCAGGGACATCTTTGTGTTGAAAAGGTTATTTTTATCGGCAACTTTTGCGCCAAGAGTAAAAGCTTTTTACTAAATACATGCCCCTTACAAATATAGGTAACTAGACTAGATGCTATAAAAATATCGATAGACTAGCTTTTACCCGCGGCGGATGTCGGTTCCCGGTAATTATTCGAATTTTTCTCACCTTTTAAACCTTTCCTAGACCTCCACGGACATTTCAAGACCAAGATAAGATAAATCCATTCAGCCGTTCTCGAGTTTTAGCGAAAGTAACGAATAGCAATTGATTTTTATACATATAGATGTGCGAGTCTTGATAGATCGCCATCGCAGCTCAAATGCATCACATGTCAAAGACTTGATGTACAGCGCTGATTCTTCTGCGGCGCTGTCATCACGTCACGTCATGCACCTAAAGTCACTATCAAGGCAAAGCAAAGAGCAAAGTACTCAAAATAATCTTAATAGGTACCTACTAACGATGTTAATACTTAACTATTTTATCAATTTAAATTGTATTATCGTCCGAATTAAAGGTCTGTACCAAATTTTAGAGCAGTCAGTCCACAGAAAAGGGGGAAATCAAGGCATTAAAACCATTTTGAGTACATTGCTATTGAAGACCGAGCTGATAAATTATTACCATACGCAAAAAAAATTAACAGAATAATACAAGTATAACACTACAATATTTCGTCTTGTGATTTATTTCGTAAAGCTAATGAATACCATACTGCCAATTCCTTATCTAATGCTGACAGTCCCCTAAACAAAACTACACAACAACAAATAATACGAACTCTAACTCTCATCGGCCCTAATTACGAAAACCCGAATGCTCGCTAATCTTATTAAGTCTGGTAACGTAAACACATTGCTGGTAATCATAGATAGATGTGCTTTTGGGGTAAATCTACCCTCTTAGATACTAATGATGTCAAGTATACGTACAACTGAAACTACTAACAAAGTAAAAGTAAATAATAGTACTTAATGTAAAGGTAGGCGAACGGAGTCATGTCTCCTCCGAACCACGGTAGCCCCCGTACAGGAGACATAGGGATGTTGATAGGGACCGAAGCTGCCCTGAATAGGGAAGATAAATCCCCTCCATTTAATGTTTCTCATTCTCATTTTTACCTTACCTAGGTCTGTCATCCTATATCTCTACATCCGAGCCTATCCTATTTGTGTATTTTCCTGTTGTTAAAATTTATTATTTAAAGTTGCGTCAAATCTTATTTTAACATATTTATTTATTTTTAATCATCCATCCAACTATAATTGTAAGTTATTTGACTATTGAATATTATGACGTCACAATAATTTATTTCATACAAGTTTCTTTATAATTTACCATCTTGACGTTTAGTAAAAAGTAACTAATTTGACTAGTCAGTTAAATCCCCAATTCAGTCGGGGTAGGCTTTCAGTCTAAATAGGAAACGACCGAATCCCAAAGATTTTTTGGAAGCACATTTGACTTCCAGTTTGTCGAACTTTTTAAGGATCTAGCTACCTGTAGACACTGAATGCTACAGATGTTTTTATTAGAGTACAGCGAAAAAATATTTTTGCGTATCTGAATAAAATTATGAGGTACCTACACAAATATATGCACTAAGCAGGAATCTAATCCGTGACCTCTGATTGATCGAGCGAGCGAATCGAGTGAGTCTCCGTTTCGACAAGGTTACTTTTATCCGTATCCAAGTCAGTTTGTCAGTTCGGATCTAGAGGACGCATTTCTCAACAAATTTTAAGCAAACTTGGCACATATATGTTCTTTGATTGAAAACTCAACTTTTGTCGAGAGTTTTTTTTGATAGTAGGGAAAAAGAGGGAATTTTGCTGTCACGTTATTATTATATTTACAAATCATGATGATTTTTGGCTGAAACATCAAAAAAAATATTTCTAACAGGTCATTGTGAAAAAAAAATGAACTTTGTTATGAAAAACAGATGAGAAAAAAAGGGGGAAGTTACTATAGCATTTTTTTTTTTGAAGAACGGATCGTCATTATTTTTGGTGAAACTTCCAGGGTTATTTGAAATAAGAAGATACGTATCTTTTTTTAAGGATACCAGATATGATTAATGGTACCAGAAAATTGTGGCAAATGCTGCTCGCGAGGTCTACTGTTCACAGAACTGCTATATTAGAAGTCGAACTACTGTGCCACATAGGTCGTTCACCATTTTCAAATCTAACAGTGAAATTATATTATAGAGGATAAATGCATTATTCTAATGTAATAAACAGAACGAAACTATACCATTTTGAACAAACAACGAACATTGTTAGGCCAACAATTAATCAAAACCAGAGGGACAGTTCAGTTACGCGCATTCATCTACAGCTCTACGATATACAAACGGCTGGACACCCTCATCGTTGAGGCATCTAAGCACGAATAATTTAGTTAGTCGCAATTATGGACAGAGCTAGTTTGTACAGTGTATGCATAATTACGCATCTGGCACATTGAATAACAATAGATAGTGTTATCCACAACTATTTAAATACACAATTATCTAAAATTATTTAAATCTTTATAAACAAAAATGAATGTCGCTAAGCGTGTTGCTTAGCCAGAAGGACTAACGAGCTGAAAGGTGGCTGAGACAGACTGGATGCGGAAGGAGGAGGATCGACATAAATAGCGCACTTTGGGAGAGGTCAAACATAAAACTCAAGAATGTTTCGACCGTTACAGATTTTTCGATGTTACTCCGTACAGAACCTTCTTCTTCATCTCAGCATTAATCCCAGTTGCATCCGAAGTTTGGATCTCGGAGTCTGGGTCCACCAAACACAAAAAATTTCGAAGTTGAGCCTGTAGTTAGACCGATAAAGGTCTAACTGCAGGTTTGGCTCAACTTCGAAATTTTTTCGTGAAGCTACACTACCATCTGACGTCAACAACCCAAAGATGATATAGAAGCATTGCAGTTAGACCTTCCCTTTTTATGATTCTTTACACGTGAGGTATAAATGTCCCGGAATAAACTTCCTGTCCACGATCCTTTATTTCTTCCATTCCATTCCAAGGTCCTTTATTTGTTCAGTTTCTTGAATCTTCACAGTCTAGTTAAGTTAACCTTACGAGAGAATTTGATATGAAAGCATTTTAGCAGTATATTGCATTTCATTTTGATTAGAGACTTCATTTGAGAAGAGACACATCTTCTAGGGAATCAACTATTCTACCGAACTTAAAATCATCAGCGTACATATAGCTTTCAGAGAAATGGAAGCATGTTGGCAGATCATTCATGAAGAGATTAAATAATATCAGGCTGATATGGGAACTCTGTGGTACGCTGGATGTTACAGACCGGCTACCGGATTAAAAACCGTTAATGACCACAGAGAAAGGGTGTTCAATGAAGAATTGATTGTAGACACTTTAGTCAAGTGCCTGTAATGCCATTTTCATAAGAGACACGGTCAAAGGCTTTACTAAAACCTGTATAAATTACGTGGAGTTGTTTGCCAGAATCCATCGCTTCTGTCAGAGTCTCCGTGAAAGCAGAAGTGACAAACCCGTGTTGACAGCGACTAACGTATAATTTAAATTGTTTATTGATGTACACACTTGAGATTCGATAACTATTGTGAATGTTGATAGTATAAAGATAGGCTGGTAATTTAGGGACAAGATCGTCTTTGTCTGATTAATGGATAGGATCAATTTTGATTTTTTTCACTCTGATGGAAAAATTCCAGTAGTTAAGGATTAACTGAAAATCATTAGTAGGGGGCTATTTAAGGCTCCAGCTACCCGTAACGACTGCCATAGATGTTCGTACGGCAACCGGTACCGACGGTTTAACTTGTTCTCCAATGCAATCATGACCAGACCAATGCAATCATATTCATGCATAAAAATATTACCCGCGTCTCCTGCGTAGTGGCTCCATTCACTGCCGCCACGCCACAGAGGTAGTGTTAGTACAGAATATGATTAATCCCCCTGGGTTACCACCAACCAACCAATACGTATATTTTTTGACGTATATTTCTTAAGGTCCCGCAGAAGGTTTTTTTAAAACGAAGTTCCCACGGGAACGGTAACCGAATTCTAGGCGTGCGCAGTCGCGACCATCAGCCAGTGCCTAAATATAAAATTGAAAACTATTTACTATGAATGCATGTGAGTGTTTGCACGAGTAAAGATCGTTTTTATATTTAATTTTACAGCTTTACTACTGGTAAAGTTGGACCTACACGTTGCAGACAACCGCAGACCAACCACACTGCGCAATGTGCAAGTAAGCTTACATGGCTGACTACGGTTCGGTTTTGTAGTTGTATATTGATGATGTATGATTTACTTGAAGCATTTCAGATAATATAAATATAGAATAATGGTGATATAGATGTTCAGAGGAGGACACTTGCTTGCACTTGCACTTACAGCAGTAAAGCGACTCACTTGCTGCCCCATTATCATGCACAAGCTCTACTGTGGAAATAAGGAGATATGTGTGTTATGCCTTGGGGTGCCTAATGTCGAGTACCCTACAAATCAGGTACTTTGACTTTCTCCTGTGGAAAAGCAGGCATCCTCATCGTAGAGTACGAAGTGCCCATTCGCATAGCCGTTTCAGGTCACCTTTTTTTATACCACTAATGTGGCAGACAAGTACACGGCCCACCTGATGGGAAGTGGCTACCGTGGCCTATGGACGTATGCAACACCAGGGGCGTCACACTCGCGCTGCCGACCATTAAGAAACCTTCTGATGCCCCTCTTGAAGAAGCCCATATTGTAGGCCATATTTAACCAAGCGTAAAACCGCAGCAGGGAGGTCATTCCACGGGTTGAGTGTGCGTGGGATGAAGTTTCTTTCATACCGCACAGTGCGCACCGTCCCAGGTCGCACTGTGTGAGGATGAATTCCCTGCCTATGGCGAAAGGTGCGATGATAGAATGTAACTACTTCTGTTCGGATGAGTGATTCTATGCCATCTCATGAAGACAAGAAAATTATTTCACGTTACCTTTCTTCTTCAAAAAGCGAAATCGAGATTACGAATCTTCTAAATTGCAATGACACATTGGTAAACAAAAAAAAATTGTTTTACACACCTGTTTTATAATTAACGATTAATCTGATAAAAAAATTTCTTCACTGAGCTACTATGTTATTACAAGATATTATCAAGACAAAAAGGATTTTTTTATGGCGGAAATCCCCACGGGTCCCTACCTCTGGCATATTCCTCATGCTAGAAGCTGACCCACGTCCATCGAAGGCACCCTTGGAAACATAAAGAACATCACTCAAGAACTCTGTATTTTTTTTGAAAATGATACCACTTATCTAATAAACGTTGAAATTTCATTGAAATGGACATTTCATGCCAATACTACAAACATTGTCTTGTTTACTTAAAAAAAACTAAAACGCGATACATTTCACATCATACATAATCTTAATGGTTTCAAATGTTACTTTCTGATCTAGACTAAACCAATGAAGTTATAATTGATTGATGTTCTAGGTTTACTCGTCCAAAAAGTTGCCTAGGCACATCCATCAAGAAATAAACATGAAAACCAGTACTTTACTTGTTAAGATATATTCTGTACAAGTATTTCTTTAATTTGTACGTACCTCTACCATTACGCAGTGAAAAGAAAAACAGATTCAAACTATCCGCGCTTTGTAAAATACATACCATACAAGTTACACAAATGAATATGCTAATCAGAACTATAAAATACATATTTCATATGAAACAGTTCTGTTCTGTCCTATATTTGGCTTATGAATATTCGCAAAGTATACACGCTCCGTTGCTTCCTTGTTTGTTCATTTTAACATACCTTATATATAGAGAAAGGAAGAATATAAGTACATTTTCGAAAAAGAGGCTTTGTCGAACAAGACTTAAGCACAAGCTTTCTTTAGGTTAGCGGGTTAAACAACAGTCACTTCCAATCAAGCAAAGTAAACCACATCAAGAGGAAAAAATGAAACCAGGGCTCCAAAGTATAGATTTTTCAGGTAGTTGGGAAAACTACTAGGATGATGATGATGTGCGTGCATGTGATGAGGCGCGCGTGCCACGGCCTCTGACGCTCCTATTTGCCATCTTTTGGAGACATACAACATACACCTCGCTTATGGTCATCTTCGCAAACACACATTTAAAAGACAACCGCGGTAGCCTAGTGGTATGGGTAATGGACTGCTGAGACGAGGTAACGGGTTCGATCCCAGCTTTTACCATGACACACACCAATGACTTTTCGATGCTTTTCGTATGTGTGTATTTATTGCAGGTTTATAAGTGCCCGGTTCTGAATTCTTCACAGCAATCCACTGTATAATATTATAGTCATACTGCTACTTTTATTATTTGACACAAAACTCACTTATTCAGTTATGTCTTAAAAAGATCTTAATTTGTGGACATCGATGTGGGTTGTGCGTTTACCTAACAGAAATATGTACTGTGAACTTCTAATATCAATGTATACTAAACGCATAACTATTAAATGTGTTAGGTACCCAGGTATTATGACAAGTGTCCGGGGACGAGTTGGGGACTCTATCGTCCCCACTCCTGAGGAAGGCCATATCGAGAGAGATGGAGCTGGTTGGTCGAGGTGCGAGGGATATATGTGTATCTGTCAACCTCACCTTCGGCAACCAAAAACGACCCACAAATGACGTGCGTTTTAAAAGGTTCGAGTCCGATTTTTCGCACTTAAATTAAAGGTACCCAGGTATTTCCAAAAGAAGACTAACGTGACGCCGCAGGATGTACTCAAATTAAAAAATCGTTCATTCGTAAACTCATGTGGGCTGACCAAAATTCATAATCTCTCAAGTTAATTGGAGCTATATGAAGTAGGGTATAGAGTTCAATATCGTGGTATCATAATCTGAGCGGTTATTTGAGGAACAAGCACGCCCTCAGCACACCCACGATATTTTTATCCGAATATATTTTATTCATACTTTTACGGTCGGTGTTCCTTCTATTAAGACCACGCGGTATCGCATTACATTAGTATATCAAAATTTAGTAACATTCTAAATTTAGGTCCATTTTTATTCAATTTCCATAATATGTAATATACCTACAACACCGTTACATCCGGAATGTTTAATTGTTTACAATATAAATCAATGGCTTTTTTCATCCAATGGCTGCTTCGAAGAGGTAGCATAAGGGCGCGCAAATTCCACCAATTGTAGAATTTTCAATTAAATTAGTTACAATTTTATACATATATTTTGGTTCGTGAAGAATATATTTATCTATTAACTCTCTTTACTCGTATTGTAGGTTGCTTTAAAATTCATATCAAGGAAGTTGTATTATGAGTTTCATTGAACTTAATGTATAAAATATATTACACACAAAAAATAAGATTACTATGTGGAGGTACGAGGTGATATGTTCCTCCAACACAAAGGGAGCAGCCTCTGACCAGGCAAGGTGAGGGTTGGCAGCGCGATGTGACTCCTTTGGTGTTACAAACGACTACAGGCCACGGTAACCACTTTCCATCTGGTGGGCCGTGTGCTTGTCTGCCATCTAAGTGGTATAAAAAAAGGTGATCACGATTGTCGTTGGGACGATGTACATACGCTATACCAGCGCGAGAACTTTACATGCGCGATGTAGGATTCGTAGTTACGAAATAGTTCTGCTTGCTTTCGCTAGATGGCGCTGGGTACATGTGGCATCGCCACATCACTCCCCTCCAAGACCGGAGGTTGATTTGCGATGAGTTGGCTGTCTAAGCTCTCTTGATGAGCATACCATTTCCAGTCTTGAGTAGTTCCGTTTCGTCAGAACTGGACACGCTTATTCCATTAGCGGAACAGTCTTCCTCGCTAGTCCCAGTGAGTCGGGACTACTGCTGGTTCCGAAGACGCGGGGCAAGTGCGGTGCTGCGGTCCTGCTGTGAAACGCCTTGAGTTGGGGCTCGAAGCGTCGAGATGAATTCTCGGCGAGCCGCCAGTGGGGCGCGGTGAGTCCTCGGCAGTGACGGGGCGAATCCTCGATGAAGTGAGGTAAGTCCCCCGTGTATTGGGGCGAATGCTGCGTGCCACGTAGACGGGAGAGATGTCCTCTTCTTACATGACAACGATTATCGTTGGGATGATGTACATATGCTATACCAGCGCGAGAACTTTACATGCGCGATGCAGGATTCGTAGTTACGTAATAGTTCTGCTTGCTGTCGCTAGATGGCGCTGGGTACATGTGGCATCGCCACAACTACATTTATTATATACAAATATAAATCAAATACTCATGTACCTAAATGCATCAAAAGAACAATATTCTGTTTCAGTGAAAAGGTATGCACACGCAGAAATTCAAAGCCATTTTCAATTTTGTGAAACAAACTTAGAGCTTCCGCGTTTATTCTGCAGTGTCAACACAGTCGCTACACACTGAGTCAATATAGCTGCCTGCACTAAAAACTATGAATTTGAACTACATAGAATCACATCACTTTTTAATTGAACAATTGACATGGGCAGTGGGTGATCCACCCCTTATTTTCTACTCCAAAATATATATGAGCAGTGCGTCTCGTGGTTGGTTCTAAATGTACGTAGAAAAGTCCAGTTGGAGTATGTTTGTCTGTCAGTTCCAGCACATTATTGTATTATCAATTGGAAATCGACTTTTTAAACCTGTGTCGAAGTATATTTTAATAATTCACTATTTACTATCTGAACTTCAAGCACATAGTCACTGAGGACATATAGTTTCAATGATGTTTGCGCGTAGGAAGGTACTTCATTATCATTATTTTACGAACTAGCGTTACTACTATATCAAAAAGTAATTATATAAATACACTAGTAGATCTGTGAATAGTAGACCTCGCAATCACCCTTGGCGTATATCATCTAAGCAAGCACCCTTTGCTACATTTTCTGGTATCCTTAATCAAATCTGGTATCGTTTAAAAAACAATCCATAAATATCTTCTTATTATAAAACAGCTCTGGATGTTTCACCAAAAATAATGACGATACAAAATAAAAACGCTAAAGCACACATCAGTTTTTTTTTAAAGAAAGTTCACCTTTGCGAGGTGAGATTTTTTTGATATCAATCATATCCATTATGTTTCAATCAAAAATTCGTTTATAAATAACGCGATAACAAACTTCCCAACTATCAAAAAGCTTCTCGACTAAAGTTAGGTTCTTAATCAAAAAACATGTGTGCATTTGGTGAACATCTGTTAAGTAATGCGCCCTCTAGACCGGAACTGACAAACAAACAAACACACGGACAAAAGCATAATCGGCCTCCTTTTCGAATCTCAGTCACTTTAATCAATTACTCTATTAAAATTTTCAAAATCTTTCATTCGTGGTAATGAATGCAGATTGACGAAAAGTTCCTTGAACTTACACTGCTTACCGTAGGTACTTTGTTAAATTTGAGGAAACTTGTTGCACATACACTGGAGCTTAATTTTCTCAACTTGTATGTAAGCCTTCGTCGTGGTACCGTATGACGGCTTATATTTCACTCACGAGCGTAACCTTCCTGAACTTAGCTAAAGACTCCTGTCGTGCAACCGTGTAAGCAATTCACCCCAGTAATTCTTTACGGATATTAGTTTAATATGGTTAAAAATTCACACGTTACTACAGTCTAAAGAGTTACCCTAGTATAGATTGAGACTCTCAAAATCATTTTATGAACCAAGTAACAAGAGTTAAGTATAACTTCATAAATTAAACATTCGTTTATTATAGACTATACTGTTGATAGATGGCACTTGGTGGAAGTTGTTTATTGGAATAAATAATTTTTATTTGATATTATTATTTTGATATTTAGAATAATTATTTATTTGATATTGTGATTTAAATTCATAATACTAACCATTTTTAAGTTGAAAATAATCTTAAGGACAACGTAAATGTTATTTCCTTAAATTTTAGAGAAAAAAGTTACAACTACCCTCATATGAAATGTGGCCGAAGACGCCGTGGAGCGAAACCAGTCAGGTCCAATAATAAATACTGTGGTAAAAGTACAAGTGTGTTTTCAATATGAGGTTATTTATTTACTCATTACCTTTACCCATTTTTCAACACCTGCTAATTTCTAAATTGAAAACTGACATTGGACTTGATATCGGGTAAGTGGATATAAAAATACTGCTTTACATTTGAAGCTAAAAATACAAACAAAAGCCGAAAATGTTTGAAGTTGCTCTTTCATTCTATTCATAGTCGAAGTTTTTGATAGCTTTATTTTTCAACCCGTTCGGGATTTAGGCCGTGCATATTTTGCCTATCTGGTTTCTGTAAATGTTTAGTGCTTTAGTTTTCGGTTTCTAGCTGGAGGCAAGACAATTCCCTGATGTGTCACTACTCGTAAATCTAGCTTAGAATGTTTATTTATGCATACTGTGGAGCTAAGGGATTTGATAAGCGGTAGTTTCCAGTAATATAAAGTTCGCGATATATAGAAAGTCGTGACCCGTCCACTCACCCTTCCGTACCCTACTGGACTGCTGAAATTGCCAATAAAATAAATAAATTTTGAATGAAAGCAGAGCTCTTTTTATGAGTTTATTTTTCCTGGATTTCGTTCGTTATGTTCCGTAGCTGTAAACACTGTGTATGGGACTAGGAAGTAAATTGTGGTATAAGTCGGTAATCTGTGATGATTTACGTAAACCTCTCTAAAAAACTTCACACATAGCGTTTGACAGCCATCTCTATTTATCGTTTCCTTACTTAGTGAGAGTAAATGCAATTGAGATTTCATATTGTTCGGTTACATTTTTTTTTTTAATCCCTCTGCTGTAAATGAATGAAGAATATAGCAAAACCTAAAAACAATCACAACAACCCGGTATAAATATAATTGAGTGCCAAGGTAACGTCTATTTATTGACTATACCTTGCAGCGTGGTTTCAGGCAGAGAGAGACACCATATCTTCCCATGCTATGACGTACAAAGTGACTAAGGGATAGGGCTGTTTAACATCAAACAGATATATACAGCCCAGACTCCGCCTCAGATGCATGGCTCGAGTCAACAATAGTGCCCGAAAAACGGCAATAGGCTCACCCTCTATTACGAGATACTGAATTTAATGATTGTTGAAATGTGGGTGTTAATTCACCTCTGCCTAACCTTCCGGACATAAAGGCGTGATTGTATGTATATATGTATCAACTATTACCTTAAGTAAAAGGATAAAAAGAAATTCACCGTATCTGCACTAACATGAGTAGCTACTAGAACTACGCTTGGTATGGTTCCTTTTTTAGTGGTTTAAAAAACGTAGAATACTAAATTTTACAAAGGTCCTTTTAATAAATATCACTTAGCATTTCAAATGCAACAATGATGGGTACAAAAATGGAAAGTAAAATAATATCCCGTTTATTAATATTTATATACAAGGCTTTTATCTTTAGATAGGGACCTCTTCTCACGAAAACGTTATGAAACGATATTACATTTTTTCTTTTATCTTAACGCTGGAACGGAAAAAACGTATTTATATTTAATTTTACACTGTAATTTATGAACTACCTTTCCGTTTTTCGTGTTATCTGACACGTTTCATCCATTCATTTTGTGTTCTTCTTCATCATCGTAGCGTTAATCCCACTCTCAGATGAAGCTTTCACCTCGAAATCTAGGGTTCGCTTTACAAGTCTAACTGCAGATTTGACTGAAATTCGATATTTTTCGTGAAGCGACTGCCATCTAACCTACACAACCCAAAGGCGATATTGAAGCAATGCAGTTAGACCATTCATCATCATGATTTGAGTTTCTTTTTGTTTTTCAAAATCACTTCTTACTTTCCACTGTATTTTATTTTTCGCCTCACGGCATTCTCAAAGGTTTTGTATTGGCCGCCAATACAAACCTTTCAGAATGCCGTGAGACGAAACCGGGCAGGCGAAAAAAATATATAAATATTTATGTATTATTTAAACCACCATCATTACATATAAACACCTAATGCGACAGTGTATACAAATAAAATCTTAACGCTAATCTTACAAATAAATCTTACAAACTAGGTGTATAAAGCTACTTACTAAACAAATCTACTTACTAACTACACAGCAGCAGGTTCCACCAAGTATAAGTATCAACAGTATAAAACAGTATCAAAATCAATTTTAACCGTCACGCTGTAGATCTTATAGAACTAAAATTATTCAGAGTCAAATCTGATACACGACCGTCTCTTATTCACCACGCGAACCATCACACTATTAGTACCCCATCACACTAGTAGTACTAAAAACCTATTTACGCCATTATAAAGTTTATATAATATATTATATTAAGTTTATCGTGTATGGTGACGGAGAAAGAATACAAGTATCACCGCCCCATCTCAACCGAAGGGTGTCGTAAGAGGCGACTAACGAAAAAATACGCAGACGATATCACTGCGAGACAAGGAAATCTCGAAATAAAATCCTGTACCAACCTGTCTGGCCAGCGTGGAAGCAGTAGGCCAAAGCCTCCCAACACTGGGCGAAGCCTATATCCAACAGTGGGCTGCGTTGTGCTAATTCATTTATTGATTATTGATATTAAGTTTATGAGTAGTATGATTTAGTTGGGATAAATGATACATATATTGAAGCTATTCTTAATTCGACAGTAAACATAACAGAGTGCCCGCTTAGCGGTAGTCTTGCCTCTATTACGTGGTTTCGAAAATCATAGCTAGCAAAATATGGATACTAGTAAACCCCTGCCTATCCCTTCGTAGATTACAGGCGTTAATATATGTCTGTATGTACATTATGTATATTGAATCATTACTTACCAACCAATTCGGTGATATATTGCAACAATAATTTAAGTAAGGTCGATGAATTACGAAAGTCTTTAAAGGTTAGTAAACGACATTTACTATGCGTAAATATGGGTAGAGGGGGGCAATAAAAAGCGATGGGAGTGCGTGTACGAATGTGGGGTCCTGGCGATAAATCGCGTCGCGCTGCCGTGATTCATGAGCGCGCCCGGGACGACCCCGGATTACGAGCTCGCCCGTTTGTTGATTACCCCTGCTATCGTTTTATTAAATACTGAATTATTTAGAACATAGCTGATAATTAGGCACGATCACTTAACTTAATAGGATGTTAATGGCTAATCGAAGGTTTAATGACTAGACGAGCTGTTTCGATCCACATTGTGTCATAGGTACCTTCGTGGGTGGGAAAAGAGGTGCGGAAATAAACTTCCAATAAGAGCTCTAAATGTTTAATTACATTTTTATTATTCAGTTCTGAGGGCTGTCCTGCTACTGATAGCCGGTTCATCTGCCGATCAACTGACGAAACTCTAGCGCAGGCTTTTTTCGCGTTAGTTAGGAGTCAAATGACGAGTTTAGGACACCATTCACGCTCGATACATTTTTGGTACAAAATTGAAAGTGCCCAAGACTAAATATACGATAATTCGTTACATCTTGGAATACTATATTACTATTACTATATTGAAACAATGCTTAATAAAAGCAATAATAATATTAAACCGAGATAGCTTATCTATACGTCTTTTTTAAATATTCTAGATGGTCTAGTAAAAAAATAAAATTGCATCGTTCTTTAATAATCGAATAATTCTGATTACATGAAATCGATTAAATTGATTACATACCATTAAAATCGATTATGCATTAGTTTATTTGATTAATATGTGATTTTATAAAAAGTCGCTACAAGATTAAAATTAAATTTAAAAAAAAATATTCATTTGAAATAAATATTTAGGTAAGCGAAATGAAATTTGTGAACGAATCTTCATAATTTCTTTATTTGTCGTAAAATACCACCACTTACACGTATTTTGAGCGGGTTTTTTTTATTTATTTTTTATATTTTATATTTTTGGTGGTAGAAATTTGGTGGCACAAATTTGTCTCAAGTTTCGACCGGGTGGGTACCACTGTGCACTATTGCGAAAAACCCTCCATAGCTATTCAATCTCGGTTGGATTGTGTTCAGGGGTCAGCAAGTACATAGCCGGGCAGAGGTGGTGGTTGTCGCAGCACTAGTGGGACCAGTGGGTCTTGGCGTAGTCTAGTGGGGATGGCGCGGGGCGATGAGCCGAACAGGGAGACCTGTAGGAACGGTGGTGCCGCTGGCCACCCGCGGTATAGTACAGGGGTCCAACTGGGGTTAACCACCTTGGGAGGCTGCCTCACCAGGCCGCGCATAATCTCAATATGGTTCGTCGTGCCGGTTGGTGACCGGATTTGGGACCCCCGGGGACCATACTCGGGGGGGTACGGGGGCCCTTCCGTTCGGCGCGTAGGCTCTCGCCATACCTCACATTCATAGATAAAACCAATATCCCGCGCTTTGTCACACGGTGCTGCGGCGGCAATCACCTCTTTTTTCACGCCTTCTCCCACCCAAACTCATGGCAGCGCAATTTACAGAAAAAGGCAACACAGCGGCTCGTCATACTCCCAAAAACTTGCTATTTGAGGTGGAGTCCACTAACATCTGTGGGCTCCATGCAAACCTCAACGCCGTCCACCAACACCTAGAGACGGCGAAACCTGCCATGTTTTTTCTAACGGAGACGCAAATACACCGACCTGACGACACGACCTACTTACTCTACCCTTGCTATGTTCTTGAGGAAAGTTTTCGTGCAAAAGCCGGGGTGTGCGTGTTTGTTAGGGCGGATGTTTGCTGTCGCCGTTTGCGCTGCCTAGAGGACCCATCCTTCTCTATCCTTTGGGTACACGTAGACCATGGCCCTACGAGTCAGATCTATGTGTGCCTCTACCGTTCTCATACAGGAGATGCTGAGTCAACTCGACTCTTTGAATATCTGAGTCAGGCGGCAGATGATGCGCAGGAGCGATTTCCGAATGCCGAAATGGTATTTTTGGGGGATTTTAACGCCCACCACGAGATCTGGTTGGGCTCCTCCAAAACAGACCATGCGGGAAGAGCCGCCCACGCATTTGCTCTGGCGCACGGCCTGACCCAATTGGTGCACGAGGTCACTAGGATACCAAGAAGGTCGGGCCTAGCACCCTCTCTGCTAGACCTTCTGCTGACGAGTAACCCGGACCGGTACAGTTTACCCGAGCCGCTTTAGACAACTCCGACCACTGCCTGGTCTGTTCCACGGTGCCTATTATCGCGCCCCCACGACCCGTACAGGGGAAGCGGCGTCTCTGGCACTACTCGTCAGCGGACTGGGATGGACTTCGTGACTATTTTGCGTCCATCCCGTGGGTTGAGCGCTGTTTTGAAGGTAAGAACCCATCGGATTGTGCTACTGCTGTCGCCGGTGAGATCGGTCTGGGTATGGAATACTATATCTCATATACATATACCAATATCACCGGTGACCGCGGGGTGCGCCCTTGGTTCGGGCGCGAGTGCGCGGAAGCTGTTGAACAAAACAGTCTGCATACCGCGCTTGGGTAGGGGCGCGCGCCACGCGTCATCCCAATCTGGGCCACTTCAAGGCGGCGTACAACAGAGCCACAAAGGTCTGTAAAAGGGCCTACGTCAGAGCGGATGCCCTGCGCATAGCGCGGCTTGGTCAAGAGCTAGTGATGCATCCCACGGGAAGCCTGGCCTTGAACTGGCGACTGGCTAAAGCCGTGCAAGCCAACTTCTGTCAGCCTTCGCTGCCTCCGCTGCGTAACCCTGATGGATCCCTGGCCCATGAGCCGCAAGAGAGAAGGCAAATCTGCTGGTTAATCTCTTTGCGACCAACTCCCGAATCGATGATTGTGATACGCAGCAACTGACACTACCCGACAGTGACCACGCAATGCCTGATATCCATATCAGGCAACGCGATATCCGTGCAGTGCTGCAATCACTCGATGTCCGGAAAGCCAGTGGTCCGGATGGTATTCCAGCGGTAGTTTTGCAAAAATTTACAGCGAAGTTGTCTCCAATGCTTACGCGCCTGTACCGGCTGTCCTACAGTTCAGGTACAGTGCCTTCGCCTTGGAAAGAGGCGAATGTTCAGCCGATTCCCAAGAAGGGGGATCGCTCGGAGTCAGCCAACTATCGACCCATAGCCATCACCTCAGTGCTATGCAAAGTGTTCGAGCACATAATTAACAAACAGCTCATGCGGCACCTAGAGGATCACTCCTTAATTAATGACCGGCAATATGGCTTTAGGCCGAAACGGTCAACGGGTGATCTTCTAGCATACGTTACCCATCTTTGGGGTGAGGCTATGGACAAGCACGGCAAGTCACTGGCAATTAGTCTTGACATCGCCAAAGCTTTCGATAGAGTCTGGCACAAATCGCTTCTTTCCAAGCTACCTGCCTTTGGTCTGCCTTCTAGGCTATGCAACTGGGTTGCTAGCTTCCTGCAGGGGCGCCTTATTCGCGTCCTTTGTGACGGACGAGCTTCGGAGTTTCTGCAGGTAAATGCTGGCGTGCCCCAGGGGTCCGTCTTATCACCCACTCTCTTTCTTCTGCATATCAACGACATGCTGTCTACCGGCAATGTTCATTGTTATACAGACGATAGCACCTTACATGGGAGTTATCATGGACATCCTGCGGCCAAGCAATCAGATATTGCAGAGAAAAGGCAGCTTCTTTTCACTGAGCTTAACGGGATCCTGAATCACATTTCTCAATGGGGCTCTGAGAACCTGGTTGAGTTCAATGCCAAGAAGACGCAGGCATGTGCGTTTACAGCAAAAGTATCTTCTTTCCTTCCCCTCCCCACTCTTCAGAGCACGCCACTGCCACTGCAGGACAATCTCAATATCCTAGGTATGGATGTTTGCTGCAACCTGAATAACAAAAATTACATCGAAAGTATCATCAAAACAGCCTCACGAAAACTCGGAGTCCTGAACAGAGTGAGACGGTTTTTGACGCCGGAGCAGCGGTGTCTTCTATACAAGACACAAATTCGCTCCTGTGTGGAATACTGCTCGCATCTCTGGGATAGTTCAGCAAAGTACTTACTAGATGCTCTCGACAGGTTGAAGCGACGTGCGGTCCGCATCATTGGGAATCCCGAGGTCACGAACACCCTAGAACCTTTACAGATGCGTAGAGATGTTGCGTCCATGGCTGTATTTTACCGTCTGTACTATGGTGAGTGTTCTGATGAGCTCTTCCAATTAGTCCCACCCTCCCCTTTCCTACACAGGATAACACGTGCAGGTCTTAGATGTCATCCGCACACTGTGCAGAACATCCGATCAAGAACCAAGCGGTTTGGAGACGCTTTCCTCTGTCTCACCATTAAGGCCTGGAATTCATTACCAGCTCACGTGTTTCCTTCTTCCTACAGTCCCGGGTCCTTTAAGCGGGGCGTGAAAAAGCATATGATGAGGCCGTCAAGCTGAGTGTCACCATTGTCACACGGTATGTGTGGCGAAGTCTAATTGACGTGTTCTATATAAAAAAAAATTCAAAAAAAATATAGAACTCGTCAATTACACTTCGCTTTGCCTGATGGTAAGCTGAAGGCAAAGTCTCAGAAAAGAGGGTCACCATTACGATTACGATTACGATACCATTACGATGTGACAATGGTGACACTGAGCTTGACGGCCTCATCATATACTTTTTCAGGCCCCGCTTTTTTAGACTGGCGACACACCATACACACTATATCACACACTCACTATGTCGTTTTTAACGGCACTGTGTTTTTTGGTTTTAGTATCTTAATATAATTTAGGATAGTTTGAATCCATCTTCTTTATTGAAATTTTTATATTGATTTCAATGGGTTCACGCACAATCCGTGAACAGTAGTGGCGATCAGTAGAGAGGACTTTGGGTTGATGAAGCTCAATCTAGTGATAGCGCCTCCCCATACACGGGGATTGGGTTAGGCTACAACAACAAAGTAAGAAATGGATATTTACGGCAAAAATTGACAATTTTAAGAATATTTTCACCTACACGAAAACACAAAACTATTTTTTTTATACCACTTAAGTGGCAGACAAGCACACGGCCCACCTGATGGCCTATGAACGTTTGTTAGATGAGTCACAGAGGAGTCTGTTAGCAATATGACATGACAACGATACCAACACTATGACAAGTTTTCTCTGATTGGTTAAGATTTCAGGACACCGAGTTCTGAGTCAATATCGGGAAGTGTCCAGTGCCTGGTCCATACAATGAACTGTTAAAAAAATCGATTTGTAATTTTTTATTGCTTTTATTAACTATTTTTCCAATATAATATATTTTTTATTCTTTTACAATATTTGGAATAATAATTTGGAAATATGCATTTGTATATTTCCAAAGTTTTTTTAAACTGTAATAAAACCGAAGGCAGTGGTCCCTTCGACTTTGACGTTAAATAAAAAATGCTAGTGAAAATGAGTACTCGCAGAATATCACTATTTTATTGGCCAGCACTTTTAATTTTTGACTAAAATGAATGATGTCCTTTAGATGAGAGACAGTCTTTCAGGTGAATCAACAACTAGTAAGTGACCATTTTTTTACCTATACCTTTATAGAAATTTAATGTTTGTATTCAATGTTTCTTTTTTCAGTAAACGTGACTATGTTCAACTTTGTTATCAATTTAAGTCCATTGTCTGGATAAACTTGTAGTTTAACCAAATTCCGATGTATATCTGTTATTCCATTTGGTGCCTGTCATGCACCCCTTCGAACACATTAATATTCTGCGATTAGACCAGTTTCACTATTTAAGGGTATCGTATCGGAGGCCCAAAAACACTCAATGATAAATGAATTTCACTATCTATCTCTGTTAGTATTAGGTCAAACACTCTGTACCAGCTTTTAAAGTTTTCCAAACACGGTAGACATAATGGATCCTGAATAAAGCCCTTATAATGGAACCGAAAATACTTCAAAAAGTTATCCCAGCGTTATCCCGAGAGCTCCGCAGGGGCGGTCGAAAAATCGAATGTCAAAATTTGATTGATGGCGACTGGGTCCCGGTCGACGCGTGCCAAATTTAGGCCGCACACCGTCACAGGCAAACAATGGCCATGTCACTGTTGCCTCTAACGTCCCTGCGAACGTAGTAATTAAACTGTGGCACACAAATTGGAACAGTATAACTGAACTTTAGAACGTGTGTCTGGATTATTGTGCTCCATTTTGAGTCTCAGAAGATCTGCTCCTGTACTATTTTTAACATAAACTCACGTCTATATCCCCGAAAGCGTAAGCAGAGGTCCTAGCACCCACATTTCGCCAGTTTGTACTATTTTTAAATGGAATATAAATGGTTTATATATACAAGTATTAACCCCCATCAAAATATGAGGATGTGAAATAACTTGCGTTCCCCTTACCGTAATATGAAGCGTAAGCAATTTATAACTTTAGAAGCTTCCAAAAAAATGTATGTAATATTTATTCGTACAAAAAATCGACATTTAAAGAAAACGACTGAATCAAAATGAAAATTACATTTCTCATTAAATATTCCTCTTTTACCAAATGATCAGAACAAAAAGTCCTTTATAAAACGGCAGCTCTGATAAAACGAATTTCAGTTCCAACCAATATTATCTGTAAAAATCGCTACAAATCTTTGATTGGTATCCGAAAGGCGTCGATCAGGCCAATACCATCCGGCTTTCTTTATAAGGCCCGATTGAAAAAGCTCCTAACCAAAGCTTCGCGCGTGTCCTTCGATTTCTTTGTGATGTCGCTCTTTGATCTGCGCCTATAGGTGCCGCTTATTTCACATTCCTTTCACCTTTGACCATTCTTTTTCTTTATTTCGGCGAAATTTTAACATTTCAAAGCATAAATTTGACTGTTCTTAATCTTTATGGATAAATTATACATTTATATTGACATACCCATGTAATAATATATAAGAACAATAAGAGGTTTATTTGAAAATTGAATAATCTGTATAAATTAAAGTGCTGCGAACTGAAATCAAATCAAAAAATGTTTATATATCTGTACAATCATTATTCATATAGACCTTTATTCTAACTAATATTTCGACAGACCACAGAAAGCTCTACTTTATTACCGCCAATAAATCTCGATACAATAATGACTAGGTATTGTAGATTCATCTTCGTTTCGTTAGTACAAAAGTTAATATGAGCTATAAGTTAATAACACGAACTAAAGTTACGTCACGGTATCCATTGTGCGGTCACTGTGAAATATATTATTAGATTAGGTAGTTGAACGTGCAGCGAACTACAAAATGGAATAGTAATCAAGTACGAATGTTGAGTGGATTACCAGGAGAACCGACACTAACTTCTCTTACTCTAAGAGGCTTGCGGTTGTTCGGTTGAGCTGACACTTTGATACCAACATCGTTTAGCGAGGTCTGACACGAATACTGAAAACTTTAGCCTCAGTTTGAGAACAGTACAGTTTCTTTGGTAGCCGACATGTCAGTACCAGGTATTTACTCGACAGTGAATTACCGTGAACATAATACAATCTAATAAACTTAAGAGAAGACATAGTATAGCCATATAGTATACTAGCTTTTACTCGCGATTGTACCCACGTGAATTTCTGATTGATACCTATTCCAGAAATAATAAAAAATAGCATATGTTTTATTCGGGAATCTAATGTATACCAAATGTTAGCGATATTCGTCCAGGAGTTTGAGCGTAATTAACTAAAGAACATATTCAGAAACTTTCACAAATTTATTTGGAGAAATGTAGAACTTCATAATTATCATCTGATTTATTAGCGTTGAAGCCCAATTGCATCCAAGCCTCCTCGGAGGCTGTGGTTCAATTTCCGGCTGATTATTTTTATATATCACTTAGGTGGCAGACAAGCGCATGGTCCACCTGATGGGAAGTGGTTACCGTGGCTTATGAACGTATGCAACACCAGGGATGTTAAACTCAAGCTGCCGACAGAGCTTCCATGGCAGTGAGACCGTTAGCACATATGCATCCCGTACAACGCATATTTGTTACTCACCCAGTCAAGCTGATACTGCGAAACATGGCCGAACTAGAGAAGGCGGCTCTCCTCCATTTTATCGGACAAGAAGGCTTCCGCGGATATAGAGGTTCCTCACGCGATCTTTACACGTGACTCCACGTATCCGGTGGGTTTTGTGAAACAGCTTCAAATCCTCAGCACGACAGTCACTTGAAAATTATGTGATAACTGTTAGAGTCTGTATTAAAATTATATCTTAGTGGTAGAAACATGAGCGAATCATCATTTTAAAAAACGCGGTCACGTCCTTGCAATAGTTCTCAGTGAGCGCTCAACGGCTATCTGACTCGACAAATATCCATTTTACTGGGTTACTGCCTCTTGTTTTTTATCTTTACGCTCTTAATGGCCGCAGTTTCCTTGGTATTTTTATCTAAAATTTGTTACACTACTCACCATCAACCTAATTCAGTGGCTATGTAGTGTAAAATTCTCAATTATAATAAGATAGAATTATCGTTTTAAATTTCAAGTTTAGGATGGTCTGTTTCAGAAACAGACCATATAGAAATTTTCTTAAATTTTAGCGGCGAAATCAAAAATGGCACCAAAATATGGTAACTACTATCACCAAATATCTTCTTCCATTCATTCGTCCAGTTAATAATTCTGTACATAGGTATTTAACCGACTACAAAAAGAGAGAGGGTTCTTGACACTCGCAAACTATGAGACTACAAACGTTTAAAAATTTTTACGAAACCAAAAAAAAACAATACTAAGCTCATTTAAACAATAGGCAGAGATTAAGACTGAATTCGAGTTAGTCGTCAAAAAATAAAAATGATAATTTATATGGAGATCGGTGTTACCAAAATTGGTGATAAAAGGCCCTTTTTGTGGTTTTAATTTAATTAGTTATACTCTCTGCCATACTTTTTATAAATAGGTCCTAGCCAGACTTCTTCTTTAAAAAGACTTCTTTAGTATTCCATTTAGTGAATGCCTAATGGAACCCACTTAACTCATTTGTATTTAGAACCGTGTCGGATAACATTTAAAAAAACCTTAAAGGTCTAAATGTAAAACTGGAGATGCTTAGTGTATTTTATTCAGGAGCTAAGGGGAGGGAGGGAAGTATAGTGATGAATATTGAAACCACCGAGATGCCTAAATAAAACATTGTGGTATGGAGGCTGAATATTATAATAGCGGTGTGCCCTCCGGCGAGCGACCCTCGTCCGCTCACCAGAACAATACACGGATTGTGAATAAAATTAAAAATATTACAAAGCGTCTAATTTTTTCATTAAAAGGGTCAGCGGTGGTCTGTTGTTAAGGAAAACCTTTTATGAAGCAATGAGAGTATGTATACCTACGCGTATGAAGACGTATGTGTTACGAAACCTAATTAAATACTGTGTGGAATAATGATGTAGTACTTAAAACTTTAGTGTAAAGTACCGTGAATCAATACCTATGCTTAGAATGTATTTTCTACAGAAACACTTTGTGATAAGGTGTTACCCTATTCAAAAAGTGTTTCTTTAATTAGTCAACTGTAATTTGCTGCAGTAAGTTAAAACAAAAAATAAGTTTAAAAAACTAAAATTCGACCATTTAAAAAATCACGGTTTAAAAAGTATTAAACAAAAAAATGACAAAATAGCCGTGGTCGTATGCCACTTTTTCAGTAATTGTATATTATATGCTCATTATTTTCCCTTCTTATTAGTATGTACTATTTACTTCGTATATCTATTTATATGCTAAAGTTGTATATTTATTTTACTTTATTTGAACTTCTCTCATATATTTCTTTCTTTTTGTTTTTTTTAATACACCTTGTTTCTAGTTTATTTGCCAACTACACCAAATCTTTTGCTTTATTACATTACTGTCCATCCCAAGGTTGCCTGGAAGAAATCGCTTCTAGCGATAAGGCCGCCCATTGTACAATTAAACTGTATGCATGCTAACTACAAATTTTACTATCTATCTATCTATCTGTATTGTTTTGTTAGAGTAAGTTACAGTTTTAAACTTAATTTCTTATTTATATTATTTTGGACAAGTGATAACGCTAAATAACCTGACAGGTGATTATGTTTTTGAGCCGTTTGGGGTTGAAACGTTAGGGACGTGGGGTCCAAGTGCTCGGTCTCTATATAAAGACTTGGCAAAGCAGCTGATCGACGCTACGTGTGACCAGAAGGCTGGTTATTATCTTGCACAGAGGATAAGCATTACCATTCAACGTGGCAATGCTGCCAGCCTACTGGGTACGTTACCGGTCGGTGAGGATGCGGAGGAATTTCATGACGCATTATGTATGTAATTTTTATGTTTATTTTATTTTAGTGTATTTTAGTAGCTATCTAATAATAGTTTTAGTTTTAATTTTCAATTGAATTGTATTGATTTGTATATGTATATATTAAATTCTACAGTGATAACTATAATTTATATACATTTGACATGTGCTAATTAGGGCCTTTCATTTGATACCCAATACGGCATATTTATCTCAAATTTATTTTACAAAACAGTACTTCATGACCGCCAGAGAGTGCTACATTAGATTCAGGGATAAGTCATGTGGCCTATAACCAGATCCAAAAAAAGAAAGTCTGAATTAATTTTCAACACAAACTATTTAGTTCATGTTGAAAATTAATTAAGACTTATATCTGTACGTAAATATATGATCCTATTAATATTATAAATGTACAAGTTTGTAAAGATGTTTGGATGTTTGTTATTCAATCATGCTATAACGGTAGAGGAATATATTATAGTCGAATATAACACTTTTATACTACGCCACTTTTTATCCCTGAAATAAGTTCCTATGGGTAATGGGAGCGGGACCAGAATTCCACTCGGGTAACGTCACGGATCAGCTAGTATATTATGGAAAAAAGAATCTCGTAAGATAATATTTCAAATAAATATTCTACATTCCACAACAACGCTATCTAGACCCATGGTAAACATAGCTTAACTAACTTGTGTTATGGAATCTAAAATGCGGATAAACATATTTGGATTCTTTTTTTGTTAATACATGCATATTGTAGATAGAAACACCCAGATCAATACAAATATACATATTTATGCATACAAATATAAGCACTGAACGGGAATTAAACCCGCACCCGATGCTTAGCAGTCGAACGTTGTACCGCTGCGCCACAGATCACCTACATTCGTTTTGTTTAGTAGCTTGTAGCGTGTTAAGCTAATATTGTTAGCGACTGTACATTTCATGATCCTACTGGTCGAAACCTCATGCATTTCAAAGACGGTTTTGGCTCCATTAATTTCATTGCGATATTACCAGTTAAATTTGGTTTATAAATGTCAGTGTTGGTACTGCAATATCAAACGAAATGGAAGGGAGACGCAGTCGGCGTGAGCTGGATGGAAATTGCAATATCCGAGCCAGCTGAATTAGACACTAAAATCGTGAAAACTGGAAACGGTATCTAGTAAGAACGGACGATATTAGTAATTTACTTTTTTTTGGTTGGTTTTTGATTGGCAGCGCGAGTGTGACTCCCTTGGTTTTGCACACGTATATAGGCCACGGTAACCACTTTCCTTCAGGTGGGCAGTGTGCTTGTTTGCCACCTAAGTGGTATAAAAAAAGAGGGGTCAAAAATTTCATTCCTCGAAAAATTGCTCCCCATCGATGTCGACTGGTGATGGTGGTTAACAAACATAGTTCCTGAATATTTGCCGTTTCTATAATTAAGCTATGACTACCCGAGGAGAGAGCCAGTTCGAGAGAAATGGCCCTAGGTCGGCCAGGGTGCGAAGGATATGCCTGTCAACCTCACCTTAGCCGACCAAAAACGACCCACAGACGTCGTGCGTGAATCCGACATAGATCAAGACTGAATTTGGGAAATTGAGAATAGGCTAAGACTGAACTTGGTACAAATTTTTATTTAAAAAATTATTGGTCCACTGAAATAATAAAAGATACATACATACATACATCCAGTCACCCTTTTTCCCTGTGGGTAGGCAGAGACTACTGTTTTCCATTTGCCATGATCCTGGCATACCTCTTTCGCTTCTTCTACTTTCATAATTGTTTTCATACATGCTCGCCGGTTTCGGATGCTGTTGACATGTCCTTTCTTCAAAATGTCTTCTATCTATTTGGCATGTGACACGTCGACCCCTACCGGGTTGTTGAAAAGATAAATTTACTTATATTATTACAGAAGGAACTGAATGATATACCCATTAAGATTCATCTTCATCAACATTTATCCGAATCTTGGTTTCATTCAATGCTTGTACTCTTTTTTAATATATACGACTTAGGTAACAGATAAACACATGGCCCATAACCTTGTAAGAACAGAGAGTTTATGTGCCGTCAGTGCAAAAGAAAGCAGGACATTGCTTTGGTTTTCCCTCTGACAGCACAAACACTCTCTTGTGAGTTCTGGCTACCCTACTCTTTAGTCTGACGTGACGCTTGACTTTTACGGAAGGGACTGCCATTCGATACCCAGCGCCACTTTGCTTTACGATCGTGTCAATACGTACTATTTTCCTTTTAAGTATACCTAACATCCTGTACTTTTTCTGTATGATTCACGTCTACGTCTCAATTATATACATAAACGTTAAGTTGCTGCCACATCCAGTACATTTCTTTATGTCGATACAGTTAGGCCTGGTGGGAGATTGGATCGCACGAGCCAGCCTAACTAAACTTCATTAGGCAAGTTTGGATAACAGTGCTATGTCAGATTATGTCATTAAGTATTAACTAGGGAATTTACATACATTTAGCTTTATGAATATATTCTGTGTGCTTTTCGATGTACTAGATAAAATAGGGTTGCTAGTAATTTATGTTAGATTCTCGTAGTCGACGACAGACTTAAGAAACATTTAATTTTGTAGAATCATACATACATACATATCCCTTTTTCCCCGGCGGGTTAGGCAGAGGTGAATTAACACCCACACTTCACCAATCATTAAATTCGATGCCACGTAATAGAGGGTGAGACTATTGCCGTCTCCCGGGCACCATTGTTGACTCAAGCCATTCATCTGAGGCTGAGTCTATGGTATATAGGTATGACGCAACTTGTTCATGCTTCATGCCCCTTACACCCTGGCTTCGGAAAACCCGGAACGGCGTGCGGTTTTAATCGGTTCAATTTTGATGTAAACGTCCCCGTCTGCCAGTGGGAGGCACTCGACTGGATTTCTGCACGAATAAAATGACCTCATAAAGAATTTTAGAATTTGATATCACCTAACGATTGAGTTTATCGTCAAACGAACTCTAAACAGAAGTTAATTCTCTAAGATAGAAGTTTAGTAACAATAATTCGCTGTAAACTCACGACTGCCTCAAAGTTTCCATTGTTCTGTCGACGTCGGTAACAAGTATTCAGCCCATCTTAAGTATTGTTAGTACACATAATTAGTACTACGAGGCAACTTCCCACTTTACACAACACTGTTTAAATATTAATCCACTATTTAGATATGCAGAACAAATGCTATCAAAAACTGGGGAACTAAAAAGCCTGCCTATATTCTGTGCTAATGCGGCTTCAGTAAGTGTACGGCGTAGACAATATAGCACTTCGAGAGTGTCCCTGGAGAGCAGGTACCTCGATTCCCGCTTAAACGAGAGCCCAGCATATTGTCTTATTCATAAACCTTCGTCTTGATGGAAACGTAAAAAGAAATGTGAAAAAGCTCAATGATGGTACAATCCTATGTGGTACATTTAAGTTTACAAGAAGTGTAGTTTAGCAGAAACTTATTTATTTTCGTTGTGACTCTAAAACTGAAATCGACGTTAGTAGGAATATCAAACTACTACCTTGTCTAGTCGTGCAGTGAACAATAGAGTGAACTTTGCTTAGAGTTTGTTCGAAAGTTAAAAACAAAGTGATCTCATAAGGAATTCGATGTTTTTAACAATCGAACTTACTACCCACCGGACTACATCTACACAAAAGTAGCAATAGTTCGATGCTGTATGACACCCGAATAATGCAATCAAATAGTCGCATTAGTCCGATCAACCGACTAGCAACCGGACTACTGCGACTAAAGGAGGGTTCTTCTTTCCTTACCCTAACCTACATATTAAACCCTAACCCTAACCTAAATATTTAAATTAGTTCAAAGATTACCCGTTATCCTTCAAAAATACTAATTCTAACCCCACGTTTTCACCTAAGATTTTGTTATAGGTACCGCTGTGCAAAAACAATGTTTCACAGAATAACCCGCTCCATAGAATGTGTAGTCTATATAATAGGGTTTGTACTTAACTGGATATCTTCTTTGATAATTTCAGTACTTTTAAAAAACATATTTAATGTTAGCGTTTTGTTTTGTTTATATATTTTTTCTGTTGAAGATTTGTGTCAATGTAGCCAACCAACCTACGGTATAATTTGATTGTGTGTATGTTTACATATGTATATACCACTGTCTTAACGAAGTTGTTTAACATTTGAACGTTGTGTACAAATATAATTGGATTTCAGGTTTAAAAAGTGTACTTGAAGATGTTATATTGAATTATGGAATCTGTTATCTGTTTTTGTACCTAATAAAATAAAATAAAATAAGTATAAAACATGTATTTGACAAGTTGTAATATGTAACAAGCTTTAAACTTGTTTACAACTTGTTGGCTATACATACTATGTGAACAAAAAACTATCTGAGACTGTCCCAATACATGTATAAAACAAGTATTGTGTTTTGACTAGTCTTCTACAAGTCTTCAACAAATATCAAACGAGTTTACAACTTGTTTTTTGGTAAAAACGAGGGGTTGCTTTTTATAAACTGAATACAAATTGATGAATGTTGATGGAATATAATGTTTTACCAGGATTCGCAATTTCCTTGTTAAATATACGAACTCAACCCTGCACACTTTTAGATTTTGAAAACATAGCATAACATAAACTCACGCCTATATTCCTGAAGGGGTAGGCAGAGGTGCTAGCACCCACATTTCGTCAGTTTATGTTTAGGTCCCAATGTAATAGGTGGCGAGCCTATTGCCATTGACCGGGCACTTTCAAACCTGCGATAAATACACAAATAACTTCGAAAAGCATTGAAAATTCATTGGTGTGTGCCAGGGTAAAACCTGGGATCGAACCCGAGACCTCGTCTCAGCAGTCCATTACCCATACCAGTAGGTTACCGCGGTTTTTAGATTTTGATACCGAGACATATATCAAATTAAGTCCCGATATAGCATTATAAAGGCAGCTTGTGCTAATGGAATGCCACGAAACCTATAACCTATACCATTATCGCATTAATTCCCGTAACATTATTGTGCAGCAAACATCAAAATTTAAGTTTATGATATAGTACCTATTTGATTAAATATGTATTTTTAAATCATTTATATGCATAAGTACATACATACATATAATCATGCCTTTATCCCCGGAGGATTAGGCAGAGGTGAATTAACACCCACATTTCACCAATCATTGAATTCGGTCCCACGTAATCGTAGGTGAGCCTATTGCCGTCTTCCGGGCATTATTGTTGACTCAAGGCTTGAGTCAACCTTATGCTCTGTGCCTGAGTGTGAGCTGTGTATATCTGTCTGATGTTAAACATTATAAGCAATTATAAGCAATAAGATGTTTAACAAGATAAACATAAGTGTAGACACTTATCTTATCTTGTTTACCTTGTCTACCTAATAATACATTTATGACTTTATAATGAAGATTTTTTTCATACACGGGACAGGGTGGTTATCTAAAACTTGAAACAGAGCGTTTTGTTCATTCCTTCGCCCTTTATGTGGTTTACATTCTTCGTACATCATTATAATATAATTGTAATACGGTACCGCACGGCACCGTGATTTATTTGTCTAATGCTTTTTTACACAAATATCATGTGATCTTAGCTCGTAAAACGCAACTGAAACGTTGGGATACTCAATAGTAATGTACGAGTACGCGAAACATACGTAATTATAATAAACAAATGTAAAATAGTAAAGTAGAATAGACAAGAGTAGATATTAAAGTAACTTGTGCGTACGTAATTTTAATTTTTGCATAACATTATTTGAGAATTATAATTATCTGAGAACACCATATGAGACTAGACATGGTGTAAAATGTCCCATTGATCAATGTACCTACACGTTAACTACTATTACAAAATGTGACCACATTTCTCACAAATAAATATTATTATACTTAGGTGTTTGCTTTGGGTCTAGATAGCATTGGGTAGTAAATAAATAAATATGGTAATGTTCTAAAATATTACATTATAATTATTATCTCATTAATGGCTGAACTGACTGTGTTCGGTCGATCTCAGAGGAAGTCAGTAACAACAGCGAGTCTAAAAAGGCCACATTTAGCGATTCTGCTAAAAACTAGTAACTTTATGAATTTGCAGTAAATCTAAAACATTCCTATAAAATTATTTAAATGATAACTCATATGAGCTGAATCACAATAATTCATGTACATACTACCTAAGCAGATCCTAATTTCGTGTATACAGATCGAATGCCTTGGTTAACTAACCAAATTCCATTTCATTAAAGCGTCGTCCACTTCAGTATCTTCACATTTACAACTTAAACGAATAACTTATTCAACAGTACTTTACAGTTTCTACTCATGCATTTCCGAAGTACAGACAGAATGCTAATTACGAAGAAGTTCGTTCAGTCGTGCAGTCAACTCTTTCGCAGACTGCATTAGTCTGATTGCAATTATCGCTTAAGTATCGATCGAACTAGTATCTCAGAATCAGATCGATTAAGATCTGTATTCCCCTTGGTTCCCCTAGAATCAGGGTAATAATTCTAATTCTAATTCTTTATTTCTCAAAATAGTGTAACGTTTTTACATCTTTTTGACGTCAAAATCTGCTTAAAACTAAGATACCACCACTTACTAGGCGCAAGTGGAGAAGAAACGATGCAACAAACTCCACTGTTTTTTTTTTTTACGTGCGCAAAATCCCCACGGATACCTCCCCACCGGAGCCGGTGGAGGAGGTTATGCCGGACTCGAACCGACTAAAACGCACGCCGCCCGTGGGTCGTTTTGGTTGCCGAAGGTGAGGTTGACAGGCATATCCCTCGCACCCCGGCCGACCCAGGGCCATCTCTCACGATCTGGCCCTCTTCTCGGGTGTGGGGACTACAGAGTCCCCAACTCGTCCCCGGAAACGGGGAGGCGCGCCACGCGCGCCACCGCCGCGGCCTGCTTCTGCCAGGGTGACAGGCGGCTTCACCTGTCACCCCCAGGCCGGCGCTCATGGGGGACGGAGGTCGTTCATCGACCTCCGACGCCCGAGTTGCCTTCATACGCGGGCAGCTTGTCTTGCGATCCTTCGTCGCTCCCGCTGCCGCTCCCGCCCCGCCTCCTCCTTCACGAGCATTACTTGCTCGCAGAAGGAGGCGCCGGCCGCCCACGCATCCGCGCAGCGAACCATCGCCGCGAGCAAGGTGGAGAGCGTGAGAACCCTCACTCCCAGGGCCGCCACAAGCTCCCGCCTCGGCGTCTCCCACGCCGGACACTCGGTGAGCGTGTGCGGACCTGAGTCCTCGCTCGCGTCGCAGTGATGGCACTCGGACGTTGGCTCTTTCTGCATCCGACGCAGATACTTTCCGAAGCATCCGTGCTCGGTGATCATCTGCGTCAGACGGTACGAGAGGCTGCCGTGTGGCCTCTCTAGCCACTCCCCCATGATGGGTCTTACCGCCGTTACTACGGCGTGCCCTGCGCCTGGTCGCCCAAGTCGTATCTCCCATTCCGCCACCATTTCCCTGTGGAGCCGGGATCTCACGGCCCGAATTTCTTCGGGCTCGGGATCGTGACCCCGGTCCCGCGCCGCCTTTCGGAACCGGTATAGCGCCGAAAGGCATCTCGCTTCCAGGATCCATGGTGGCGATCCGGCGAGGAGACTCGCCGCGTTGAATGATATCGTGCGGTACCCCCTTATGATGCGGCACGCCAACCTCCGCTGCGGACGCTGCAGCAGGAGCATGTGCCGATCACTCAGGGTGTCCGCCCCAAGTCGTGGAACGGATCCGGCGGCTGGGCCTTGAGGTGGCTTTGCATAAATCCGAGGCCATGTTCTTTCATGGACCTCGGCGCACGCCACCACCTGGTTCCAGTCTCACAGTGGGAGGCACTCTCATCGGCATCAAGCCCCAGATGAAATATCTGGGGCTCGTGCTCGACGGCCTGTGGGACTTCGGGAAGCACTTCCGAAGTCTGGGCCCCAAATTGGCGGGCACAGCCAACGCTCTGGCGCGGCTACTGCCCAACCTGAGGGGCCCGGAGGACTCCTGCAGGAGACTCTACGCGGGTGTCGTGCGGTCCATGGCCCTGTACGGGTGTCCCGTGTGGGCGGACACCCTGAGTGATCGGCACATGCTTCTGCTGCAGCGTCCGCAGCGGAAGTTGGCGTGCCGCATCATAAGGGGGTACCGCACGATATCCTTCAACGCGGCGAGTCTCCTCGCCGGGTCCCCACCATGGATCCTGGAAGCGAGATGCCTTTCGGCGCTATACCGGTTCCGAAGGGCGGCGCGGGAGCGGGGTCACGATCCCGAGCCCGAAGAAATTCGGGCCGTGAGATCCCGGCTCCACAGGGAAATGGTGGCGGAATGGGAGAGACGACTTGGGCAACCAAGCGCAGAGCACGCCGTAGTAACGGCGGTAAGACCCATCATGGGGGAGTGGCTAGAGAGGCCACACGGCAGCCTCTCGTACCGTCTGACGCAGATGATCACCGAGCACGGATGCTTCGGAAAGTATCTGCGTCGGATGCAGAAAGAGCCAACGTCCGAGTGCCATCACTGCGACGCGAGCGAGGACTCAGGTCCGCACACGCTCACCGAGTGTCCGGCGTGGGAGACGCCGAGGCGGGAGCTTGTGGCGGCCCTGGGAGTGAGGGTTCTCACGCTCTCCACCTTGCTCGCGGCGATGGTTCGCTGCGCGGATGCGTGGGCGGCCGGCGCCTCCTTCTGCGAGCAAGTAATGCTCGTGAAGGAGGAGGCGGGGCGGGAGCGGCAGCGGGAGCGACGAAGGATCGCAAGACAAGCTGCCCGCGCACGAAGGCAACTCGGGCGTCGGAGGTCGGTGAACGACCTCCGCCCCCCATGAGCGCCGGCCTGGGGGTGACAGGTGAAGCCGCCTGTCACCCTGGCAGAAGCAGGCCGCGGCGGTGGCGCGCGTGGCGCGCCTCCCCGTTTCCGGGGACGAGTTGGGGACTCTGTAGTCCCCACACCCGAGAAAAGGGCCATATCGTGAGAGATGGCCCTGGGTCGGCCGGGGTGCGAGGGATATGCCTGTCAACCTCACCTTCGGCAACCAAAACGACCCACAGGTGGCGTGCGTTTTAGTCGGTTCGTGTCCGACATAACCTCCTCCACCGGCTCCGGTGGGGAGGTATCCGTGGGGATTTTGCGCACGGAAAAAAAAAAAAAAAGTGTGTCCGCCCACACGGGACACCCGTACAGGGCCATGGACCACACGACACCCGCGTAGAGTCTCCTGCAGGAGTCCTCCGGGCCCCTCAGGTTGGGCAGTAGCCGCGCCAGAGCGTTGGCTATGCCCACCAATTTGGGGCCCAGACTTCGGAAGTGCTTCCCGAAGTCCCACCGGCCGTCGAGCACGAGCCCCAGATATTTCATCTGGGGTTTGATGCCGATGAGAGTGCCTCCCACTGTGAGACTGGAACCAGGTGGTGGCGTGCGCCGAGGTCCATGAAAGAACATGGTCTCGGATTTATGCAAAGCCACCTCAAGGCCCAGCCGCCGGATCCGTTCCACGACTTGAGCAACCGCGGTCGTGGCCCTCAGGATCGCTTCGCGGTATGTAGCCCCGCTCGCCGTCACTAGCGTGTCGTCCGCACAAACTCCACTGTTGCATTTTCGAGACGTCAATTTACAATTAGTATTTTTTAAGACTATATATGGAATTTACATTCGTCTCGCGTGCCTAGTACGTACAATATTATGTCCTAATTTTATCTATTTGTGTTTGTGTATTATCAAGAAATAATTTATATGTGTTATTAAAACAATAAAAAAACATTTATGTAAATGGAAATAATTTTCTGTTTTAATAAAAACAGTCACTAAGTCATAATTTAAATAATTGACCGAGCGAGAGTCTCTGTTTCGACAAAGTGCCCGATTCGCTTTTGGCCGTATCTATGAATGTTTCTACAGTAAGTATGTTTGTCAGTTCCAGTCTGGAGAGCGCATTTCTTAACCGATTTTCACCAAAGTTGGCGGCAGACATGTCTTTGATTTAAAACTAAACTTTTGTTAAGATCTTTATAGATAGGAGGTAAAATGGGGAAAAAAGGGGGAAGTTTGCTGTCGTGTTATTCGTGAACGGAAATTGATAAATTGTGGTTGGAACATCTAGGACATGATTCCCCTCAGGTTGTCGTGAAAAATAATCATGCTTTGTAAAGGTGAACTTCGTTATAATAAAACAGATGAAAAAGAAAGGACGAGGTTTACAATAATGTTTTTTAAGACCGTATCGTCATTATTTTTTGGTGAAACATCCAGGGCAGTTTAAAATAAGAAAAATAATATACGAATAAATATTTTTTTAAGGATACCAAATCTAAAAAGGTTGGTACTATAGAGGTCTACTGTTCACAGAACTATTAGTTATGATACACTCACGAAATAAAGTCTCATGAAGCAATTAATAAATTAGTGCTATGACTAAAGCGTAAAGTACACGTAAACGCTAATGAGAATATGAAAAAATTACTATTCCCTTTGGTGTTCACTGCGGCTTAATGTGATTCCACTCCACGGATAAGCAAATTACCGTTTCATAATTACTGCCTTTGTTTACGCTAACAGGAAACACGCTAAATGGATAAGGCACGTTTATAATTTCATTGGATTTAACTGTTTTTTTAAGTTAGATTGTAACAAGTTTTTACGTTATCTAGAGAATAGTATCTAGAGAGGTAGTAAGCGCCAATCAACTACTTACCATTCTTTTCTACAACTTTAATCACCATCCAAAGGTGGTCAGGCAGAAATCGCTTAAAGCGATAAGACCGCCCATTGTACTGATTCCGTTGTTATAGATTTTTATAATGATATATAGTAATAGTGTAGAATAAAGTTTATACATTAAAGCTTTATAAAAAAAAAAATGGAGAGTAATAAATAGTAGTACGAATAAAATATGTTGTGAGACATCACGTCGTCTGATGTAACCATATGTTAGGGTCATTTAGGTTACAAACACACCAATGTGTGCCTACTCAAACATGATACCTATCTACAATTTAAATATATATCTTCATTTATGCTCCGAAGTGTGTAGGCAGGGACAAGAACCTGCCATTTGATTCAATGCCGAAATCTTTAATAGGTACAACAATAGGTTCATCACTTTCGAGTGTATTTTACATATCGACGGTTGAAAAGCAAAAAGGTACAAGCGACATCGACATTTCATACAAAAAAAGGTCTTAAAGCACATGAAACACTCTTTACAACACAGTGTAATTTGCGTATCAACTGTTCTTGTCGCTTACGTCTTTTAGCCTTTCAATCGTTGATATCCTTTTTCCATACCTACTTTTCATACATACCTACATACACAAACACATCTGTAAATCCTGGAAGCCGTACTTAGAGGTGTAAATTAACACCCACATTTCGCCAGCTAAGATTTTCCAGCTCACGTCACACTTTGTCGCGGCTGTATGTTTACTGATAGAGAATAACCCTAAACCCTTAGTTGCTTACTTTATAAGATCCATAATCTGTAAATTAAATATGATAATTGGTGCATAATGTAAAATTTTCCATCTTCTTCAGTGCTTGAAATATCACCGTTCAATGGCAAAGACGATTAAACGGCTCACACAGTGATCATATTTCTTACTAAGAGAACTGGAGCTCGCCTTCAATAATCCTCTCTAAGCTAAAACCAACACATTAAAGCACTGGCGGGCGTGACTAGAGGCCATTTCTTTGGTATATTTTATGAGTTTATTCTTAGGAGCAGGATAAAACCTAATGAATAAAAAATCGTTGATGGATTTTATTACGAAATCACGCTTTAAAAAGTATTAAACAAAAAAATTTCAAGGATAGCCGTGGTCGTATGCCAATTTTTCCTAGAATGTATTGTTTTGTTACACTAAGTGGGTATTAGTTTAGTACTATTTTTTTTATATATATTATTTTGGAGCCGGTGGGAGAGGGCCCGGAAACAGGGAGGCACGCGAGGCGCGCCGCCACCGAAACACAGTATATTTATATCAAGTTTATTTTTTATCTCAGTACTTTATGACCGCTAGAGGGCGCTACATCAGATTCAGTCACATGTCTTATAGCCTATAACCGGATAACCAAAATGCTTCTAACGATACCTCATTTGTTCATAACTAACAAGTAGTTTAGGAGCTATGAGGAAACAGATGAATCTACATATATACATACTTACATACATAGCTTGTCAAAATCATAACCCTCCTTTGGCTTCACCGTAATCGGGTTATAAAAACAAGTTATGTCTGTACAGTGGTCCGAGAAATATGAACAAATTTTACATAGGCGTAGTTGGAAAAGGGCATATTTCCTTTGCGACTGTACCTCTTAACATTGTTCCCGGTGCATTAGAGACTTTCCACGGTGTCTAGGGTTTATTAACTCGTTCTCCTTATATTTTGACTTATATGGGTTTTATGAGCGACTGCTACTGCCCTCCGAGAGGAAAGGCTCGTGCATCAATCAATGGATATACATGCTTGCAGGTGTGGTTGGCATCCTATTTGCCTTATTCTTTTACCACTACTGTATACCTATAACTGCAATTACTGTAGTATAATGCAGGCTGAAGATAAGATTCGAAATTTTTCAAAACTAAGTAGTTAATATTTGTATATCAAACACATGTTTTATGTTCACGTCACAGCAAGCAGTGTGTATTACAGTGGACCAAGGCTTTTCAGCGGGAATGAAAGAACACGAAGCATCAGTTTCAAGAAGTTTTTATGCAAACTGTGTCAGGCGATCCAAACAGGTCGCTTAACTACCTACCCACAGGCAGTTGACGTCGAGTTCATATCGCGATAGTGAGAGCTACCATTTTGTGAGCCATTAATATTATACGCTAATGACCTGCATACAATTACAGCTCTCCCTCATTAGGAAGCCATGGCGACGTCGCCGGCTACGTATATAACTAGTTAATATTAAATATATGGTACCTAACTCACTTGGGGATGGCTTGGTAAGAAGGTAGGACACGGCAGTTTTTCCGCCCAATTGAGCAGTCCGACTGGGGAAGTACCTCCGCCCTACAGAATACCGCGGCTATAATAACTTCGTGTTGTGTTCCCAGCGGTGAGTAGGGTAGCCAGAGCTCACTGGAGAATTAGTGCTGTCAGTGGGAAGACTAAAGGCTTGTCCTGCGTTGTCTTCTACACTTGTCGGCACAGAAACTCTATATTTACAGGTTAGCGCGACTGTGACTCCTCTGGTGTTACAAACGTCCATAGGCCACGGTAGCCACTTTCCATCAGGTGGGCCGTGTGCTTGTCTGCCACCTAAGTGGTATAAAAAAAAACGTCTCCAAGTAGAAAACGGGGCCCCGAGTTACAGCTACCTATGTGGCTTCTGGATACTCGGGTGGCCTGGTAACGTTACCGTTGTTGCCACTATACACATGTAAACTGCACCTCGCCCACTCAGTCGCCAGTCAGCCGCCATTAGTCTGTGACGTAAAAACGAAGAAGTAGATAGATAGTTAGATAATTCTTTATCGCACACCAAAATTATTACTTATAATTTTACGTAGCTAAAATTACAGTTAAGTAAATGCACAATGGGCGGCTTTATCACTAAAAGTGATTTCTTCCAGGCCAGCTTAGGACGGACAAGAATGAAAATTATGTAGTACCTATAAGTGAGTGTTGGTATAATTATTTGTTAACATATATAAAAGAGTGTGTTACATGAATAATTACATAATATACAAATTCGATATATAGATAAATAAGTAAGTAAAATGTGATTGTGAGGAGTTTTAACGACTACGGTATAGAGAAATAATGACTAAATAATTTTTTAAATATTTTTCGAGTGTGCCTTTTTAATCTTTACTGTAAGGCATATGCTGAGATCCCATGGCCACTCGACTTGGCGACATGGCGTCCTAGTGTGGCAAAGCTCTTAGTGAATAGGTAGGTATATAAATAAGTTTCATGTAATGTCAATGATAGTTGTCATATTTTGAGGCGTTGCCTACATCAGTTGGTGTCGACTTCTCAGTCTGACCACGTTACACGATTACTACTTAGCTACGAGCCCCTCAATTTAATTATTATCATTAATGAAATTAATGAAATGAAATTTTAGAATGAGATAGTATGTAAGAAAAGAAAAAATACACGAATTTTTTTTTATCTTGCGCAAAATCGCAAAATATCCCCCGGCCCTCCCCTCCCACGGAGCCGGTGGGGGGTTATGTCAGACTTGAACAAACTAAAACTAAACGAGTACCGTCTCGGGTCGTTGCCAGGGGTGAGATTGTCTTAGCCATATCTCTTACACCCCGACCGAAACGTTTTAAAAGTACCCTCTATTAGGTAAATTTTCTCGGTATATCCCAAAACTTTATAATGTAAATAATACTGCGCACTTGATATTTAAAAATTCCAAAAAATATTAACCCTTTCAGCTTATAACCCCTTCATTGGCAACAGAAATAGCTGACTTTGTTTTTCTCCGTCTTTAAATCAAGATGATATTAAAAAATAATGCAGACAGTAGCCGGTTTTCGGTCGTGACCGAAAATTATACAGCACTCAGTCGGACCGAAATAAACGGGAGCTTAATTAAGGGCGGGTAAGTTAAATTTAAACCTATTTAGAACTTGTCAGTTGAACACCCGCAAAAAAGCTGTGTTGAAATTGTAAAACTATAGATTAATCTTTATTTTACAGAATACAAGAAGGCTAATGGAAGCGTAAATAAACTAGCGATAGATAATAGATAATTCCATCAATCACACAAAAATATTGTACTAAAAAAGAATTTGAAGAATACTAAAAAAGAAAAAGCCGTGTGGTTACCGGCAGAGTAGAATTTAGACCACCTCATCTCTTCCTATGCGGTGTCATACAAGAAAACCTAAAAACATAACCCGGTATAAATATAATTGAGTGCCAAGGTAACGTCTATTTATTGACGTTACCTTGCAGCGTGGTTTCAGGCAGAGTAGAATTTAAACCACACCATATCTTCCCATGCTGCGACGCACAAAGCGACTAAGGGATAGGGCTGTTTAACATGAGACAGATATATACAAGCCAGACTCTGCCTCAAATGCATGGCTCGAGTCTACAATAGTGCCTGGAGAACGGCAATAGGCTCACCCCCTATTACGTGGGACCGAATACAATGATAGGTGAAATGTGGGTGTTAATTCACCGCTGCCTAACCCTTTGGGGATAAAGGCGTGATTATATGTATGTATGAATGTAAAATAAATAGTAGAATTTGCTTTCAGAGAATATTGGATAATACATAAACCTACGAACTATTACAAAGGCAGTAAACGAGGGGTCATGCCAAAATATGATATGTAATCAGATAAAATATACGTGAAGACCAAAATTAACGAGGAAACGAAAAAGGATATAAAAATTTCAAGCACATGAACGAAGATCGATTATTTTATTTAGCTCATTATTTACATGACATTAAATTCTTTAGCTATTTACATAGTTTTGTGAGATTCATTCAGTTAAAAAGTGGATTAACCAATTTTATTTAGAATAAACTAGGATATTTTCTTCTGTTTTATCACAGCAGATATAACAGAAGAAAACATATAACAGACATCTTGCATCTTAAAGCGTGCAAAGATTATTGATCTGGTTAAAATATATCTTACTAGCTGTTACCCACGGCTCCACCTCCGTACATATTAGTTATCGTGACTAAACATAAAAGCCAAACCTTTCCCAAGCTTCCTCTCATCTCTTTACTAAATTTCATCACAATCGGTTCAGTGGTTTAAGAGTGAAAGTGTATCATACAGACAGAGTTACTTTCACATTGACAATATTAATATGGATAGAAACAAAGAACAAAATCTTATTTATATTTAACACTTTATTTGCAGGATATGTTTTCAAATTAATTGAGTAGCTGCAAATTGTTTTTTGTTACTGATGTTTGCGTACTAGCCAAGGTCGTAATTGTTTCACGTATAGTTTGTGTGATATTATGTGTTCCAATTGTGATATCATTGCGTGCTTCAGTGGGAACTGGAAAGTTACCCACTTTCATATTATAAGTTTCTGTAACTACTTCACTTTTGATGTTGGTATTGTTTTTAGCATTAAATGGTGCCACTGCAATCTTTTCTGTAGGAGCCGTATCGTCACTGGCTCTTTGACGAATCGGTGGTAAGGATGAAGAAGTTCTATACCTGTGAAATATTGAGCTCTTTGTACTTCCAAATAAAAGTAATTTTTCTACGTAGCGTGATCAGGGATATAAAAATCATGATACAGGCACCAATAGCAATAACACAGAAGATATTAAAAAACTAAATTTTCTGTGAGGATATTTCGACGGCTTAAAAGAAAAGTTAGAATCAAAGAATCAAAGAATCAATTTCATTTATTCAGTTTATGCACATATAGAGCACATATGAACGTAAAAATTTTACAATTATGTATGTCAAGAAATAATATAAAAATATTAAATAATGTAAAAATAAACCATTGGAAAATGATTCTTTCGCTGGTTCGGTAGATTAGTTCTACTGAGAAGATACCAGCAAGAAACTCAGCGAACTACATTAGAACTAGATTATTTTTCTTTTATAAATTTGTTTTGGTTTACAATTTATTTTGTGCGAGCAAGCAAGAGACTTATGTTGACCACGCATTAACATCATTAAGGTACTCATCCACTTTATAGTAACCTTTACTCATTAAAGTTTTTTTCACTTCTATTTTAAATTTATTTATTGGCATATTAATCAAGTCCTGAGGAATTTTATTAAATATTTTTATGCAGCTGCCTACAAATGAATCACCAACCTTGTGAAGCCTAAGTTTTGGTACAACTAGTTTACTTTTATTTCTCGTATTAAAATTGTGTACCTACATCAGATAGTTTTTCGAAAATATTTAGGTTTTTCCGTACATATAAGATATTTTCATAGATGTATTGAGAAGCAACTGTTAAAATATTAATTTCTTTGAAAAGTTCTTTCAGCGAGTCACGGGGTCTGAGGCTATAGATCGCTCGTATCGCTCGTTTCGGTAGTACAAATATAGTTTCAATATCGGCAGCTGAGCCCCACAGCAGCAGACCGTATGACATAACGCTATGAAAGTAGCTAAAATAAACTAGTCGTGCAGTTTCCTCATCAGTCAGTGACCTTATCTTTCTAACCGCATAGGCAGCTGAGCTAAGTCTTCCTGCCAAGGCTGTGATATGAGAACCGCATTGCAGTTTACTATCTAGAGTTATTCCAAGAAAAACTGTGGTATTGACTATTTGGACAGATTCGTTATTCATTTTAATATTAATATCTGCCTGTCTAACATTTGGCATAGCAAACTTTACACATTTAGTTTTCTTCGCATTGAGCAGCAAGTTGTTACTTGTAAACCAATGTAATATATTAGAAAGGGTATTATTCACTTCGTCAAGTACTACTTCATGTCTATCAGTCTTAAAAATTAATGATGTATCATCAGCAAATAATACAATTTCACAAAGATTTGTCGCGAAGTAAGGAAGATCATTAACATATATCAAGAATAGAAGGGGTCCTAATATCGAGCCCTGGGGTACTCCCATAACTAATGGGGCACCAGAAGAGTCAGTGCCATTAACGTTAACTTTTTGAATTCTGTCCGTAAGGTAAGACGTAAGTAATCTAAGTGAGCCGCTTGAAACACCATAATATTCTAATTTTAGTAACAACGTCTCATGATCAACACAATCAAAAGCTTTTGATAGATCACAAAGAATACCAATGGCATCCTGCTTCTTCTCCCATGCATCAAATATATGCTCGAGGCCTGTGTACAAAAACAACTATCTTCGTTTATTTATCAGAACAGCCTGTTAAGCCCGCTACAGTCAGGTTTCAGACCTGGTCATAGCACTACTACTGCTCTTCTAAAAGTAACGGGTGATATTAGGTCTGGCATGGAAGCTACTAAGGTAACAGTGCTTGTCTTGGTGGACTTTTCTAATGCCTTTAATACAGTCAATCACGATATCTTGTAAGCTATACTTTCCCATCTTAAGATCTCATCGGATGCACTGGAATTTTTCTCAAATTATCTTCAGGGGCGCCAGCAGTGTGTACGCATTGATGAATCCACATCGAGCTGGTGCAATCTCGACACTGGTGTCCCTCAAGGCGGTATTCTCTCTCCCTTATTATTCTCTATTTTTATTAATCTTGCTACACATAACCTTCGATGTGCGTATCATCTGTATGCAGACGACTTGCAGTGCAGACTCAAGCACCTGCTGATGACGTTTCACGAGCCATTCGCGACGTGAATGGGGATCTGGAAGCTTTGGGAAACTGGTCCACTAAATTTGGTTTAACCGTAAACCCATCTAAGTGCCAGGCCATTATAGTCGGCAGCGGCAGGTTGATGAATAGAGTCAATGTTACAAAATTGCCACCTATTACCTACAACGGAACAACAATTCCTTTCAGTTCTTCAGTTAAGGACCTAGGACTCTACCTCGATTCCAACATGGACTGGCGTGTGCAGGTAACGAACATGAGCCAGAAAATTACAGGTAGGCTCAGATTTTTATACCGCCTGAAGAACTTTCTACCAACAAGGACCAAAGTTATGTTGGCCCAAAGTTTAATTTTTCCTCTGATAGACTATGGTGATGTGTGCTATTTTGACCTGAATGCAGACCTTCTCGATAAATTAGCCCGTCTTCTCAATAACTGCATTCGATTCATCTTCAACCTTCGTAAATACGACCACGTGTCTACATTCCGTTCGCAGCTTAATTGGTTAACCATCCGTCCTCGCCGTAAGTTGCGTGCACTTACAATATCCTCAACTCTCCCACTGTCCCCACTTACCTAACTTCATACTTTCAGCTTTTATGTTCCAACAATGATAGAAATCTTCGTTCTACTGACAACCGGATCCTCGCATTTCCTTCTCATACAACTAACTTTTTAGGCTCCTCTTTCTTTGTTGAGACTGTTCGCCTATGGAACGCACTTCCTCTAGAGATCAGGAAGAGCAGGAGCCGCAATGTATTTAAGTCTAGGGTACGGCAATTGATCACCACAGAATTGGCAGAATCATCGTCTCAACGATAATGATATTTCTACTCATATTGATATGAGTATCTATATTTATGTATTATATTTATGTTATGTATGTGTATATATTTTATGTATATGTATAACTATTCTGATTTATTTTAAATATGATAAGTAGGTATAAGTACTGTTTATGTTTAAGAACCTATATATAATTAATCTATAGTCCTTATAGAACCAAACGCATCTCTTGTTAATATGCGCCTACCTCGTACTAGCTCTGCACCACCCTATGGTAGACTGGCAGAGAATGCCTACGGCATTAAGTCCGCCAATGTACATCGTGCATAAAGTATAAATAAATAAATAAATATGTTTGACAAGTGCAACTCCTGCATCTGTCGTGTTTCTACCTTTAGTGAAACCAAACTGTTTATCATGAAGTAAATTATTTTCTGTAAAATTTTCTGTTATTTCACACCATAATTGTTTAATTGGAAGGTTTAAGATATGAATAAAATATTTTCTATATAAATAGTAAAAAGTTCACTACTGACTATATTGTAAACCAAACGAGTATTCAAAATACTCGTTATTGCAAATATTAGTAAACCTACTATGGAACACACACTTTTAATACTGAGCATCCCAATATATGAATACCGATCAGTAAAAACACTATTACTGTTATAGTCAATAATAACTTACGGCTTGGAATATTTCAGGTAACTCAGCATACCGATTCCAGAATTATCTCCAGTTAAACCGAGCAAAGATCCTAGTATTAGTGTATAAAATGTTTTATTAATGTTTATATCATCCACGTCATTAGTCAATTCACTTTCAAACATCCAGCCTAGTTGGAGAGAACAACGGGGACATTTACAAATGCGCCAGGTATACCCAGGAAACCAGGAGCGTTCAGCACTAGATCTTGGTCCGACAATATCACAGGTGGCATTTTCAGTTGTAATTACATCAAATACAAAGCGGAAAGGGTTAACTAATCTTTGTACCGTAATGTTTCTGCCGAACATATACCTTTGTTCAACTTTAATAGCTCCTGGACTAAGTATATTAAAGATATCTGATGTATCTCCTACTGCAGTATTACAAATACGACACCAAAGGATCGAACTGTTCAATGTTTCTACACTAATAAAGACATGGCATGAAATATATAACAAAACAATAAGATTAAAAATATTAGAGAGACTCATTACAGAAATTTTTCAGAAAAATAATCTTTTTGTGTTTACGTTATTTTGTAGACTGTTTACGAAGGAACACACACAACAACAAATTGATTTTAAGATTCAATTTCTAATTACATTGGACAAACATTGTTTTTAATTACAATAGTCGCGGTTACATAATTATGTTTGTAAAGAGCAGTGTTTAATGATCTTTCGAAATACCAACTCATTTCAAATTAAATGTTCCTTTACTTTACTCCTTTATGAATGATGTTACTAGGGTACAAATCATAGAGATATGTAGTCAAAGTTCTTTCCTAATGATTTAGGCAAAGACCACATCTTTATATGAAATTATTAGACAGCATAAACATTGATGTATATTTAAACAAAAAGTTAGACAATTTCTCGTAGAAAAAGCCTATTACAGTGTAACCGAATTTATAAATGACATGCAAAATTACCAGAAATAACATATTGTGTGACTTTATTTATTGACATATTTTAAATTTTAATTTTATTTGACATGTATACATTATTGACTTGTACCAAGGATAGGAAAAAATTCTAACATATATTATTCCCTTTGATGGAATAATTACTGTATTTAATTTTTTTAATTCTATATAATTATTACTAGCGCTATTAATTTAAAAATACCTGTAAAATTGCATGCCGTCAGGTGGATTATGGAGATACTTTATTTACTGAATGTTACCTATAAATTACCCATTTTCGCAATAAATGAGTTTGAGTTTGAGTTTGCATTTACTACGATCCCAGCATACGTCTTCCTCTACTTCTACTGAATTTTTTTTTCTACCTTATCTTTAATTACGGGTACACATTACCTGAACTTCTTTAACATTGTGTTTAATCGAAATGATATCCTTTAAGCGGGGCGTGAAAAAGCATCTGACGAGGCCGCCAAGCTGAGTGCCACCATTGTAACATTACTTATTGTCTATAATGGTGACCCTCTTTCCTGAGACTTTGCCTTTAGATAGCGAGTTAGATAGATAATACTTTATTGTACAGCAATACATTTACAGCTGAGACAAGTAGGTAGCATGCATATATACAATGGGCAACAACTTATCGCTGGAAGCGATATCTTCCAGGCTACCTTGAGATGGACAGTAATTTATTTATTTATTGAACTTTATGCACAAGCACATAGGCGGACTTAATGCCATAGGCAGCAGAGAGTAATGTGACAAGACAAAAGATATATGATGTAGTTATCATATAAAACTAGATAAAAGGTGAACTAAAAAAAAAAAGAAAAAAAGAGAAAAGCACAAATAAAGGAAATAAAATAAAATATACAGCTTGATATAAAGTATTACAACATAATCGCAAAATCATGACACATAATAGATATATAAAATAAACTAGTGGATATGAAAAATATAAAATAACTAATACATACCAATATGTAGGGTAAATAATAAGTAGCCTTTAGTTTAGCCATCAGGCGAGGTAAATTCAAATTGGCGTATCCTAAATAAAAAAAAACATACATGTTAAATATCCCGATAGCTGTAATACTAACATATGTATGTTGATTTGATTTGATTTGATTTGATTACTGGGTTGTCTATTCACCCTTGCCTCATAAATCTATTTCATCAATGTTGTGCAGTTCATTATTGTCATCCTTGTATTATTGACCTTGGGTCCGAGTTCCACTCTTGTTCAGTCTAACTGTGACAAAGCTTATTTTTCCATGAAGCATTTCCCATTCGTTCTCGACAACCCATTGACGATGTCGAAGCAAGTATTGCAGTTAAGCCAGTTTCACCGATTCTCTCCACCTGTTTCTGTCTTAGTAAATTACATCATAATCACAACGTTCCCTTACAATGTTGAAATAACAAATCTAATTTTATTATTATTATTGTATAATACACTAGCAGCTTAAAGCTGATACGTGTATATCACTGTGTATATTGCTGTATATTTCAAACGACCATTGACGTATTTCAAAGCTTACTTGCCGGACTTTGCTTTTTATACTCGTATTTTTTATTTCTTGTTAAATAAATACTGGCAATTAAAACACGTTTTTACCATTGCTTTTTGCACGAATTATTATTATTAGTTGAGAGATTTGTAAGTAAGCTTGGCAGTTATCTTAGTTGGTTAAGAACATCTGCTTGTTTGAAGAACAGAAAATACTAAGTACTGATTATTACAAAAAAAATATATTTTCCTAATTATTAGTTTGTTCTGCTTTTATATCTATAGGAGGAGAGGAGGGAATTACCACTAATATTTAAAAAAATGTTATATTGGAAGAGATATCTTTATTCTCAAGCAAAAACCAATTGAAACCCATAAAGTAGTATAGTTAGTTAAGCACTTTTAACAGTGGCTATATGCTTGACTTGACTTGCTTTATCAGAAGGTGTTTCTGTTATGACACCTGTTTCGGTAACGACACCTGTTTCGGTAACGCCATCTGTTCCGGGAACAGCACCTCCGGTAACGCCAGTTGTTCCAGTTTCCACGAAATCGGTTTCAGTAACGGCATTTGTTTCAGTAACTGTTCCGGCATCGACATCTATTTTGGTACCAGTGTCTGTGCTGGTTTTCGTAGCGGTACGTGTTCTGTTACGTGGGCGGCCTACAAGGACAACGACTTTGCCTTCAGCAACAGTGTCATTGTCTGGTGGAGTCTTTGTCTTATCAACATTTTCAGAATCTTTTAATGGCAATGCGAGGACATTATCATTGGAGGCTGAAGGGGTCTTTGAAGGCGCAGGATCATTTCTGGCTCTTCGATGAATATTCGGTAAAGAAGTGGTACCTGAATTCACCCACCTGCGAATAATAATTATTATTATCGTTTATCAAAATAAGATCAAAGACAGGGGAATGAAATGACTAATCACAGGTTTCAAAATTTCTCAAAAAAAACTGGGATTGGCGCTCTAATGACGAAGAAAAAAATAACTTGTACTATACACGTAATATAACAATGCTTATTGAATGAAAAGGTAAAAGACATACCCACTTCAACAATATTTCAGTAAACTACATACACACACTCACACTAATTTCCGTTTTTAGTAGACATAAGTACTACGAGTATAGAAACTCACTCTACACATGAACATTGGATGTATGCATTGCGTTGATGACAAGAAATTCATTCGACACGTTCCATAAGCTAATGTAGATTCAATCATGAGTAGTTTTTTTCCTGTCAACCATGAAATGGAACGAAAGGAAATAAATTACAATTTTCCAGACAAAAATTGTTGCCAAAAATAACTATTTCATTATCAATCAAGGAATTGACAATTCTATCAGTGCTCATATAGTAGGTAAATGTACGACTACGCTGTAGAGTTATTTGTCTTCTTCAATCTTCTTTGCTCCCTTGAGACGTGAAAAGGAGGGAAGCCCTTTCCAATGTTCGGTTAAACACAGAACAAGAAATTTTACGTGTCACCGTAGGCGTGTACGATTTGGTTCAGTGCCAAATCCCAAGCGTAGGTATATCAAAGGTTAGAAATCCAAAACTTTCAAGGGAAACAGAAAGTTGATAGAAGATGCGCTATTGTGATGTCATGTCTCTGTATTATATTGTTTTGACCGACATACATCGTAAAGCTGACTTCTCAATTCGACAGAATGTTCTGTTTTTAGGTTTCTTTAGTCGAGTAGAGAATTTTTCAAGTAGGTATCAATGATACTAATGTAAAAGAGAAGGATATTGAATAGGGAATGTACATTGCATCATACTCGACGATGACGAAGCAGATAAAAAGAAGAACTTTTACATGTATCAAAACTGTTTCTTTTTTTTGTTATATTGATATTGATTGCTGACTTTCCTCCCGTCTCCTACGGATACAAGTGAACAAAGCATCAAAATTAATACTGAAGTATGCAGTGGCAGTACTATTATCTATTCTGGGGCATTAGAGGTATTTGGACGCAGCGTTCTGTTTAAAGCGCACACTTCCAATCCTATCCAATAGTCCCGTTTGAAGTATACTTCCAATCAGGCGTCTACAAGTGCGACCAGTAAATTTTCTAATTTTACCGTTACGCTCTAGTTACCTGACCTCTGACTGATAAGTGTCCCTACATCTTGCCCACACTTTTTCATCATAACGGCTCAAGCTAGATGCAAAAGAAAATTCTGAAAAACTTAGCAAGTAATAAAATATCTAACTCACCTCGAATTCGGAGGATATGGTGACGTCAACTCAGCAATTTGTTTATCTTTAGTTAACCCTAGTAAAGATGTTAATATCAACGCATGGAATGGCATCATATTCGCAGTGTCTTCTACATCATTAGTCAATGCTCTTTCGAAAGTCCAACCAAGTTGGGTTTCACATTGTGTACATGTACAAGCGCGCCAGGTATATCCAGGAAACCAGGTATCTGCCCGAACATTACGCCCTATATCCATACAATTCGCTTTCTTAGTAATTAACACATCAAATACGTATTTATGTGGGTTTGCCAATGTCTGAACTGTGATATTCTTCCCTAATATATTCCTGTTTTCGACTTTAAGAGCTCCTTTGCTTATTATATTAAGACTTCGAGATACATCTGCCACGTAGACGCCACAGACACGACACCAAAGCATGTTAGTCTCATTGACACGGTGCCTTGTGAAATTTTTATGTGCCAAAGTAAAGAAATCTTCTATAATATATGAGAACAGGATCAATTTAAAAATATGAAGCAGACTCATTTTACCTCTGCTCTTCTTATTATTTTTTTCTCTTCAGAATAAAAAAATCGAAGTGTGCAACTTTTACGAGTCAATTTAGTACTAACAAAAGTGAAACCAAACAGTAAGTAATCAATACCAAATTAGTAGGTTTCAATTAAAGGCTCAGTTTATAAGCTCATTTGTTGAAACATAATGTTTTAATTATAGCAAAAGCGGTATCTTAATTACATTTGAAAGGAGTAGTACTTTACGATCCTTTGAAATTGCTCATCTAAAATGAAATTTACTAAATTGAATTATCCTCGATTTTTAATTTACCGATTTACCCATTCGTTTTCTAATTCTATCATTTAATTTGTAAATGATTTTACGTTTAAAACAGCGATTTATACAATATTTAAACATTTCTATAAATAGGCACCTAGTAACTCATTGTAGTAACTTATCCTTTATTGAATATTGATACACACAATCAATCTGTCTATAAATTTCAGCAGTTTATTCTACATTACGAAACATTCTCCTAGTAACTCATTGTAGTAACTTATCCTTTATTGAATATTGATACACACAATCAATCTGTCTATAAATTTCAGCAGTTTATTCTACATTACGAAACATTCTCCTAGTAACTCATTGTAGTAACTTATCCTTTATTGAATATTGATACACACAATCAATCTGTCTATCAATTTCAGCAGTTTATTCTACATTACGAAACATTCTCCTAGTAACTCATTGTAGTAACTTATCCTTTATTGAATATTGATACACACAATCAATCTGTCTATCAATTTCAGCAGTTTATTCTACATTACGAAACATTCTCCTAGTAACTCATTGTAGTAACTTATCCTTTATTGAATATTGATACACACAATCAATCTGTCTATCAATTTCAGCAGTTTATTCTACATTACGAAACATTCTCCTAGTAACTCATTGTAGTAACTTATCCTTTATTGAATATTGAAACACACAATCAATCTGTCTATCAATTTCAGCAGTTTATTCTACATTACGAAACATTCTCCTAGTAACTCATTGTGGTAACTTATCCTTTATTGAATATTAATACACACAATCAATCTGTCTATCAATTTCAGCAGTTTATTCTACATTACGAAACATTCTCCTAGTAACTCATTGTAGTAACTTATCCTTTATTGAATATTGATACACACAATCAATCTGTCTATCAATTTCAGCAGTTTATTCTACATTACGAAACTGTCAGATGTCTATTTTCTGTTTTTTTAATCTCTGGAGGTTCAAGTCTCGGCTTGTACATTCACATCACATCATTTTCCGATCTACCTAAATCGGTTTTTTGCTTTACAGCCTAGTGGTATGGGTAATGGACTGCTGAGACGAGGTCTCGGGTTCGAGCCCAGGTTTTACCATGGCACATACCAATGACTTTTCGATGCTTGCTTGTGTGTGTATGTGTATTTATCGCAGGTTTATAAGTGCCCGGTTAATGGCAATAGGCTCACCACCTATTACGTTGGGACCTAAACATAAACTGGCGAAATGTGGGTGCTAGCACCTCTGCCTTCGGGAATATAGGCGTTAGTTTATGTTATGTTATGTTTTAGTTCCACTTTTATACATTTTCAAGCAAGCAATCAAGCAATAGCATACATGGCAACTTAATATCAGGTGGCCAATATACTTTGCTACACTACACAATAGTATTTAATAAATTAAATGAAAGTAATAAATCTTCTACATATATACTTTTTTTATATTTATTTATTTAGGTCTACCAACAATTGTTAACATAACAACTTACACCAAATACATTAAAAAATACTAAAAATAATGTTACAATTACTTATAGGTAAACACCGCATGTATCATATTATTATATTCTATAAACAGTAAGTTACCCTTACACTACACTATATTAATTGAATATTATGAATAGTAGTTATGAATGAATGAATAGTATGAATATTAATTGAACTAATTAAACAAAAAAAATCTATTTTTTTATACAGCTTAGGTGGCAGTCAAGCACACGGCCCACCTGATGGAAAGTGGTTACCATGACCTATGAACGTGTGTAACACCAGTGGAGTCACATCCGTGCTGCCGACCCTGTAAGAACAGAGATTTTGTGCCGTCAGTGTAGAGGACAAAGCAGGACAAGCCTTTGGTCATCACACTGACAGCACAAAAACTCTCCAGTGAGCTCTGGCTACCCTAGGCACCGCCGGAAACACAACACGAAGTTATTTTATCCGCGGTATTCTGTAGGGCGGAGGTACTTCCCCAGTCGGACTGCTCAATTGGACGGAAATACCGCCGTGTCCTACCTCCTCAATTCAATCTACAGCTGAATTCAACAATTCACTCAAAATCGGGTAAGCCCAAGAGGATAGATTTAACCTTTGTCACAGAGTCAAAGTGAAGATCAATTCGATCACTATTGTTGTTAATAACCTTACACATTCTTGAACATGGGGAATTGGCACCTTGAACAGTCCTTATACATGACCTCTCTCTCTCTCTCTCTCTTGTGGTTAATATTTTCTAATGTGTGTCAGAGAATTACTGGCTCGCTTCGTGCATTTTATCGTCTACGGTAGCTTCTACCTACCTACACTAATGCAATGCTTATGCAGGCATTGCTCTTCCATGTAATTGATTATGGTGATGTTTGTTATTTTGACCTGAATGCAGAATATCTCAACAGATTCGACCGTCATCTAAATAACTGCATCAGATTCGTCTTCAACCTCCGCAAGTATGACCATTTATCTGCTTGTCGGTCGCAAATAAATTGGTTACCGATTCGTCAACCAACGTGCTCTTACCACTCTCTATGCTATATTAACTTCTCCTAATTCTCCCTCTTACCTATCCCCCTATTTCAATATCTTGGCTCCAATCACGACAGAAACTTGCGTTCAACACACAGCCTCGTCTTTCGCTGTCCTACTCATCGTTCCGATTTCTTCCACTCTTTCTTTCCTGTGCAATCTATATTTCTTTGGAACGAGCTACCTCTCTCGATCAGGAGGGCCAAGCCGTTACACATTTATAATGGGAGTTCGGAAGCTCATGCTGGATAAATTGTTAGAAACTTCATAGTAATTATATTTATATATGTATAGTTAGATGTTATTGTTACGTGCACGGGGTACAATTAAATGCCGTTTACTCAACGAAAAGATTTATTAGCTCACCACAAACTAGACAATTAGATCACTAGTACACACAGTACTTCTTCAACAGTTCCAGTCGCTCAGTAGTTCACAATAGTCCACAGTCGTTGCTCAGGTCGCAGGTAGAATCTTCTTCGGTCGCTTAAGTTCGCTGTGTTCGTTATCGATCTCAAAGACTGAATGACTCGTGTTGCTATGCGAGCATGTTTTTATACCTCTCAATTAGGAGGATCGAATTATCTGGAAAGTTCGCGAGCGATAAAAACCTATTCTTTTGATCTTGCCGCCGTCGCTGACCTTCGAGTAATTTCTCGATATTTACCTACTGTTTGTTTATATTTGAGAGTGTAGGTACTCGTAGGTAGGTTGTAACTTTTTGTTGATGATTCTAGATTTTTCTATGCCAATCGGTAGAGTACCTCGTCACTAACAATGCGTTTTTATTTCTTGAAGATTCGATTATTAGTTTTCGAGATATCGACGGCGGTCGTAACATTACCCCCCTCTTAGTCATGCTCGTCCCGAGCATCATTTGTTCCATGATGACGCGTCAACCTATCCACATGGACTACCTTTGGTTTTCCCCTAACCCCCTTCCTAATGCGGTAGGTAATGTCATTGATCCTCGTAATAACCGTATAGGGCCCTTCCCAGCGAGCTTGGAGTTTTGGAGATTACCCCTTCTTGCGTAGCGGATTATGAAACCATACCAGTGTTCCTTCTTCGAAACCGTTGGTGTTTGCATTTCTATCGTACCGGGTTTTCATCCTTTCACCTGTCTTCAGATTGTTTTCCCGTACTATTCGGTGCACCTCGTCCAGTCGGGTTCGAAGTTCACTCACGTAATCCGTCACGGGCTTCGGACTATCAGGTGGTGTACCGGTTATTGCATCCACTGGTAGCCTAATCTCTCGACCAAAGTTCACTTTCGCTGGGGTGTGTCCCATACTGTCATGTACCGCAGATCGATAGGACATCAGGAATAGTGGGATGTACTGGTCCCAATCTCTTTGGTGTTCATCGACAACTTTAGCCAAGTGATTTTCCAACGTCTGGTTAAACCTCTCGACCATTCCGTCTGACTGTGGATGCGCTGGAGTCGTACGGGTCTTGTTCATTCCAAGGAGTTTGCACATTTCTTGAAATAGAGCAGACTCGAAGTTCCGTCCTTGGTCAGAGTGGATCGACCACTTCCTGAACCAGTTTCCTTGCCACAGTGACTGCTTCCTGGTTGGGTGTCGCAAATACTTCCGGCCACTTAGTGAAGTAATCTTGCACTACTATGATGTATTTGTTTCCTTCTTCAGTCGTTGGAAAAGGTCCAGCAACATCAATGGCGATGCGTCCCCATGGTGCTCCGACGTTATACAGTTTCAATTTTCCTTTGCTTCTGGTCGGCGGTCCTTTAACTGAAGCACATGCAGTGCATTTACGGCACCAATCCTCGACATCTTCCCGACAATGAAGCCAGTAAAACCGCTGTCATACTTTAACTAAGGTTTTCTTGACTCCGAGATGCCCTCCAGAGACACCATCGTGGCTGTGCCGGAAGAGTGTAGCCACCTTGCTTCGTGGTACCACTACTTGTAGGGTCACCTCTTTGCCGTCATTGGATTCCCATTTCCTATACAGCACGTCGTCTATCAGAGTTAAGCTGTCCCACTGGGCCCAATAACTTTTGGTAGTGGAATTGTAAGCAGATATATCACTCCATTGGGGTTTGCTTCCCAGCTGCTTCCAGTGCAGTATAGGCTTTAGATTATTATCATCCTCTTGTGCCTGCTTCATACTACTTCCGGTCCATTCGTCGTCAAGTCCATTCACCTTTATGACTTTAGTCTTTTCGCGGGCTTCGTTCTTCTGACAATGCTTGTAATCTTTGGCACACGGCCTTCGTGACAAAACATCAGCATTGCCGTGCCCTTCTCTACTTCGGTGTTCCATTCGGTTTCGGTGTCCAACGGAGTTCGGTGTCCCGGAGTCCGTGATCCTTTTCCGTTTTCTCGAAGGACACTCTAATTGAATATGGCCCTTTCCTCTACAGGAATAACACGTTGGGACATACCGTGGCTTCCTCTCCTCTGCAACCACCTCCCTGGCCGCCCTGACCTTATTTTGAGCAATAGGGATGGTTGGGGCCTCATATCGTCCAGCCAGCGCCCGCCCCGCGGCCCTGGCAACATTTAGTTGTAACGGAACCTCTAGATCCACTTGGATCCCGGCGTCCGCTACCCTCCTCCTATTTCTGGCAGGACACTCTGATTGGATATGGCACCTTCCTCTACAGGAATAACACGTTGGGACATACCGTGGCTTCCTCTCTTCTGCAATCACCTCTTTAACCTCCCTAACCTTACTTATTCCGGCATTCTGCCGCACAGTTTCCACCTCGAGAGCATAAGCCAGTGCTTCCTTCAAGGTCTGATGGTGACGCAACTGTACACTAGCTTTCAATTCTACGTCTCGTATACCGTTTAGGAAGGCCTCCAGCAGAGTGTTCTCGATCATCATGGGTGTCGATGAGTAGACCTGACGAACAAGTCTCTCAACCTCCACAGCCCATTCCTGGAGGCTTTGAGTGGATTTTTGTTTCTTCTCCCAGAGCTGCGCTCGGTAGACATTCTCCAGGTGCTTATCACCGTAACGTGTGTCTAAAGCTTCCATCAAAGACCCCAGAGTCCTTCCTTCAGGTGGTAGGATTTCCATTATTATTAAGGCATCTCCTCGTAATGCAAGTGTCAAAGCCATAAATGACTCCTCGTTGCTCCAGGCTTTAGTTTTTGCCAATATCTCGAATTGGTACTTGAAAGCTGTCCACGAGGAAGTTCCATCAAAGTGTGGTAGGTCGAACTTTGCTGATGATGGTGAGGTCACGGTAACAGGTCCACAGGTTTCCAGCCTGACCATCTTCTTTTCTAGAACTTGCAAACGGTCATCCATGGTCCCAGTCTTCAAGGCCATTTCATTGCTCAGCATTTGCAAGCCGTCTTCGAGGTTCTTCACCTTATCCCCCAGTGCGCGGATGCCTGCATCGATTTATCCCATGACAGCTTCCTGGTTGGCCTGCATCTCTTGCCTGGAGGCCTGTATCTCTAGCCTGGAGGCCTGCATCTCTTGCCTGGAAGCCTGCATCATCTGCTGCATAGAAGCCTGCATTTCTTCCTTGGAGGCCTGCATCTCTTGCCTGGAGGCCTGGATCTCTTGCCTGGAGGCCTGCATCATCTGCTGCATAGAAGCCAGCAGCGTCATCATGTTGGTATCTGATGAGGTTCCATCTGGTGCTGCCGTAGTTCCCGCTGAGACAGCAGCATCGGCCTGACTCCCTTCCTCTTCGAGGGTTCGTTGACGTGCGGCATCCATTTCCACTTGACGTCTGGTCCGTGGAGTACGCCCTTCGTCTTCACGTGGTAATAACGGCATCCCGCTTCTGACACCAATTGTTACGTGCACGGGGTACAATTAAATGCCGTTTACTCAACGAAGAGATTTATTAGCTCACCACAAACTAGACAATTAGATCACTAGTACACACAGTACTTCTTCAACAGTTCCAGTCGCTCAGTAGTTCACAGTAGTCCACAGTCGTTGCTCAGGTCGCAGGTAGAATCTTCTTCGGTCGCTTAAGTTCGCTGTGTTCGTTATCGATCTCAAAGACTGAATGACTCGTGTTGCTATGCGAGCATGTTTTTATACCTCTCAATTAGGAGGATCGAATTATCTGGAAAGTTCGCGAGCGATAAAAACCTATTCTTTTGATCTTGCCGCCGTCGCTGACCTTCGAGTAATTTCTCGATATTTACCTACTGTTTGTTTATATTTGAGAGTGTAGGTACTCGTAGGTAGGTTGTGACTTTTTGTTGATGATTCTAGATTTTTCTATGCCAATCGGTAGAGTACCTCGTCACTAACAATGCGTTTTTATTTCTTGAAGATTCTATTATTAGTTTTCGAGATATCGACGGCGGTCGTAACATTATTATGTATATGTATATTTTATTTATATATGTATGTATATATATATTTTACTTATTTACCTTTCATAATGCACTTACCTTGTTATTGTCTGCACCACCAATTGGGTGGGCTGGTAGAGAATGCCTGTGGCATTAAGTCCTCCTGTGTACATGTGTGCATGAAGTTTAAATAAATAAATATTCTAATCATAGGTGTATAGACAAAATAATATTTTCTATTTATTTTTTTATTTATTAATATACCTATGTTCTTTTGTTTATATTATTTAATATCTTTAATAATTTATGCCTATACAATTTATTTGTTTACGGTAAAATAATGAAAGTCGTGAAACAGATATAAAGGCATTGCAACTACGTTGTGTTGCATTAGCAATAATACAACCATAGAATAACCCCCAAATATTGTAAAAGTAGGTTTATAAATCTTCGTATGCTTCCCTGTAAGATTAGGTACAACATAAAGCTATTATAGCTGCGGTTGTATTTAGAGTAATTGTATTTCCCCAGTTAAGTGTATCCAATTTGTACAGGGATTTCGTCGTACTCCTTACTTACCTTAATTGCTTAATACAGAATTCAGAATACTAATTAGCTTTTACTGAAGATGTTCCAGTTCTCTGCCACACATACGTAAATAGTGAATCACACAATGTTCAATTCTCCACAAGGTACGTTTGTTTTTCATAAAGTGTTTTGAGCTTTGAGAAACTAACTACAGATTATTTTTCAACTGGAAGAGAAAAACGTACAGTTGGATAAATTTCCTAGAAGCTCACCCAGGCGGAAGAGAGTAGCTGCGACTAACAAATGAAACAAAAGCCTTACGCGATCAAAGGGTAAAGGCGACGCAACTTAGCTATTCAGTTGTCTTTCAAAGGAAAAATTCTACATACACAAAAGCTATGAAAATTTTAAAAGTTAGACATGTTTCAGGTTGCAATGTGATTCTGTAAGTATCCTCGAGCACATATTTTTTGGTCTCAAATAGATATTACATTTTTTGAAGGGTTAAAATGTGAGTTTTCAAATTTAATTGAAAACGAAACTAACTGCTTGCGTTAAAATACGTTAAAGTCCCAGTGCTCTGAAAACTTTAATGTAACCTCGTGCATCTAGCGTCACTGTAAGTAACTAAATAAACGGAACTAAAATACTTTTTGTATCGAATTTATAAAAATGGCGTCAGTATACTATTGCTGGCGCGGCGCACACAGCGCAAATATATTGCCACTCAGGCGCTCTCGTGTCCGAGAGCCATACTGAAATTGAACTTGCTTCAACTCACTGTGTTCGAAATTTTACGAACAACGCAAGAAGTCGATTTCGTATATTATGCTGAATTACAAAAACAAAAGGAGACTCTTTCCTTTACCATATCATTAAGACCTTGTATTCCTTACCAGCTCACGTGTTTCCTTCTTACTACAGTCCCGGGTCCCTTAAGCCGGTCGCGAAAAAGTATCTGATGAGGCCGTCAAGCCACCATTATATCAAGTTACGATTTTGTAATGCTGAGCCTGTTTTTTTTATGCCGCTTGATTGGTAGACAAGCACACGGCCCACCTGATGGAAAGTAGTTACCGTAGCCTATGGACGTGTGTAACACCAAAGAAACCACACTCGCGCTGCCGACCCTGTAAGCACAGAGTTTCTGTGCTGTCAGTGTGGAGGACAAAGTAGGACAAGCCTTTAGTCATCCCACTGACAGCACAAATTCTCCAGTGAGCACACAACACGAAGTTGTTATTATAACCGCGGTATTCTGTAGGGCGGAGGTACTTCCCCAGTCGGACTGCTCAATTGGACGGATATACCGTCGTGTCCTACCTGCTCCAATCGTGTCCTACCTCCTTGTTTCCTGAGACTTCGCCTTTGGTTTACCATCAGGTGAAGTCAATTTGGCGTGTCCTGTGTATAAAATACAACCAAAATGGTTATAAAATAACGCTTTGATCTCAATATATTGGGAAAGAAAGGTAAACACCTTTCTTTCACAATATATTGAGATCAAAATACGTAAAAACCAAATAGAAAATGAAGCAAGTTTCGGTGCACAGATGGATGGTTGTTACTCAATCACGCCAGAACGACTAAACGGATTTGAGAGGCAGCAGAGATAGAGATAAGATCATCGTCGGAAATAGTACATAATAACATTTCACATAGACAGAGCCTCGAGCTAGTGCAATACAAATATGATGGTAAAATCAGCTGAAACCCAAAAAGCAGTGGCCATCATTCCAGGTGCTATTCTTAAAATGGTGGTTCCTACGTTGACAGCTTCTGCCGATACTTTTTCACGCCCCGTACCTAGGGTGATTTTATGTAATACCTACGTAAATGCCAATAAAAAGAACTAGTTAAAAATAAACGTAATAAGGAAAGACAGAAAGAAACCGTTTATTACACGCACACACACACACACACACACTCACACTTACACTTACACAAGAAGGAGGTTAAAGCTCAACCTAACCCAAGAGGAACTGAAAATTTCTTAAGATTTTAACACATTTTGCCGGCGGCACTTTGAGTTGTGCAATGCAATGAGCAGCTAGCTATGTTCATTTTAGTTAAATGTTGAAAACGTTTATGCATCAAGAACATGTTATGGCCTTTCACAGTAGGTACCTAAGTTAAGTAAAGCAAAAATATATTAAATCGGGATAATACTTTCTGAGAAAATCATGTATGTTCTACTACGCATCGAAGGCTGTTACAGCGATGTTATGTATTACATTAATTGACTGCGCTGTTCATTTATAATACTGTGTGTAAGCACAGTGATATGGCACCCATACAAAGCATCATCCCCCATCAAAGCATGTAAAATATTTTATAGGGTAATGCGCACTGCACATAACCACCATAAATACGTACATGAAGATTGCTTTAAAACACTGATTAACATTCTTATACCAAACAAAACTATCTAAGCTTTATTTGAGTCGTTATGTAATTAAGAAAATTATTCTTGCATGTAGCCGAGATGCGAATGTTGAGATGGATGTGTGGTGTGACAAGAATGGATAAGATTAGGAATTAATAAATTAGAAGAAGTTTGAGAGTAGCACCACTCACGGAAAAGCTACCAGGAAATCGTTTGTCCTGATTCGGACATGTAATGCGTAGGGATGAAAGTAATATCATAAGGAAGGCACTAACTATGGAAGTGGATGGCTACATGGGGAGGGGAAGACCTAAAATGAGGTGAATGGACTGTGTGAATGATATGGTTAAGAAGGGAGTGAATGTTGACATGACTGCTACTAGAGATGAATGGAAAGAGAATACACGTTGCGCCGACCCCAAATAAACTTGGGATAAGGTCAGGAGGATCATGATTCTTAATAAATAACATTAAATTTAGTAGGTGCAACAAGATTCTTTGTTCCATTGCAAACTCCCGTCCCGTACATATATATATCATTTATTACAGTTATAACATAATCTCTACACTTAAACTCTAGTATATATTTTTCTGTTGCTAGTGGTGCTATGCGGAAAACTAGTGAAAGTGCAACGAAGCGTTTTTACTGGATTTGTGAAAGGTTGAGAAAACCTGAACGCGAGCAAGCGGTAAAAACTCAACGTTTACATTTTTACTGAAGAAACGAAATGTTTCCTATTTGAGATTAGTTTTATTACTTATTTTGTTTTTGCTTTTATAACATACTAAGTCCTTACAATATAAATACAATGAATAATATGCTTACTTGGTTGTGGTTCTATATTAATAGGTAATATTGAAATCGATCAAAAAAATATCGTATCTCTAAAACCGCAGAAAGCGTTTACTATAGAAATATTAGCTGACACCCATGACTCTGCATGTAAGGCATTCTCATCACGGTCCCACAATCTATAGATACCTGTTTCTGAGATTTAAAAAAGACCTATGAGTAAAATCCCTGTAGGAAATTTCAGCCAAATCCGTTCAGAATTATAAGCCTGTATTTGCGCTGTGTATACACATTCGATTTATTCATAAGTTTTTTTCCTCATTTCTTTTACTCATTCAAACATTGCAAAAACAGACTTTTGATGTTTCAATGAGTAAAAATGAACGAGATGTTTTGACAATTTAATGGTCTCCATAAATATCTGTTGATCGATCTATTTGATCGAAGATATACAAAAAAAACTTTAACAAAATAGTATTGAGAGATACTAAAACAAGGCAAAGGAGTAAGATCGCTTCATAAATCATGAATTTCTCCAATAATATTATTGAAGGTAAAACGATTTTTTCGTAAAGGCCCGTAATAATTTCTTTGAAAAGTTGATAGTTGATATTAAAAACTCGCCTTCGGAGCTTCAGCTATCTTCGTTTCTTTAGAATCTCTGCCGTTCAGAGAAAATGAATAGTCACGAAAAAGTGTAGGATATTTGCGGAATAAAGGAAAATTAAATTTACCGATTTAAAAAAAGGAGATGAATTTCAATTTGTCTGTAAAATTTTAACCTAATAAGTAATTATAAATAACGTAGTAAGTATATACTTATTACGTAAGCATTATATTGTATTGATATATACATATCAAATCAAAATCAAATCATATATATACTTATCGACGGTTTCTGTGGTGGTGCTGGTGCAGTAGAACGTTCGACTGCTACGCAGAGGGCTTGGGTTCGATTCCCGCCCAGTGCCAATTTTTGTATGCATGAATATACATATATATATTTATATTTATCCTTGGTTTGGGTGTTTCTATGAATAATAAAATTAAAATAAAAAAAACTAAGTATGGTTATCCGCTTTTACGATTCCATAACACAAGCTAGTTAAACTATGCTTACCATGGGTCCAGATAGTGATGTGCAGAATGTTGTAGAATATTTATTTACTATAATAATCACGTCTTTATCCCCAGAGGATTAGGCAGAGGTGAAGTAACACCTACATTTCACCCATATTCAATCTTCAGTGCCACTTAATAGGTGGCTTTGACTTTGACTAGTTGTGTGGCAGTTCTCACTGATATGACAGACTACTCCTCTATCCTGAATGCTCAACTCACCGTACATAGCAGACGAACAAGCAATATTATATCGAAATAACTTATTAATTACCTATCTAAAATTTCATTTATGCTTTTTTATTCTAAATTCAACTGTCGTTCTCGTTCTGAAAATAAAATCAAGCGTGAACTTTAGATTCACGAGAGCCTCAAATTTACATTTTTACGTAGTACGACTCTTTATTCTAACTTGGTGAAAAATAATGCAAATCAGTTTTTGGACGAAACTGTGAACGAATTCTTTTAGTTATGTGTACCTATTTATGTAAATATTGTGACCGCCAGCGTCTATTGCTTCTAGTCGACTTTATTAAGTAGGTATACGTTTATAATTAGATTAATCTGTTACGCACCAGTAGACACAATCTCGGTACAGGTTCGAAAGTTCGCACGTCCTCAAAATTTGGATCAAATGAAAATTTCATGTATCATGGTTCTTATACATACATAACATACATATAATCACGACATACCCAGAGGGTTAGACAGAGATGAATTAACTTCAGCATTTCACCAATCATTGAATTCGGTCCCACGTACTGAGCTTATTGCCGTCTTCCGGGCACTATTATTGACTCAAGCCATTCATCTGAGTCTGAGCCTGGACTGTATATTATATATCTATCTGATGTTAAACAGCCCTATCCCTTAGTCGCCTTGTACCGCATAGGAAGGGTGGTCCAAATTCTACTCTGCCGGGAACCACGCGGCTATTCTTATCTAGATATGATTATGATTCTTAGAATAAGGTAGTATATGTGTACGTACCCTATTAATCGCTTAACAAAAATACTTGTACTAGTACACAAGGTAAAATAGAAAGTCAGAAAAAAAAAATTCTGTATAAAAATATATCCAATAACCTTACCTTAGCCAGAACTTATACCCATCAGTTTTCATCAGTCATACTTATAGGACACGACGGTATTTCCGTCCAATTGAGCAGTCCTACTGGGGAACTACCTCAGTCCTTCAGAATACCTTGTGTTATGTTGGCAGTAAGTAGGGTAGCCAGAGCTCACTGGAGAGTTTTTGTGCTTTTAGTGGGAAGACGCAGAAACCGACCCTGTAGGCACAGAAACTGTCTATGCTTACAGAGTCAGCAGCGCGTGTGTTACTCCTCTGGTGGTGCACACGTCCAAAAGCCACGGTAACCAATTTCCATCAGGTGGGTTGTGTGCTTGTCTGCCACCTAAATGGTATATAAAGATCATTCCTATCCTTAATCAAAGAAAAGAGTTAAAGAGTTCATAGACGTTTCTTTATACAATCCATAAAAAAGTTCATGGCTGATGGCAATAGGCGCGCCTCCCGTGGGGACCGAAAAACATGTGAGCATTAATACACCACAATCGAACCCTCCGCCAATATACAGCCTACATAAAAATGTATAAAGAAAAGTAACGGTGTGATAGGCCTCATTAAATCTGTCCTACCCTTTATCGCATGCGACTTACAATAAAATAGCCGAATGTCTGACTAACACGATACGAAGTCAGTCTCTAAGGGTGTGAGACCAAGGAGCGGGCTTGAAAAATTCAGCTCGGTCGGCAAGAATGTTTTATTTAAAGCAGTGCGCAGTGCGGCCTGTTCAAATATTTAGTAACGACCATTGAGGCGAAACGTTACCTTTCTCCATACGAGACAGAGTATTTGACACAGCTTTTACCTTAGAGGCATGTCTCACAATGGCGTGCCGGTTGCACTATGAAGATTTTTTGGGGTTAACAAGGGTTGCTTTGTCGTTTATGAATATATAATGTAATTTTAGTACGTTGTAGTTTGCAATGACCTTAGTGTATGTAGCTTTACTTGCGGTGGTAGGTGTTGTTTTTGCAGCTGGAACAAGATCTTCTTGGACCAAGCCAACCTCTTTGGCCAGCCACCTTCTGTACTTTTTTTTTATATAAGGTGTAACAAAATTAACTCTCGGAACTTTTGGGGGGTTGATCAGTAAATCCCCGAAAAAAATAAAAATAAAATCATATGTTAATCTTTCACTTATAAAATACTAGCTGACCCGACAAACGTTGTTTTGCCATAGTTGATTGATTATCGACCGGCGAAGGCGGAAGATCAAATTGTATTGAGAAAAAAATCATAATTGAAGGAAATTATTAAAAATAAAAAATCGCGATGGAAAAATAGGAGTTGATCGTAGAGGGTTGAAAATTCAAGGTTGTATAAGTATATTTTCTAATGCTATATCATAAAAATATATCTAAAAATTAAAAAGAAAATTAGGGGGATGAATAATACACACAATATATGTCATGATACATACATACGACACGAGAATTTTATATATTAGACTAGCTGTCCCGGCAAACGTCGTTTTGCCATATAATGTAAGGGTGGACAACCCTTAACATTTAGGGGGATGAAAAATAGATGTTGGCCGATTCTCAGACCTACTCAATATGCTCACAAAATTTCATGAGAATCGGTCAAGCCGTTTCGGAGGAGTTCAAGTTCGAACACCGTGACACGAGAATTTTATATATAAGATTATGCTCATTTTTGTATGCTAATTACCACGGAACCGTATTTTTAATGACATACTGTGCATAACTGGTCACATACTTGGTGTGACCAGTTTAAGTCTAAGTGCTAAGATTCTTCTTGGATTAAGGTATTTCTATAGATAGATTATATATAATGTTATCCACTGGACTGTAGGAACGTTTCAAGTTCAATGGGATATGTGGGAAAAATAAGCCGGTCTTCCTACCAATCGGAGATGAGGGAAAACGCACACTCAAGCTTTGGAATGACCTTCCTGCTGCGGTTTTCCCAAGTGCCTACATATGGGGTTTTTCAAGAGGGGCATCAGAAGGTTTCTTCATGGTCGGCAGCGCGAGTGTGACACCCTGGTGTTGCATACGTCCATAGGCCACGGTAACCGCTTCCCATCAGGTGGGCCGTGTGCTTGTCTGCCAACTAAGTGGTATAAAAAAAAATAACCCACGTTTCCCACCCATCAGAGTGCCGGTCGCCAGACTGGGAATAACCTGTGGCGATGCCACATGTACCCAGCGCCGCGTACGTACGTAACTACGAATCCTACATCGCGCATGTAAAGTTCTCGCGCTGGTATAGCATATGTACATCGTCCCAACGACAATCGATGGGCCGCGGCCCGCCAGGCGTGATCACCTTGCCTGGTCGGAGGATCCTCCCTTTGTGTTGGAGGAACATCACACCTCGTTCCTCTACAAACCCAATATATCGACGACATTAGAGCTGTCTTTGTAGTAGATAGTATTATAGTAAGTAGGCTTCCCACCAAAGACAAACCCGTGATTCCCACCAATCGTAGTTCCGGTTCAGTGAAAAATGAAACTTCTTCATATTTCATTCAAAACTGTTATTTACAGAATTAATGTACCTAATCACATTAAAATTCCGAAGCTATAGCTCAATTAGGTACTTACATTAAACCAGCCACGTACTTTAATAGCTATCGACGGTGAATTACCCTGTATTTTCGGTTTTAAAGTCAATAAATAGACTAGAGGTTGCTTTACGGGTACCTACAACGGATATAAAGCGAATGATGGCCAAATGGGGTGCTTCAGAGGATTCATCTGACTTTTACGACGTGTGTCTGTTATAAAATGGCAATAGGATCCACAAAACATCATAATATTTACGAGTGGATATTTTAACACTGCTTTTATTACCTTATTTTATAAATTTACATATTATTTGCACTATATCTCGATATATCATACGATGGGACAGTCTTACTTCTATGTACAGTCCACAAAGGAGATACGGTTACACTTTATCATATAAAGTTGTATATAAAAGTGCAAGCGTATCTTCTTTGGGTTATTTCATTATCTGTCTACGATAAATAAATATTTCACAATATTCTACACATCACACTCATGGTAAGCATAGCTTAACTAGCTTGTGTTATGGAATCTAGAATGCGGATAAACATATTTAGATACTTTTTTTTTGTAACTACATAAATATCATACATAAAAGCACCCAGACCAATGCAAATATATCGACAGATTCATGTATACAAATATTGGCACTGAGCGGGAATCGAACCCGCGCCTCCTGCGTTGTAGTCGAAAGTTCTACCGCCACGCCACAGATACCGTCTACTAATTATATAATACTTACTCACAAGAATTATATTATATTATCTGTGATAATACTAAGTACTATAGTAAGTATTAAGTACTATAATACTATCTACTACACAAGTTGTTTGTTCTTGATTTGATTTACAAGGTTTTTATTGAAGCGACTGACGTCTGATCTATGTGGCAAACTTGCGGTAGAGCCTCTTCTAACTGTTCCAGTTTGAAGGTGAGGTTAACTTGCATTTCGGTTCCTCCCAGGGGAGACGCTACCGCTTAAGTGAAATGCGCACCGCACCGCCGCCGCGGCAGCTCTCCTGTAGAGGGCAGTTAACTCCTGGTCCGTAACTTCTTGGTGGGGCTAACACACAGGAAATGTGTTTTTTATGTAATTATAATTTCATTTAAAAAAAAGCAAACCAACTGAACTGAATATTATTCCATAATAATAAATACTAAGCTACCAAAATTAATCGCTTTATCCAGATCACTGAACACGGAAGCTGATCATATTTCACAGGAGCGGTATACGAGGTTTTGGTTTATGTAAGGTGAGTTGAGGCAAGAGTGAACGGTTTTGTACCCGACTATGGCGAAGCAAAAGGAGGGTTATGATTTTGACAGGCTATGTATGTATGTATGTAGGTTTATCTGTTCCCTCATAGCTCCTTAGCCACTTATTAGAACTGGACAAATGAGATATCGTTAGAAGCGTTATAGTCGTCTGCTGGTTATCACTGAATCTAATGTGGCGCCCTCTAGCGGTTATAAAGTAATGTGTTAAAAAAATAATTTGAGATAAATATATCGTGTTTGGTATCAACTGAAGGGGCTTAATTAGTACATTTTAAATATATATATCACACCAATAGTTTGCCCGATAATAATATAAATAAAAAAAATTGTTTAAAACTAAAACCCGACTACTGAAAAATCACGCTCTAAATAGTGTTAAACAAGAAAAAGTTAAGGATAGCTGTGGCCATTATGCCACTTTTCCCTTAAATGTATATACATTGATTTTTTAGTAGTTGGGTTTTAGTTATATTCAAAATTTTAGTGACACTTCGGATCGCCTACTCAAAATTAATATACATTTGGCTTTCACTATTCTTCGGTATTGCCTATTCGTTCCAAAATTCACCCATGCCCTACGATCAACGCCATTTGTTAAACATAATAACAATTTTGAAAAAAAATAACAATAATATAGAAAAGATGACACTACTTTCCGCATCGCAACTTGTCTCCGTTTAGGTGCGCCGTGTGTTTCTCCGCATCAATGCCGTTGTGGAGAAGCCGTTGACAGACTCGGACACCATGGCCTGTCGTGCTGCAGGAGCGCTGGGCGAATTCCAAGGCACGCCAACCTCAACGACATAATCCGCCATGCTCTTGTCACTGCCGATGTATCAGCTGTACTTAAATCAAACGGTTTGGCGCGTGACGATGGCAAGAGACCGGGTGGCATGTTGTTAACGCCATGGAAGATGGGTAGGACTCTGGCGTGGGACGCCACATGCGTTGATATCATTGCTCCTACCCATATAACTAGCACGGCTGGCTGTGCTGGTGCTGCTGCTGCTTTTACAGAGGTTCTCAAGCGGCGCAAATACTCCAATGTCATCGGAGATTATGAATTTGTGCCGTTTGGAGTCGAGACTTTGGGGTCATGGGGTCCGAGCGCTCGCAATCTCTTCCGTGAGATTGCGAAGCGTATGGTCGACGCTTCTCGTGATCAGAAGGCTGGCCTCTTTTTAGGTCAGAGAATAAGCATTGCCATTCAACGTGGCAATGCTGCCAGTCTTCTGGGAACGCTACCACAAGAGGCATGCGATGCGGAGGAATTCCACGACGCATTTTAATTGTTCTTAGCTATAAGTTGTATAATAGTTATTTTAGTTTTGTTGTATTTAATATTTATATATTATTTCTTGACATGATTGTAAAATTTATTTGTGAAATATATATTGAAGATCCAACAACTTTAGTAGAATGTATAATAAACATATTATAAACTTTACTTTGTCTTGAATTTGAACTCTTGTAGAACAATAAATATTGACTCAAGCTAAAAATTTAAATGTAGTACTTAAGTGAAGAGCAAAGAGTATAATATATATTTCTACGGTACTAATAAAATCCTTCTAAGGCTGCCCCAAAATAAAAATAATGCATTATAAGATGTTAGACGGTCATGACGGCTATAACATCATAAGTTTCAATACCCTAACTACCTATAACCGACTCTAATGTCAGAATTCCATAAATTATCTAATGCAGATCCATATGTTATATTTATATATATTTTAATCTTACTCCGGTGGGTAGAGATTGAAGAAAGATCCTCAAACATTTTCACAACTGATGTTCTTACACATAATCTAGAAACATCATAGTAAAGTAAGTAGGTACCCATTTCTTGTGTACATAATAATTTTGTCATCACATACAGTTTGAGAACATCTGACCTTTAGTATGACTTTTGTAATGGGGTAACATTGAAACTTTTATATGTTCATCTTACCCCCGTATTTTTTTAAGTTCAGACGGAAAGTATGAATAAGATCTAAACTACGAACGATAGCTATATTTAAGTGCAATGACATTTCTAATAATTAAAAATAATAACTGGAAATTCTTTTAAAACACTCGTAACTCCCTTTTTATGAAAGTTACAAATCATGGGGTTAGATTGAAAAATATCGTGTCGCCAAAATTGGCTTACTGTGCACAACCCCTCCCTCCTACCGATGATCGCTGACTGAAGTGAGGGACGGAAGGACATGGCGTACATAGCAATGTCACGTGCACCGCAAAAACCATGCTTAAACAGATGTTATGTGGGATTATTTGTCTTACCCCGTTTTTGCTCTTACACTCACCTTATTATTATTATTGTTATTTAATTATCGGAATACATATTTAACAAAAAAAATAGATTTAATGTACCGCTAAAGCTACTGGAGCTTGTGTGCGCGACACATGCGATTCTCTCTTCAGTACAAAACGTTACAAATTTTATAAATAAAAAAATAAAAAATTATAATCATCGTAAACAAAACACCTACACAGTTTACAATTCAGCAGTCAAAGTCGTACCTACAATTCTGCTAAAAGGTAAGACTTGAGCTTATATTTAATATTCCTCACATTAATTTTCTCTCGCAAAGAATTGATAAGACGCGGTACAAGGAATGTACTCGTCCGCTCGCCGTAGCAATTCCTCGCCCTCACAATAGCCAGTTTTTTTTGTGCGACTCGTCGTGTATATACAGAATGCTCCACTTTGTTCTGTAAATTTTCGGATGTGGCACAAACTTAGGTAGGTAGGTACCTAAGTACCTATATAGGTAGGTACACACGAAACGCATTTGTCACAAAGTATCTACTAAGTCATACATAATAAACACATACATAGTACATTATTCCTCGAATACACTTACGTGATATACTTACTTTTTAGCACCTATTACAGGGGTTGTATATTTACTGTTAGATGGAAACAGCTCTATTAGGTAGCATTGTAGAGACTCACATGGGAATAGATAATAGGTACCTACCTACCAAATTAATAATCTGTATATTAATTTAATTATTGATAGTGTGCGGGCTAGAAAACCTCCACGCGGTTCACGCTGGGTAACAGAAGCGGCAACACCTACCCTAAATTTAGGAGAGGAGTTGCGGCTCCTGGCCGATATTCTGCCGAGGTCAAAAGGACCTGAGAGAAGGAAAACTCGAGAACAAACCCGTTGCCAACCCGTCTGGCCAGCGTGGCAATAGTAGGCTAAACCCTCCCAGATGAATAGACGCCACAACAAAAGGCCCCCAGTTCCCGGCGGTCCCGCTATTCCCAGCCAAGGTAGCGGTTCGGGTAACGGCAGGACGGGGGGTGCGAAGAATCTCCGGGCTACGGGAGGCTACCGAAACCGGCGACTACTACTGGCAACGTACAATTGCAGTACACTTCGTCTGGACGGGCACCTCGCGGAACTAGAGGTAGAACTAGGTCGCATAAATTGGCATATATTAGGGTTGTCCGAGATCCGAAGACAGGGGGAGGACACGACAACCACTGAGTCAGGCGACCTGTTCTACTTCAGAGAAGGTGAACAGCTCTCCCAGGGAGGTGTCGGTTTTCTGGTAAAAAAGGACCTCATTAGCAGCGTTGTTGAAATCGGTCGTGTGTCGAACAGGGTAGCGTACCTTATCGTAAAAATCACGAACAGTCGTTCGCTGAAGGTGATACAGGTATATGCGCCGACCACGTGTCACCCCGACGAAAGTGCCGAGGCTCTATATGAAGATATTGCTAAGGCAATGAATCACACCCCCAAGGCCACTTACAACGTTGTTATGGGGGACTTCAATGCTAAAGTGGGAATACAAGAACGCGGTGAGACGAAAATCGGACCTTATGGAGTGGGGTACAGAAATCACAGGGGATAAATGCTAGTCAACGTCCTCGAGGCGCAGGGGTTCTTCTTAATGAATAGAAGAAAAAACCCCACAGGAAGTGGACTTGGCAACGTCGGGACTCTGTGATAAGAAACGAGATAGACTTTTTGATAACGGACAGTAAGCACATATTTAGAGACGTCTCTGTGATCAACAAGTTTAAAACCGGAAGCGATCACAGACTTGTCCGAGGCTCTCTAAATATCAACATCAAGGCTGAAAGATTTCGAATGATACGGTCTATTCTCCGACCTACGCCACTCCAAGTCACTCTAGGGTCCGAAAAGTTCCAATTGGAACTTCAAAATCGTTTTGCAACACTGGAAACCACAAACGGCATTGACGAGAAAACCGACACAGTGGTCAAAACATTACAGGAAGTGTCTCAAAAGTTCTTTCCCGGGAAACGCAAACAGCGAGAGTCCAAGCTCTCCTGAGACTCTCGAACTTATGAGAAAGAGACGTGAGAAGTCATCCACACCGTCGTCTTCGTCAGATGAGAGAGCCTTAAACCGACAAATTAAAAAGCTGATTAGACGCGACCTCCGACGCTACAACACCCATATCGTCCAGGAGGCGATTGAGCGAAAGAGGGGGTCGAAAGTGTTCGCTCAGCAGTTGGGGAGGCCCCATCTGACGAAACTTAAAACTGCGGATGGTAAAATGACTGCCTCAAGGTTCGAGATTCTCGATGAGATCGAGAAATTCTATGGACAGCTATATGCATCACGGACGAGTAAACCGACGGGACACAGCGATGAAGACCACAGAGACCCACTCACGCGCCATTACACAAAGGAGATACCCGATATCGAGCAATGCGAGTTGGAGGCGGCTCTCAGACAACTGAAAAACAACAGGTGCCCAGGTGATGACGGAATTACTACTGAGCTCCTGAAAGCAGGCGGAGCTCCAATCCTGAAAGAGCTAGCAAGCCTCTTTAATTCCGTCATCCTACAAGGTCTAACACCTAGGGCATGGAGCGGGAGTGCGGTGATACTGTTCTTCAAAAAAGGAGATAAGACCTTGCTGAAGAACTACAGGCCCATCTCACTCCTGAGTCATGTCTACAAGCTGTTCTCGAGAGTCGTCACAAATCGTCTTGCGGGTAAGCTCGACGAGTTCCAACCACCGGAGCAAGCCGGGTTTCGAAAAGGTTATAGCACCGTTGACCACATCCATACTGTTCGGCAGATTGTAGAAAAGGCCCAAGAATACAATCAGCCGCTGTGTATGGCGTTTGTGGACTACGAAAAAGCCTTCGACTCCATCTAAACCTGGGCAGTTCTGGATACCCTGCAGCGGTGTCGTGTCGATTGGCGATACATCAAGGTGCTGAGATGCTTGTATGACACTACCACAATGTCCGTCCAGCTCAAGACGAAACCTATTAGCCTCCAACGTGGAGTGAGACAGGGAGATGTTATATCCCCCAAACTATTCACCAACGCGTTGGAGGACGTTTTCAAAACTCTGGATTGAACTGGGCGGGGTATAAACATTAACGGTGAGTACATCTCACATCTTTGGTTCGCCGATGACATCGTCATAGTAGCGGAATCGTTGGAACAACTGGGCGAAATGCTGCATAGCCTAGATGGAGCTTCTCGACGCGTCGACCTCGGTGTAAACTTGGATAAAACCAAAATTATGTTCAACGAATATGTTGCACCGAGACCGATTGCCATCGAAGGGGCGACACTCGAAGTTGTTCAAAAATATATGTACCTGGGGCAGGTTATCCAGCTCGGTAAAAACAATTTCGAGAACGAACTAGCCAGAAGGATCCAACTGGGTTGGGGAGCATTTCGCAAACTACGTCGAGTTTTCTCTTCACCCCTACCGCAATGCCTCAAAACAAAGGTCTTTAAACAGTGCGTCCTACCTGTTACTTACGGCGCCGAAACGTGGACACTTACAGTGGGGCTGGTCCATAGCTTAAAAGTCGCGCAGCGGGCTATGGAGCGAGCTATGCTTGGAGTTTCTCTGAAGGATAGAATTCGGAACGAGGTTATCCGACAGAGAACCAAAGTTACCGACATAGGCAACAGAATAAGCAAGTTGAAGTGGCAGTGGGCTGGACACGTTTGCCGAAGGACCGATGGCCGTTGGAGCAAACGAGTCCTAGAGTGGAGACCGCGAGAAGGTAAACGGAAGGTAGGACGCCCCCTAGCCAGATGGACGGACGACCTGAAAAAGGTGGCTGGGACAGACTGGATGCGGAAGGCGGAGGATCGGAGAAAATGGCGCACATTGGGAGAGGCCTATGTCCAGCAGTGGACTGCGGTGGGCTGATTGATTGAAATACCTGAACAGAATTGATAGCTAAGAACCATCTTAAGCTTGCACCCAGAAAGAGTTTATCAAAATGTATTCGTTCCTGAACACATAGACAGACACACATATGTACCTACAGAGTACAGATACACCCTTTAAACTTACAACATCTGGGTTAAAAATAGTGAACTGCCTTCTAAAAGGCACTATGCCTACTAACAGTAGGTACCTAATTTTAAACCTACCATAGCTGCGTGATTTCCGGCAGAGAGAATTTGGACCACCCCATCTCTTCCCATGCGGTGTCGTACAAGGCGACTAGGGGATACGGCAGTTTAATATCAGACAGATATATACAGCCCAGACTCCGCATCAGATGCATGGCTCGAGTCAACTAAGTGCCCGGAAAACACCAATAGACTCACCCCCAATTACTGATAAGTGAAATGTGGGTGCTAATTCACCTCTGTCTAACCCTCCGGGGATAAAGGTGTGACTATATATATGCAGATAAGTACCTACGTTGAGTTAATATGATTTTGCAATCGCTTGCAATTTCATTTACCTATTAGATGAGAGGGTAAAACTGGTAGAACGACACGGTAAAGCGCATACCTGAACTCAATCATGCGTCTTATTGGGCACCGAACTGACGCTAATGCGGGTTTGTTTACTTACTAAGTATATATTAAGTAAGGAGCTGTTTGTTTGTAGGAAGGTAGGTACCAAAGTTTAATCAAAGTTGCCGCCGCTGAAAGATTTCGCAATAATTTTATTAAACTTCTATCAGAATATTAATGTTAAAAAAATAATGAAAGGGTATATTTATGAAAGTATTTCTTTTACTTTGTGTCTTTTTCTTTTTCATTCAACTAGCTCTCGCAATGGTTGTGAAGGGAAATATTGTGAAGAATGTACTGTCATAATTTATGTGTAATAAATACAACGAATACGAATTGTTTACTTCAGTTAAGGAACTGTGTCCACGAATGTTTTTAATTTCACGTACAAGTAAAACAGCTAATGAGGTCGCAAGAGCAACCCGTTCAACTTCTCCCTTCAAAAGAATAAACAAAATCAGATAGGAAACTGAACTTTTGCTCTGAAACTTTTGAAATGTGTAAAATTCAATACAGGCTGAGAGAGAGAAGTACATGTATACATGTATTGAAATTTTCAGATGAAATTGTACAATAAGTACCTACGGCAGAAACAATGTTAGCGTGTTGTACGAACTTTCAATTAAACGGTAGGTAAGTACTGTACCACTGTTTCTAATTGGGCATTTTTAGACTGACTAGTCAAATTAGTGACTTTTTACTAAACGTCAAAACGATAAATTTAAGGAAACTTGTGTGAAATAATTTGTTGTGACGTCATAATATTTAATAGTCAAATCATTTACTATTATAGGTTGGGTGGATGATTAGTAATAAATAAAATAAGAACTGACGCAACTTTTACGGCTCTTTTACCATTCTTAATTTAATAAGCTCAGTAAAAGACTTTATTTTACATACATATAATCACGCCTTTAGCCCCGGGGGTTAGGCAGAGGTGAATTAACACTCACATTTCACCAATCATTGAATTCGGTCCCACGTAATAGGGGGTGAGCCTATTGCCGTCTTCCGGGCACTATTGTTGACTCGAACCATGTATATGGACTGAGTCTGGGCTGTATATATCTGTCTTAAACAGCCCTATCCCTTAGTCGCCTTGTACGACACCGCATGGGAAGAGATGGGGTGGGCCAAATTCTACTCTACCGGGAACCACGCGGCATTTAGACAGGCTCTTCAGATTTTTCAGACTTTATTTTAACTACAGGAAAATACCCAATTGACTAATGGCTTCATAACCAGTACCTACATACAGGTCTAACATACTCTAGGATTTCATTTTATCAATAGTTATTGAAAACCTACTTCTATGTACTTGCATTTCATAGTATGCCCGGTCTGTTTATCCCATTCTTTAAACAAGCAACTAGGTTCAAGTTATTCTTCCCGGTCACAATATGTAATCTAGCACTAATGGCGGCGGTAAGACCCATTTTGGAGGACTGGCTAGAGAGGAAACACGGAAACCGGTCGTACCTGGTCGGTGGTCTCCGTAAATGAATGTTTCAGAGACCATCTGTTTTGGATCACCGTGATGCAAGCGAAAACTCAGGGCAGCACATACTGTCACTGGTAGTTTGCCCGGCGTGTGAAGCCCGAGGCAGGACCTCGGAGTGGGAGTCCTCTCATGAGAAAACCGCTCAGTATTTTATATAGCGTAGCATTTTAATGCTCTCTTCTGTAGGTAGATACTAACGTAAGCACACTTATAGAACCTGGTAGTTTTATTTTTTTACCACTTAGGTGGCAGTCAAGCACGGTCCACCTGATGGAAAGTGGTTACCATGGCCTATGGACGTGTGCAAATCAAGGGAGTCACACTCGCACTGCCCACCCTGTAAACACACAGTTTCTGTGCCGTCAGTGTAAAAGACAAAGCAGGACAAGCTTTGTCTTGCCACTTACAGCACAAAAACTCTCCTGTGATCTCACTGCCAGGAACACAACACAAGGTTATTATGGCCGCGTTATTCTGTAGAGCGGAGGTACCTACTTTCCCAGTCGGATTGCTCAATTGGACGGAAATACCGTCGTTTCCTACCTCCTTCAAGCAGTAGTGTCAAGGGTAATAAACGAATATTCCAATATCTGAAGCACTTACGCATATATCTAGTTGGTCCATATAAGTCCAAATATATCGCTAAGTCTTGTTAGGGAAGTTATTAATCACGTCTCATCCGCATCTGTCGTGTTGCAAACTTCGCACTTGTTTGTGGGATTCGGGACCCCACTTGAGGAAGTTTGTTTCGTTAATTACTCATTGCTACAAACGGTGATTGCTATTACAGAACTGTAAGTGCTTTTATTGCTTGCTAAGGTAGATATATACCACCTAATTAATTAAATAATTCTACTTAGGTGCATTTTATACTTACTTACGTAGGTATTTACGTGTAGGTATAGTAGATATACCTAATCTATATAGGTAAATAAAAATTAAACTCCTGACCTAGGTACTGCACCAAATTGAATTAGTGAACAGAAGGTGAACACAACGAAATGTGAACAGAAGGTGCAGTAGGAGCGGGAAAACACGAGGCAATTTAAAAATGAATATAAGGCGCAGTGGGAACGGGATGTGACTTTTTTTATACCACTTAGGTGGCAGACAAGCACACGGCCCACCTGATAGGAAGTGGTTACCGTGGCCTATGGACGTGTTCAACACCAGGGGCGTCACACTCGTGCTGCCGACCCTGAACAATTCCATGGGGGTGTAAATAAATATGACGGTACGAAGTTCGCCCGGTCAGCTTGTAACAAAAGTAAGTTATTTTTAGAGTTCCGTTTTATGGAGGAGTTGGTCTGGTATCGAATATAAATAAAACAGAAAATAAAAATAAAAACTTTCTAGTTTATTAGATCTTTAAAGTTTACTTTATTATAAGAAGATATTGTAGGTACACCAGGTACATTATAGGTATATTGTAGTTCCCATTTTTCGCTTAGGTACCTGGAATCAGCTTATGGTTTTTTATTGGTATTCCGGCTTTACCGGGAGCGACTGCCGTCGGATCTCCCGACCCTGAGAAGGAAGCCTGCGCCAGAGCCTCGTTCGCTATTTAGCAAGCATACCCAACATGCAGGTGAGTTAGGCTTGGTTCCATATGCAACTAAAAGATAATTGTTACAGTAAACCACGTTAGAACCTTGCCACAGCAAACATCTCGCGGCTGTATACTTTACCCGATCATTTCTAAGAACTAGTGTTGTACCTATACGATAGAGTGCTAATCCACAGAATAAATATCTAAATATTTATGCTGTGCTAACTCTCGCGCGCTAACATAGCACACGATCCTTGACGAGGATATACGAACCACTCCCGGAATGTCCCGAATGAGCCCGAAATTGACCGTCGTCCTCGCGCCGTCGCCGCAGTCGTTCGCTAACAACACGAGTAAGAGTACGCGCGCGCGCCTTCGAACCTACCTATCATAAATGATTATTATTGTACTGTTTATCTAAGTACTACGAACATTAAATGCATAATACCCCACAGTTTCTCGTATTTATTCTTACTATGAGGAGCCGTACCTCATATTATTTTTCTTTATAACATTTTCTTATTTCATCTCTTCTTATATTAATTATATTTATATCACATTCTTTGAATTAATAAACTCAACAAATATTATTTATTGGCCAATTCTTCTAAAGCTGCTGCTATTCTGAAACAAAATAATCGTATATTTTTTTATACTGCTTAAGTGGTAGATAAGGATGCAGCCCATCTGATGGGAAGGGGAAGTAGTTACCAAAATCTATGGATGTGTGCAACACCAGAGGCGACACACTCGTGCTGCCATCAGCATGCCATTAAGTATCGTATTTCTAGGTGTATCCATCCAGGTCCATCTAGAGCATTCATGAACAAGCCAACCTCAATCTAGTGCAGGCTTTCCATTCAGAGTTGCAGAGTGAGATGGCAGTTGCTCCCGTAAAAGTCAAAGTAGGCCAAATTAGGAACAAAATTCATTACTAGAATGAAATATGTATGAAATGTAACTGATATAAAATGTAACAGGTATGAAATGTAACTGGTATGAAATGTAACTGGTATGAAATGTAACTGGTATGAAATGTAACTAGTATGAACTTTACCTGGACAGCACCTCAATTTTTTGTATTTTATATTCTCTTTCCAATTCCAATTTATCTCTTTCTATTTTCACAATTTCCTCATCGAAGGACACTGAAATAGAGAAAAAAACACAATGAGGAAGTTTGTAAGTTTATTTAATCATTCATCATTCTGTTTTTTTTTGTTTTATTTCAACTGTGGATTAACTCAACCTAATGAGAGTGTTGTAACAAGTTATTATTTTAATTAATTCTTTTCCATTTTATGAAATCAAATATTGTCATCATCAATTTAGCATTAGTCCAAATCTTCTGAGGCAGTTAAGTCTATCTTGGACCAACTAAAATCGCACAGTCTCAGCAGACATTCCCCTCGAACCCCGACACAACATAGGTATCAATTGCTTTATCAAGATTGTATGAATCACTGATGCAGACATTATTAACACAAATCGATATACAATAGTACCATTTCTTTTCTTAGAAGATTCGTCTAATTCAGTTTGTACACTCTCTACAGATTCATTATGTCCATCTGAACTTGTCCCCATACTTGTATCACAAACAGATTGTTGCTGCTTCTGTGATCTTCTCTTTGTATTCCATTTTAGATAACTCCATGTCTGAAAAAATTTACAAGCACACATTATTTTAAGCTTGAGAGTATTGTTAGTGCAGCAGTGAGGTAAAATCAACTAACAACAATGCAAATAAATTACTTATTAACATATCAAAACCACATACTAGGTAGGGGCCATAGTCAGTGTGACTTACATTATCTACTTAATCATTCTCTGAAAATCATTCTACTTAGTACTTAGGTAAAAAAACTATGCATACCAGTTTAAACTTTTGATTACCTTTTTCCATTTGTCGACAGACTTTACTGCTCCGCCCATAGCATTAAGTTTTTCTGTTAATTCTTGCCATTGTGCTTCCACTTCTTCTCTTTCCAAGCCCGAATTTGAAACACCCTTTGCAATATCTGGGTGCTTTTTCATAAAGTCCTTCAGAGCCCTGACTTGAGAACTGGTTACATGTTTCTTGATATCCATTACTTAATAAACTTTTACAAATCAAAATAATATATTTGACACTCAGGAATATCAAAAATAATAAGCTTTTCACATATAAATAACGGTTAATATAATATCAATAATCAACAACAATGTCAACATCAACAATATCAAATGGTGCGCGTTTTGTTAAATGTTACAAAATAAGGAGAACAATGAAGTGAAAACTAAACGCACCTAAACAACAATGTCAAATGTCAACACTATCAAGTCAAATCAAGTTGAATGGTATTGCAAAATTGCGATTTTTAATTTATTTAATGAATTGAACTATGAATATGAACTGTTCCACTTGATAATGTTATTTGTTGGAAATGTTTCTTTTTAGATTACTGGGGTTAGTCTTGTAAATAAAAGTAATAAATAAATTATAGAATAGGTAATTTTACTTCGACGTCATTGCCAATGTCAAGATTGTCAAAATCAGCTGTAGCCCAACCTAAAATTGAGACTTTATTTTGTTGTATTTCTTGTTGGGAATAGTATTTTTGTAGGTTATAAATAATAGAAAACAATATAAAAGTACAGAGGTGAAATGTCACTGTGGTCCTGGGTGAGAGCTTTTATTATTATGCAAATAACTAAAGCTTTGCATTGCAAGTTGCAACAGAACTGATGTACCCTATAAAATATTACCTACATATGACCTACATTTTCCACTTCATAAGGTCAAAATGATTGTAACAGCTAACAGCAGCAATTGTGGAATACAACTTAGGTACTTACAACAATAGAAATTTTATACCAATCACCTATCACATATTTGTAAACTTTAATTTTCAGGGTGCCAACTCACATGGGCAATTAGGTCTGGGTATTGTGAACGAACAAGTGGAAAGCCCAACAAAAGTAGATGATATACATCTCTATGACAATAAAGTAAAACAAATCTCCTGTGGGGGTGGACATACTCTTTTGCTAGATGATGCAGGAAAGCTTTACTGTTGCGGTTGGAATAACAAGTTGCAACTGGCAACACAAGATGAAGTAAATACTTTTCATAGAACATGGAAATTAAGTGGTATAACATTTACCAATATTGCTTGTGGCTGGGATTTCAGCTGTGGAGTAACCGATGATCATTTCTTATTTGTTTGGGGTTCAAACAGTCATGGTCAATTGGGACTACCTAAAGAACACTTTGCTGAATGCATGAAGCCAATAAGACTAGAAGTGAAGGCAAGCCTTGTGTCAATGGGACTTAGACATACAGCTATAGTTAATTCTAAGGGGCAAGTTTGGATCACAGGTTGTGGTAGACACGGACAGCTTGGGCTTGGAAGTGATGTGCTATCAAGTGACAGGTTTCAGCGAGTGGAAGGTGTTGGTAAAATATCCCACATTGCCTGTGGTCAGAATCACACAATAGCATGGTGTTCAGAAGAAAAAGCCCTATATGTGTGGGGTGATAACAAATATAGCCAGTTACTTCTATGCTCGAAAAAGTATAAAAAGTTATATAAGCCTAATAAAATTGATATAGATGTTAAGCAACAAGTGAAGAAACTATTAAGTGGTTGGACAAATATTCTGCTGTGGTTGGAGAATGGAGTAATGTTAACTTGGGGCAGAAACAACCTTGGACAAAGTGGGACAGATAATGAAATACCTGTTGGGCGATATACACAAATTACTTTACCAGGTATGTATTAGCACAGATAATGTAGTATAATTTTTATAGTATTAGTCAACCAGAGGTATAGTCTTTTTTTTTGTACACATTTTCAAACATCTTTATATGGCCATAGTACCTGCATTGCCAACTGTACTTGGGCAAGCCACTAACAATTACAAACATATTAACCTGCACAGCTATTTCTGTGACTATGTGTACAGTTGACAAAGGAGATACAGTTGCACCTTAACATACAACTTTATATGAAAAAGTGGGACACTATCTCCTTTGTCGACTGTACATTAAAAAAATTAAGTAAAAATTTTCATATAATTATTTTACTAAACAAATGGTTACAATATTTTCAGATAACAGACAAGTTAAGGATGTAGCATTAGGATCAGAGCACACTATATGCTTAGCAACTGACAACACCCTATGGGCATGGGGGTGGAACGAGCACCGTAACACAGGAATAAAATCAGACAATAATATTCTGATACCAACCTTACTGCAAATGGATATGAATAAAAATGCAATTATTACTCAGGTGTATTCTGGTGGTGCTCATAATTTCATTGTTATTGAAGAGTCCAATGATGTACAGGCTGATAATAAGGACAATAACGAAAGTAGTGCTGAATCATAATATTTTTAGACATATAATATGTTGGAGAATTTGTTCTAGCGCAGTATGCACTGTACGCGTAGAACATATCCCACTCAGTGCTATCAGAATGGTATCTAGTACATGGAAAGGCTATGTAACGTAATTTACGCTACTCAGTCTCACTAGACGTATCGCAATAAGAATGCTGGTTGCGCGATGTTGCATGCAATCACAACAGCAGTGGACTCGGGCTCCTGAAGTGTAAGCAGTGGAAACAGTATTGCCGCTCAGATGAGAATATAAATTTGCGTGCATAGTTCGAGTTACATAGTATAATAGTAATAATCTAGTCTCAATGTGTTGTTATATTTTAAATAATTTGCGTGCATTATTTTTATAACTTTTTTAACATTTAATTGGTATATTTTCCAATTGAACATAGACTGTGATATTGCTAAAATGTTGACCTTATTATTAAAACTCATACTACATTATACTCATGTGATTTTATTGAATTAGTACACATGTATTGCATCATAATAAATAACAACTATAATAATGACTAAAAGCATAGTGTTCAGTGAAATTTGAATTATATAATAAAAGTATTGCTTGTAGTGTTGTACGATAAATTTAATACATTCATATTTCACTGTACACAAATCATACATACAATGTCACAAACTAGATAAGAAATATAGGCAAAACCGCATTTAGGAACTTCTCTGGTTAGTTGGTGCATTAACTGTACCGGGCTTGCTGCAACAATCAGCCCCTATAGACGTGTAGTGGCAATATGTTTGTAGAATAGATTGAGCAATGTATGAGACTGACATCCTTATCCCTCATTTACACCTACATATAAAATATGTATTTGACAAGTTGCAATATGTCACAGCCTACAATGTGAACGCAAATGTGTTTTATAATTGTATACAACTTGTTGGCTATACATCCTTTGTGACCGAAAAAGTATCTGAGATAACATGTATAAAACAAGTATTGTATTTTGATTAGTCTTCTACAAGTTTTTTATAAACAAGTTTACAACTTGTTTCGTGGTATAAACGAGGGGTTAAAAGACAGTTATAAACGTCCATATACATGCCAATCCCTTAATACGCCGGCAAACGAATTGTCACTTGTCTGAGGGGGGGCAAGATCTCTAGAAATATAGGCGATAGGTAAGCTTTCGGCACGGCGTATAACGAAAATGTCGCTACCACCCACTAATCTGCTAAGGGCCTAATCTAGATTGATTTGTTAAAAAAGCCGCCTGATATTTATCTAGATAACAACATCTTACAAAAGGTAGTAACAAAGTAGATTTATTATAATAACAAGGTAGATAATATAATGTTATTAACAAAGTAGGTAGATGCAGTCACAAATAGATGACAGCTAAAGCATTCTGGTTCAAGGCAGTTCAAGCATGTTTAGATTTCTTATCCAGTTTGCAAAATTTCTGATTTCAATACAAAGTTTCAAAATACTGCAGTGGCAGCATTGCTGCACGTTATGATGGTGAGGTATTATTACTTTTAACAAAGACACCTAATTTTTGTGTAGTTAATGAAATAAAAAAATATTAACTTTTGTTTGCTTTGAATTTCTTTCAAATTTGAACAGATATAAGCAAAAAGATTGCTTACCTAAATTTTCATTAAAATGTAAATGAATTTCTTTTTTGTTTAAATTCAATCACAATCTGCTCAATATCAAATTGATAGAGTCACAAACTTGAAAGCACTGCCCTCTGCCTCTAGTATAGTTAGGTTCACTTAGGGTGTCAAGCAAGTCATCATAAAGTGATCTACTTGCTGAAGGGAAAACTCCACAGATCTTTGACATATTTACAAATACAGAAATGATGACAATGAAAGCAATTTTCTACTTATACAAATCTGGTTTGTCTCTTCACTTGGTTAACTTCGTTTCCTTAGAAGACTAAATTACATGAGACCTTAAATAAAATCTGCTATTCTAATAATAAAAGTCCCATGTAAGTTAATGACTAATTCAGGACCCATAGAATTATTTCTCTATTTATTCACTTGTGAATAACAAGAGATTATTATAATAAATTCAAGCCAATTGTACATTGATGAGACAGTACAAATTACAATACAAATTTTTCATCACAGACCTAAAAATTTATAGACCAGTTTCATTCATACTATTGGCAAGGGCAGCAAAGTCAACAATATCATTTTGATTAACACTCAATCTTTCCTAAATATACCATTAAAAAAACATGTTTCAACTATCTCAAAGAACATTTAAATTCTAAGGATAATGTGTGATCCTAAAATTTTTAGACTTCAGTACAAAATACCCTATAAATCCTAAAATTTTGAAATCAACTCCTAAGAATAATTTAATATATTCTATATTGCTTTCATTTCGATAAAGATGCACTTTAAAAGTATTTAAAAATGAAAATATTTAACAATCATATAAAAAATGGCAATCTTATTAAGACACATGTATTATATGAGTGTCCAGCCAATAACTTCTAGGTATATTGCTAGACTGGCTGTTTGGAACACACACATCTTTTTAGGTGTCATACAGATGTGCACAAAAACATGCACTAGGTCTTCAATAATGAGTGCCAGAATTTATTTATCAAGGCCTGTATTTCTTGATTTATATCTAATACTAGTAGAATCGTAGAATCTTAATTTATATCTAGTACCAGTACTGAAGACAGATTATCGTTAACAATTTGTCAAATCTGTCAATGAAAATTGAGATTCTGGATAGGGTATTGTTCTAGAATACAGGCCATAGTCTGTGTCCAGATTTTCCACCTCTTTCCCACCTCACCCCTGAAGAGTACACAATTTTGTTCCAATCAGCTTGTCTGGTATAAATAGAAGTCATTGTGTCCAGCATGCATTTGTGCAATATTGAGCAATATTACTGAAATTTTGATATTCTATCCACAAAGCAATGATGAACAGTCTGGCATGTCCTTTTATTGGTATAGGTTGCTACCTCTTTCTTTCACCTTTTTGTGTCTTACGCTTTTCTTTTTTCTCTTCCTTAAGTTGCTTTTGTTTTTCTCTGAAAAAAGAAATTGTTATTTAATCACTATTATAATAGAATTGAAAATATGCTTAGCATCTTAAAAATAAAACCAGTAGATACAGGCAGTAATTAAAAACAAAATCCTGCTTTTTTAAAATTATATCATAATTCCTATTTGAACTGAAACAATTTTACTATTAATAATATTAGCTTTTTTAGATAAAATGTTAAAATATGGGTTGTTTTTGCTACACTTGTTGACAATAACATAAGTACAACTTGTAAATAGTAAATATTAAGTGTAAATATTAAGTGTTAAATGCTATGTAAATATTAAATGATACTACATAGAAACCATAAAGAAAATATAAGTGAAAAGTGTAGTCATTCTAACCTATCTTCTTTGTCTTTTTCCTTCTTTTTCTGAGCATCCTGTCGGGCTTGTTCTCTGCGCTCCCTAGCTGCTGCATGCACATCAGCAGCATTCGTGTTTTTAACAAGATCTGCGCTTTCTGTCACTTCCTCAGTTACCTCATCATTCTGTAACCCATATACACAACTTACACATTTAATATAAAGGTTATGCTATATAATGGACAAAAATACATAACATAACCTCAATTGACATAACTATACTTTAAACTAACCTCATTATCAGATAGCTGACTGTACTGTGACAGTATTGCCTCCCGAATTTTCTTCTCTTCATCGGTGTATTCTCGCCTTGTTGTAGTGGCAGGTGCTTGCGATTCCATTAACTTGGCTAATTGAACATCTACATCCGCAACGGGCTTTGGAGTCTCTTCTTTCGGTCGACATGATTCCCATTTCTCGATTATTTCCTCTATGTGTGTCGTTATGTCTTTTTCCTATTAATTTAACTTAATTAAATTTCGCAAAAACTAAATAGATACAATTGCCTACAAGATACAAATACTCACAACTATCTCCGATAGTATGCCTTCTAAAGCATCTTTTTTTTCATCTACACTGTCTTCGCTCTCTAAAATACCTGATATGTATGAGCCGAAAACTCCTTCGTCAGTTTTTAATGATCGTAATTTCTCGCTCAGCCACGGCTCAAAGTCACTTGCTGCCATCGCCATATTCTTAAGTTTTTGCGGTCCCCCCGCAGGGCCTGCAAGCAGTGTCAGTCAGTGGTCAGTGTTGCTGGTTGCAGTTTTGGCATTGGCATTTGGCATTTTTGGCAGCTCATTACTAATAGTGATGTCGGTGACGAAAAATATCGATATTATAATATCACATAGCATTCAAAAACTCATGAGTGCGATCGAGAGCAGCAGTAGGCTGCTACCTATGAATTTGAATCTTAGTCTAATCATCATTCTCTGAACCTTTTCCTGAATCAGTTTTGCAGTCTAACTGTGATGCAGTTACTTCACAAGAAAAATATCAACGTTCCACCACATCAATATTTTCCTTGTGACGGTCAATCGGCGAAATCAAAGTTCTGTAGTTAGACTAGTCGGACCACGGACTTCTAAGAGTTACAACTGCTCATAACGACTGCCATACATGTTCGTATGGCAACTGAGATAAATCGTTTATCGTACTCTTTGAGGCACAGAAATACGCTGACCAATGTAAATAGAAATATTAATGCATAAAAATATATCATACGTACTGTCAAGGAGTGAAATACCTTGCACGAATCTGTTTCCGGATAGCCAGAACTTGAGTGTCTTCAAGATTAGACTAAATAGGAATTCCAAATATTTTATTCCTCTGACACCGAATATTACTTTTTCTATAAAAGTAGGTATTATTTTCAACTTTTTTTCCATCTGAAAGTTAATTCCTTTATAATGTGGCGGAGGCTGTGTTCCGAACCCTTAAAACTTACCTAATGTTGTGTTTAATTTGTCTCAGTTTTCAGTCAGCAGTCCAAAGAATAGTTGCTGCCGTCATGCATAAAAATATATTATAAATGATATGACATTGATATTTTGAATAATAGCGGTGGGGTGGATGAATATTAGTAAGTAACAAGGATAAGAATAGGCCACATCGCTATAAGCAATATATTTAAACATATTGAGTGTCGAATCCCTGCCATTACGCATTTACTAAAAACTACAGTCGTACCGAGGTTTAGTGCCAACGCGAAGACGGGCTCATCGAGATATCATTTTATTTTCTGAGATTGGTGTGAATTCGAGTTTTTATGTCTAAAAATGGTGGATTTTTAGACATAACGTCTTTGACAATGCACACAAGCATAAGAAAATGGCATATTATAGTGAATTGTGACTTTTCGTGTTGGTTCCAAATCTCTCTAGGGAGTAGAAGCTTACAACTTTACTGAGGCAGCAATCATCTCATTGATCGTCATCATCATCATAAACTCAGCATCGTCATCAATAACAATCATTCTAAGATTATAATACAAAATAAGTCTTGGCATAAAGGTCCTACTTACCATGTCATAAAATCCTAAAAAAAAACAGTCATACCAAAAATCGAGGTAGGTAAATTGTCTTTAATTTGTAATAAAAAATAAAACCCAAAAACCGTACCAAATTAAAATCGTGCTGAATTAATTGTCTTTGATTTGTAATAACACCATTGATTTTGAGTAAGAATAAGAATAAAATAGCATATGACAGTGACAACTGAGTCAACTGACAACTGACAACAGACCACCGTAGTTTGGCGGAATCGTTGGGATCGCCATAGAAGAAAAAAAAAGACAACCGTAGATTAGTTCTATGTTTAGTGGTTATATCGTGTTATATTCTCTTCGTGAGAAGGACCTTAGCCATTTCACGGAATCGTTGGTTTATCAATAATTTTTATAAGATCTTAATATAGCTGTGTACGCCAAAACCGTTGTTTTGTCGCTGGCCGTTGCCAAGTCATTCGTGTAACGTGTAGTGCGGGGCGCAACGGACTGGGATCGTCATTGGTTGATATCGATCAAATGATCAGTCGATCTTTACACCACCTTGTATTGTATTGTGAGGCTGTGTTTCAACTGTGTTCGTTTTCTCTCATTACTTTTGTTTGTCATAATATAAATAGTAGTACTGATTCGTAATTTAGTTTTTTGTATAAATTTGGTATTTTCGTTGTTTGTTGTGTTGTGTATCGCCCCATAGGTACTTGTTATTGTTTGATCATCTTTAAATTCTATTCATCAATATATTATAATATGCCACTTAAACCTAGAGGTGTCTTAAAAAAAGAAACTAGAAAAATGGTATTCGATGTATATAATTTTATAATATGTGAGGCAAAGACTACGCGTGACGCAGTACGACGGACTGCAGGGGCCACAGCAACCTCTGAAAGTACAGTGAAACGTATTGTCAAAGAAAGTCAATTATCTGAATTTATTACCCTAGGTAAAAAAAAGAAGGGAAAAAAGAGGGTCACAAATATCGACAGTTACGTCGTTTTTGGCACATAGGTACAGAATTGCCACATACCTACCAATGAAGAACTCCCTACGGTAAAAAAACTGAGACAGAAATAAAAAAACTATATAAGTTCCCTCAAGGGTTCGGAACGCAGCCTCCGCCGCATTATAAAGGAATTAGGTTTCCGATGGGAAAAAAGCCGAAAATAATAGACACCTACATAAAGAAAAAAGTAATATTCGGTGTCAGAGGATTGAATATTTAGAAAAAATAATAAACTATCGACAGCAAAGAAGACCATTTATATACAGTGGTGATTCGTATATTATAGATTCCTACTACTATTATAATTCTTTTAAGACATCGGCAGATGAGTCCATGAAGGAACTTAAAATTCCTATTTCAAAAGACCAAAGACCAGCGTATCATCGTCTTTGCATATGCAGGATCGGAAGTTGGTTTTGTGCCTAATGCTCTGCTTTTATTTACGACGTACATAAAACCGGGGTAGTCACCATAACAACATGAAATTCGAAAACTATGAAAATTGACTAAATAATCAATTAATACCAAATCTGACACCAAATTCTGTACTAGTTGTTGGCAACTTATCATATCACAAACAGTATGATACTGCTCCAAAATCAAATGCAAGTAAAGCTGCTTGGCATAAATGGTTATTTAACCGGGGCATAGAATATGACCAAAAATTGCATAATTCTCAATTATACAATTTGATTAAAATTAACCAGGAGTCGTGTAAAAAAATCATCATAGATGAAGTATTAACTAAACATGGACATACTGTACTTCGATTACCTAAACAACACCCGGATTTCAATCCTATTGAGATGGCATGGACAGTGGTCAAAGCCAATGTCAGTAGCAACAATTTTCATCGTGTGATTCAGTTGGTGAAGATGGCGATGATTGAGTCGAGTGAATGGGCCAAATTTTGCTATAAAGTCAAAGAAATTGAACTGGAATATCTAAAAAGTGGTCGTGTTGTTGACTTGGCTATCGAACAATTCATTGTTAATGATGATGACGACAGTAGTTCAGATAGTGATGATAATGATGATTCAGATGTGGATACACCAGTTCCTTACACCAGCGGTTCTATTATCTCCAAAAAGTTAAAGTTTGAGAATGGACATGATTACTGTTAGTATACAAATATATTAATATTTAAATTTCTATGTTGATTCTTCTGCAAACCGTTTCATTTTCAACATCCTAGTCATTTACCTTAAATCCTAAACTTAAACCTTCTACATAATCTTTTTTTCGTTTCCTATTTATTTTATGCTACGAGTAATACTGTTCAGTTGAGAGAAATTTAATTGCCTCTAACAGCCCTCTATAGCCGATAAGCCTAGAGGTGGTAAGTGGTGAAATCACATGCGTTCTCGCCGACATAGCCTAAGTCCTATCTCAAGCTCTAATCTATCGTGTACCAAATTTCATCAGGTTATCTCCAAAAATGTTGAAGTATATAAATACTAACTTTTATCCCACTATTTGAACTCCTTTTTGCGATAAAAGGTAACCTATGTCCTCTCCTAAGCTCTAGTCCATCTCTGTTCAAAGTTGTGGAGCGAATTTGTCTTGTCAAAAGACACCGCTGCTCCGGCGTGAAAAATTGCTTCACCTTGTTCAGGACACATAGTCTGTGAGACGTTATTCTGATGACGCTCTCGATGTAGTTCTTGTTGTTGAATTTGCAGCGAATAGAGCATATTAATGTGGTCCTGAAGTACCAGTGGTGTGTTCTGAAAGTTCTGACAGTAGAAAGAGGAAGGAAGGGAGAAGCCATGGCAGTGAAAGTGCACGCTTGTGTTTTCTTGGTATTGAATTCGATTCTCTGATCCCAATTGCGATATGCGATTCAGTAGGACCTGGACGAGCCATTTGGTCGGGACACGTCCGAAATATCGCCCGTGTAGAGTGCTGTCAACTGCATAGCAATGGATATCGCCAACAGTCAGCATATCATGTATATGCAGAAGAAAGAGAGTGGGCCATAGGACGGATCCCTGACAACGCCAGCATTTACCAGTATAAACTATGAAGCCCGGTCGTCACAGAGAAATCGAATAATACGCTCATGCAGGAAGCCGACAACCCAGTTGCACAGTGGAGCAGGCAGACCGTAAGCTGGAAGCTTAGAAAGAAGCTACCTATGCCCAGACTATCGAAGGCTTTGGCAATGTCAAAACTGGTAGACAACGATTCTTGCTTGATCGGGCTTCAGAGGTTGTGGGCATAATTTTAGGAAATAGTAAAATTATATACAAGCTTAGGTATATACGCATTTATTTAATCATGTTTTAATCAAATAAATTACAGAAGGATACGCTCAGGTTTCACAACTGCCTTTTCGACAGGCGAAGTCGGTTACTTTATTTACCGAAAGTCTCGAGCACGTTTCGGATTATGCTGACACCGTCTCTGAGTTGTTCTTCTGTGATGACTAGCGGTGGTGCCAGCCTGATCGTTTGGCCATGTGTTGTCTTAGTAATTAAACCTGCGTCGCGAAGTGCGTAGCAAACTTTTTTAGCTGGGAGACCTGTTTAATAAATACGATTTGATTAGATAATTAAATGTTTAGATATAGAATAATGATTAGATAATGAAATTTTGCCAAGAATAATCATCAGCGGATTTAGATATAGTACATATAGGCAGGGCAAAAAAAACAGACATATGTTGTGTTGCACAGTGCCACAGAACGTTTATCTGAAATAGATATTTAGGTACCTACTCGTATTTCTAAGTTGGTCACTATAATACAAATACTATGTAAGTAGACACTTACTATCGTGAATATCGATGGCACACATGAGTCCTTTGCAACGAATTGCGGTAATCTTATTCTTTGGTATCTTTTTCAGTTCTTCAATAAACACTGACTCTAATTTCGCAGCATTTTCAGGTAATTTTTCTTCCAGTAACACCTGAAAGTAATTTAATGCTTCTTAAGTTTATTCTATAGGTACCTGGGCCTCGGTTCTGCTAAAGCAAAACCACTGTCATACAACGGACATTGGTAAAAAATCTATTTAATTTTAGACTTTAAAGCAATCCCTTATAGTCTAAAATTAAAAGGCTTTTGCTGATCGAATGAAATGAATGAAATTTTGAACTTTAAGGGTATAGAAATAAAGTGTAAAATTTAATACCATTTTTTACACTGTCTGTGGTATGACTGTGTACACTGTTTTGCTTTAGTAGAATGGATGGCCTGTAATGTTGGGATTTTGCATACACTTATAGAGATCGTAGCATAGTTAGATAGTATTTTTACCACATACTGGTTAAAGTAGAGGAAAAACTTAAAAAAAAAAGCTGTAGGTACCTTGATAGCTTCTGTGGCGACGGCACAAGCAAGAGGGTTGCCTCCGTAAGTAGATCCATGAGTTCCAGGTTTGATGACCTGTGCCACACAAAAATAAATTAAAAAGTTAGGCAGGTACAGTCAATCTCAGAAGTTTCTGAATACTTCTGATGGTGACTTTTACAAGCGATCTTTACATTGAAATAAATAAAAAAAAATGTTAATTATTGTTGTAGGTAATATTCAGAGGACAAATTCAACATTTTTCAAATTATTTGTTTGGTATAATGTGTAACAAAATGAACTCTCGGAACTATGTGGGATTACTTGATATCGGCAAATATGTGTTACCTAGACACAAAGTTCGTTTAAAAATAATGGGTGAGCCAATTCTCTAAAATTCAGTTGCACAGATTCCAAAAATTGACCTCATTGCCTATGCTAACCGTACCACATCTATATGTCCAGTACGTGGGTTGCAGTAATCAGCTGACTTTTGGAAGTCAATGACCGGTGGTTGTTTCGTAGGGAAGTTTTAAGAGCCGACGCCCCATAAATTCGAGAGCCTCCAAATTTAAAATTGAAGCCCCATGTGGTAGTGTTAGCATAAAAACATGAGCGATATATTAAAAAATAAGTGAAATATTACCATCTTTTTTAATTATTTTTCGGCATGATTACTGATACTGATCATTCCCCCAAAGTTCCGAAAATTATTTTTTTTACACTTTATATTATGTAAAATTTTAAAACTAAGGTTGGTGGGTAGTTCGGAATGTGTACCTACCTACACATAAATTCAAAAATATAGTGTGGGGTCTGTATGCCCAAAAGCAACGAAAAATCGATACTTATTGATTTTAATCTTAAAGATTTTCTTCAATACTCAAATAATATTACTAATAACTCACATCCATAACATCGTGGTCAGCCAGAACTGCAGAGACAGGAAGTAATCCACCACTGAGTGCCTTGCCCAGAATGACAATATCAGGTTTTACGCCTTCGTGGTGTACCGCTAACAATTTCCCGGTACGACCTGAAAATATAATTGACATAACATAAAATAGCATAAACTCACGCCTATATCCCCGAAGGGGTAGGCAGACCTCTGCAACAACATAAAATAAACATAAACTGGCGAAATGTAGGTGCGAGCCTATTGCCACTATAATTGAAGATATTTATTATACAGCGTCATGTAAACGCAAACAAAAGGTTGCTTGTAATATTTTTCTCATTGCCAAAATTTATTAAGCAGAAATTGAACCCACTACTTACATAGCAATCCAACACTACCTCCACACCACAAGTCATCAGCCAAGTAATCAATCAAGGAGACATTTTATGGATATAACTATCTACTTTCAAAAAATAAATCAAAATGATGGGTACATTAGGTACTGTGACCACACGTTACGGTGGAAGTAGGACAGTTCTTCTGATTTGAGAATTATTACTCACCCAAGCCCGTTTGTACTTCATCAGCAATCCAAAGCACGTTGTACTTCGTACATAATTCCCTAACTTTCTTCAAGTATCCATCATCAGGAATGATTGTGCCTGCTTCGCCTTGGATCGGCTCCACCATGAAGGCAGCTACGGTAGGATCTTGAAGTGCTTTCTGCAAAGGTATATATAGAAGAACTTTTTAAACAGAGTTTTTTTTAAAATACTATGTAAAATCACAGTATTTTTTTGCAGTAAATACTAACACATCTCGGTCACATAACAGATAATAGTATTAGCGTCTAGGTAAAATACCTAAGTACCTAATCACATTTATTAATACTACTTTACATATGAAAGGCCACTTGAAATTTTCAACAGTCGAAATGAGGTTGGGGATGACCAAAGGCTTGTCCTGCTTTGTCCTCTACACTGACGGCACAAAATCTCTGTTCTTACAGGGTCGGCAGCACGGATGTGACTCCACTGGTGTTACACACGTTCATAGGTCATGGTAACCACTTTCCATCAGGTAGACCGTGTGCTTGTCTGCCACCTAAGTTGTATAAAAAAAAACACACTATTAGTGAAATAGCATAAAACATTTTGCTGAGAAAAAATAAATTATAATAAGTGGACTAGCGTCCTGTAATTAATTCGTAGTCACGGCAAATATTAATATTACCTACTTCAGAGGTGACACATTTTAAATCCTTTAAAAGTGTCACCTCCTAGACAGCGTGCAGACACTATGCACTTAGTAACTACTTACATGACTGAAGTTGCTTATCACGTTGTCTATCTCAGATAACAGAGCACTTTAGCTCTCAAAACCTCTATCAAAGAGGCACCTAACCTATCACTAATTAAACAGCGCTGAAATAAATTAACGTTGTTCTTTAGAAATTATAAAAATATGTAATACTTTCAATTTCTTCCCTTTCAATTCGTTTCATGTTTTTTTTTCTTTAGGTAAGTACATACTAACTTCCTAGTAAGAGTCTTTTGTATGAGTAGATGGTGCCTAAATTTAAAGAATTTTTTTAGAGCAGTATTCAGTACTGGACAAGCTTGCAAGACAGGTTAACATGGGCGTAGCAACTATAAATAGCAACTCCCAATATTTTTCATATGAAAAGAAATTAAAACTTGATTACATCTCTCGTAGCACGTAGGCCAAGTTGAAACGGCTGCTACGACGGTAACTACACCAGCGCCTCTCGGTTAGATCACTTACAAAACTTAAGTTACGAAGTTTTGAAATAGTCACGGTATTTTACGTGTTTCTAAAAGATACAGCAACCGCGGTAGCCTAGTGGTTCGATCCCAGGTTTTACCATGGCGCACACCAATGACTTTTCGATGCTTTTCGAAGTTATGTGTGTATTTATCGCAGGTTTATAAGTGCCCGGTTAATGGCCGGAGCCGGTGGAGGAGGTTATGTCGGACTCGAACCGACTAAAACGCACGCCGCCTGTGGGTCGTTTTGGTTGCCGAAGGTGAGGTTGACAGGCATATCCCTCGCACCCCGGCCGACCCAGGGCCATCTCTCACGATCTGGCCCTCGTCTCGGGTGTGGGGACTACAGAGTCCCCAAGTCGACCCCGGAAACGGGGAGGCGCGCTAGGCGCGCCACCGCCGCGGCCTGCTTCTGCCAGGGTAACAGGCAGCTCCACCTGTCACCCCCAGGCCGGCGCTCATGGGGGGCGGAGGTCGTTCATCGACCTCCGACGCCCGAGTGGCCTTCGTACGCGGGCAGCTTGGCTTGCGATCCTTCGTCGCTCCCGCTGCCATAGGCTCGCCACCTATTACATCGGGACCTAAACATAAACTGGCGAAATGTGGATGCTAGCATCTCTACCCTTTCGGGGATATAGGCATGAGTTTATGTTTTATGTTATAAAAGATACAAAGTTTAATCAATGGTATTTTTAAGTTAAGTTTTAAATGTTGCGTCCTACCAAAATCTTCGGGGCCATGGCCTGCAAGCTGCTACACTATCTGATTGATCGACGAGTCTCTGATACATGCTTTCTTCTCAAGGTTACGAGGTCAAAACACAGTCTCAACCATAAAAACCAACAAAAAACAACCAAATTAGAATCAGGAGAGCGATTCCAGACTCCAAAATGCGATAAATGAGCTGAAGAAAAAGAAACTGCGGTATTTCTACGAACATAATGGTTTACTCACCTCTAGAGCCGCGACATCATTGTAGGGTATTAACTTGAAGCCAGGCATGAATGGTCCAAAGCCTGTGTAGCATGAAGGATCAGATGATGCTGACACAGCCGATAGAGTGCGACCCCAGAAGTTACCTTCAGCGAAAATGATCTGAAAAGGAAATAAATTCATTGTTATTTGTTGTAAAGTAGCGAAAACTTTCAATTCATAAGTTACAAGTAAACTTGAAACCAGTAGGCATGACAGTAGAGAAATGTCGTAACGTGTGTAGATAATGGTGGACTTTTTCGACGGCGTATTATCTCTGCCTACCCTGCTGGGAATAAAGCAAGAGTATTTCCTAATACTTAGAATGAAATTTCTGTCTGAAAAAGTTGTGTCTATGAAATCTGAGCGGGATCGTCAGAAAATAAAAATCTATGTGTGTACCTAACAGTCCATTATTAGGCCCTCCGCTGCTTAGAGCAGGGCCCGCTCTTATGTTATTAAAATAAACTTATTCCAACCTTTGCCTGTCCATCAGGGATCTTCTTGACATCGTAGCCCCATTTCCTTGCTATCTTGCAAGCACTTTCACCACCCTCTACGCCAGTATTCATGGGTAGCAGACGATCGAATCCTAATAGTTCTGTCATCATTTTCTCGTAACGTCCTAGCCGATCCGAGTAGAAGGCTCTAAAAAGAAAATTGGTATGTATTTAGAGACTAGACGTCGTCATAGAATAAAAAGGACTCTTTATACACTATGGTTCTCTTTACTATCGGTATTATTACAAAAAACGGAATTAAGTCAGGTTTAAACCTGAACTATAAAGTCTAGGCTTAATCTCAAGACCATGGTCTAAACTTCTCCTTATTACAAAAGCTGAATAATCCGTAGACTACTTAGTACACACAGCGTCAGAGAAAACAGACCCCCTCAATACTTAAAGAATATCGCCGCGGGGGTTCCTTTTCTCTGAAGCTTACCGTACCATAATTTAAACCTTGACTTAAATAAAACCACAGATTACTCAAACTATTGTTCGTTCATTATGATACCATTCAATCGCAACGTTCCGTTTCCTCAGAAAACAAAAATTATCTGACATCATTAATAAATAATATATACTAAAAATGGTGAAAAAAAGATTTAGATAATACATTTTCATTAAATTCAATTTTATGAATAATAGTTGTACTTTATTTTATAATAAAATATCATTTTGATGCCTTTATTTAGCAATCATTGTTATGTATGATATTGGAAGATCTATGGACGTGAAATGGAACGAACTTTTCCGTTCGCGCTGACTTGGTATCAAATTTTTCCCAATTTTTATACCTACTTTAAAATATATTTATTGCAAGTTATTTAAAACGTTTAGTAAACCTATACTTTTGCATAAAAAGCTTCTTCAGATAGTTCGATAAAGGGGTTTACTGGAATACGATGTCTGTTAGGTAAGCGTGGTATGTCCAATGACTCCACGATATTAATATCTGCGATATCCATCAGATCAACTGCGTCAATATCCATTACGAGCATAGTATTATAAGAAAGTAAACGAATTTATCTGACGCTAACCGGCTAAGTTCAAAATGGCAAGTTTGACATACTTATTATTATTGTGATTTACACTTTAGACCAACGTTAAACTAGGGGTCACGCAGGTTTATCTTTAGACCAGAGATAGTCCATGGTTTAGTAATAAAACCCTTTTTGTAATAAAAATTTCTTTAGACCATGGTCTAAAGACGATTTAAACCTGGTTTTAGAGTTAGTCCGTGTTTTGTAATAAGACCGTATGAGTTTACTATAACTCTCTTACTTGACTTCTCCTAAGACTCTTTTTAACCCCCGACGTAAAAACGACGGGGTGTTATAAGTTTGACGTGTCTGTATGTGTGGCGTGTGTCGGGGGACCTTTGATCGTTCCGATAATATGACGTAGTGCTCTACCAGTTAGGGTCCCCAGACATAACAAAGCTTGCATCAAAATATGTATTACAAGGTATGTCAAAGTTATAGGGCTAACTAACACAACTTAATTTCGACATTTTAGGGGTTGTTTTTTGTGACGGAGTATATATAGGTATATTATTATGATGTCGTACATAATTATCATGTTCGATATTTGTAGGTGCAATTAGCACGGCTGCAGTGAAGCTTTTAGGGGAGAGATTTCTATTTTTATCACAATACATTGTGAAGGTGAAATTCCACCAAAATAGTGTGCAGCACATATTTGCTTACGAATATTTTGTGCAACACAACAGCAGTGCACGTACTAGGTAGCGCATTTGACTTCCGTCTACACTGGCAAGGCTGTGTGGCTGTGCATAGCATTTTTGTCGCACATTGTTCATTGCAATGCTGTACAGTTCAGCACACTGGTGGAATTTCAACTTTAGAACAATTACTGTATGACCTACCAATCACGAAATGGGGCACCTTCCTCAGAGTAACGTTCGTAGGTCAGCAACAGCAACACAGCAGCGGACGCTAAACGTACCATGAAATAGAGTTGAATATGATAATTTTGTTTATTATTTTCACTGCGGCTTCTCAATGGCGCCGTTTATCCGTGTTCAAGTTTAACAAATAATGTATGAGAAAAAAACGTAAATGTATAGTTTTAGACAACAACCGCGGATTGCGGGACTGATTTTCTTTTATTTCTGTAGACCATTAATGTGCGTCGGGCGACGTGTCGTCTCTTCGCATTCATTACTTGCTAAACTTTGATACGAATAAACACCACCATTAAGAAGCCACAATTAAACAATAAACATAATTATCATAATATTCAAGTCTATTTCATGGTAGATACGTTCTGCGTCTGCTGCTATTGCCTGCTGTTGTCGGCCTCAGAATCATACCTTTACAATCCAAAGCTAAAGAAAAACGTAATGTAATAAAAACTTACCTGGATACGAGCGTAAGTATGTCCGCTTGTTTCTTAAGAGCAGCTACAATCCTCGGGTGAGCATGTCCTTGATTTACAGCGGAGTATGCACTCAAGAAATCATAGTATTTCTTCCCCTCGACATCCCATACAAATACGCCTGCAACATCATAAAAATAGATGGTAAACAAAATTCATTAGGTATACCTCGCGACACATATCTTGGATCTAAGTTGCGAAGAAAACGAGATTCAGGTGCGTGCAATTGTTTTGTGAAAATCTATGGTGATGCATGGTGAATTTGAGCGCATCCACTGCCCCGTGCTATCCTCAATAAACACCCAAATGATGTATACTTACTGCGCGTACAGAGCCCATTTTAGGTTCAAGATTTATTTCCCGAGGTAGGTATATATTCAATTCAATTAATTTTTTCTATATGACGAGTGATGTTGGTGACGACATAATTCCGCCAATGACAGACATGCGATAGATAGATCATACATGTCATAGATAGGTACAAAGAGAATACAATACTACGTAGGTAGATATATATTATACATGTGCATGATATCAACACAAAACTATGACAGGCTATGACACAAGTCAAATGTGATTCATTATAATTTCTATTATATTACCACCATGGAGGTGAGCAAATTTTTCCTCTAACAAATAGGTTCTGGTTCTTATATACCCAGGAAAATAAGTTAGGTACCTACGACTACAATATAAAAGTGCGACAAGTTCAAAAGCAGTAATTAACTATATATTTTACAATTAATGTTTATTGTTGTTATCTGTACGGAATCCGACGAAATGAGAATCCGACCATTTGAGAATCTGTCCAAATGCGAATAAATGCTCTAGAAGACAAACACGCTAAGAGCAAAATTTTGCATTTAGAACATTTATCTTCACGAATGGTAGATGGTTGGTGGTCCTTTCGCGACATCACTGTTATCACAGCGTTGGTTTTAAATATTAATTCAATATTACGAAAGTTCTTTGTGCTAACATCTAGTTTGTAAGTGTTATTCTTTACCTTATACGATACAAAATTGAGAGTGAACGCAAGTGTAAAGACTTAAACTGACCTGCGGGTCTAAAAACACCATACCTATTGAGCGGTTACGCTAAAAACTAGTACATACCTAACTTCATTAATTTCCAGTGGGTAAATCTCAATAAATTCCTATAAAATTCGTAAAATGGTCACTCGTATGAGCAAATTCACAAAAACTAAATTACTACCAATATTTCGTGTTAATATGCCGCATGACAAAACATTATCCTAATACGATTCCAACAAAGTGGCCTTTTTAGAACCACTAGTAGACCTAACTTTAAGTCTCTAAAAAGTGCTTTAACATTTAGAAAATAAGAATCTCTAAAAATTATAAACACGAGGCGATAAGAGATGAATTATCTTTATAACTTAGTTGTAAAAGCTGGCCATGTTAATTCGTGTAACATTGCTCTTAAACTCATAAAAGACAGTTTAACAAGTAAATATTTATTAATAAAATATACAATTGTTCCCGTTTCGAGATCTCGCATAGTTTAGATAAGATGTCATTTTGAATTACGAAGATTTATTGGTATTGTAAAGCTATTAAAGTGCACGCCTTGTGTGTCCACAAGGAGAACAGACAATTTATTATTGAAGTAAATTCGAAGATAAGTAAGTATGAGAGACATGAATCCTAAGAGTCGCAAATAAACAAACAGTTGTGTTTGGTATCATTTTATTCAACAAACAAGACTTCATGTAATATATCGATATTTAGGTATTTCATAAATGTACAGCTAAAGTTAGGAAAATGTGATGAAGTTGTTGGTGCAAAAAGAAAATCTAGGAACTCTAAACTTCGATTCTCTATTTGAATGAAGTCAGATAAGTTATAATTATGAAGGTCATTCACCATATGTACGTAATCTACCAATCGTACGTAAGTTTATATGCCATTTTTAATAACATAATAATACAAATCTGGAAGAAAACTACATCAATGGTCCCCAACAAATTTTAAACTGCACTCAACTGGCCCCACTTTTTGCATAATATAAAAAAGACGTAAAACATTGACTGCTTCGTAGAACATACAATGGGCATCACTGAAGGCTTACAAATTAAATAGGTAAATTGATGGATTTTGGGTTAGACCTTTGTCCAGCAGTGGGATATAATATGATAGCTAATAAAAAGTCTTTCCACTTACCTTGACCACGGCTTATAACGACGGGAACGGGTTCATAATTGCGGCAGCCATACTTGTCTTCAAGAGCTATGATGTCCTTAGACGATAGGTGCACGTTATTTTCAGTCATTCTGCACAAAAAAAAAACACTATGAACTATAACTAACTTGTGTTTAATTTATGTCAGCGTTTCTCAAAGTGTGGGTTCTACCCGTGAGACACCTGTTATTTGACCCGTAGCTCAACTAAATAACGAAAAACTACCCGTGGAACACCTAAGTGCTCCACTAGGTATTTTACGGGTAGGTAATACCCCGTAATAACCAGATTGCAGCATTCATCATCATCATCTTAATGGATCCCGGTTGCATACGACGAGGCTTTTACCTCGTACCCCGTGATCCTAATTTAGTCTATAGTTTTTCTAACGCTAACCTTCCAACCCTAGACGGTTACCTTCGTCCGAGCCTCGTCAATAACTCAGTAGCACCAGCTAGCATGGCAGGTTAGGTTGACTATAACCCCAAATATTTTGGTGTAGGTACCTCTTAATATCCAACGAATAATGCGATATCATGATCAAAATATTTATAGATTTTGTGTCAACTCAAACGCTCACTTCGCTGCACACTGAGCAAATTAACGTTTTTTATGTGTTCATCTATTTTCCCTATATGCAGTAGGAGTCTTAATTTTTTTTTATACCATTTAGGTGGCAGACAAGCGCACGGCCCGCCTGAAGGAAAGTGGTTACCGTGGCCTATGGACGTGTGTAACACCAGAAAGCCACACTCGCGCTGCCGACCCTGTAAGCACAGAGTTTCTGTGCCGTCAGTGTAGAGGACAAAGCAGGACAAGCCTTTAGTTATTCTACTGAGAGCACAAATTCTCCAGTGAGCTCTGGCTACCCTACTCACCGCTGGGAACACAACATGAAATTATTATAACCGCGGTATTCTGTAGGGCGGAGGTACTTCCCCAGTCGGACTGCTCAATTTGGCGGAAAAAAATTAAACTATCTGGGTCAGATCACATTTAATAAAGTGATACGTTGATCTACGTATGAACACAATTTAGGGTTTCTCAAATTTGATCGAACTAAATTAAATTATTTCTGATAGTTTTATATTTTTTTAAATAATTTTTTACACACATTCATGTGTGTAAAAATGTGTATGAAGGCACAACCCATTAATATGACGAATAATATTATATTCTCTATCATACTTCACCACTTTACCTATCTAGATTATTAAAATTTTTTTTACTAATTAATAAGCATAGCTTATAAGTTATAACATTAATAAACCTTGTTATTCCTTTTTTTAATGAACTTGTTATAGTTAGGTACGTAGATATTCGAAAAAATAAATTAAAATTTCATAAATCAAATAAAATATTCCACAAATAAAATAAATTATTCTATAAGGGATCAAGCACAAATACGCAATGACAGTTGGTAACAAGAGGTATCATGCGGCAATCGTTTCGCTAATATATGCGACCCATCAATACAATTTGAGTGAAGATTTACCTTGAACTTGGAGTAGAATGAACCTTGAAACGTTGACACACTAACCCGCCGAAGCTCTACACAGAAATGATGCACAATCTCACTTGCGACACTTATATACCACAGTCCAAAAGATAAGGCAAATAAAAGTTTAGATTGCATCTCAAGAATTCAGTAGTTCAACATAATTAATCATACTTATAATATAAAGCGATGAACTCATGAAACAATCCATTCATTGTTATTATTGCAGTAATTGAAATAATAATATATAGGTAATCAATTAACTGTTCATATGATAAACAACAAAAAAACAAAGCGAAATATGATACCAATAACTCACAAAATGTTCATAATTCTTTCAAGCCTTTCACCAGGCGATAACTTCGCTATTTATAGCACAAAACATGTAAACTATATACTTATTAATAAACGCCTCATTCAAGTTAAAACTCATTGATAATAAATAATAATATTGATACATTTTCAATAAGTATTACCTTCTAAAAACAATGTAACGAACGAATGCTAACAATTTTCGCGACACTGTGTCTACGTCTAAAAATATCCCTTGACTGACTGAATATCGACTCAGACCATGGCTGTAGGAAAAACACCAAGCGTTATACATCACTTGGTTGCCTAAACATCTCTCACACATTCGCACGTAAAAGCCTAACACAAATTAATAGCGTATGACGTTGACAAATGTTCCAGTCACATGGTGTTAAGTGGTTACCAGAGCCAAGATTGTAAAAACTGAATATAGTATCATATCGGTCTTGACGAAGAAAGTACTCAAAATGATCTTGATACCTTGATTTTCCCCCCTTCTTGTTGACTAATTATTCTGATATTTGGTACACACCCTTAGTTCGGACAATAATACAATTTATTATATCAATAAAACAGTTTTATTTGTCCTTAATACCTTAGTATTAAAATCATTTTGAGACTGTAGTCAACATGGTTCTGACGCTGACTGGACTAAATGAGAGAAATTTTGTTTTGCTATTAGGTACATACATACATATCACGCCTTTATCCATGAAGGGTTAGGCAGAGGTAAATTAACACCCACATTTCACCAATAATTGTGCCATATTCCGGGCGCTAATGTTGACTCGAGCCATGGCCATGGTACATGTATCTGAGTCTGTTTTTTTAAACTTTCGCGGTGTGAATTCATAATATCGGGACTTCTCGCGAATTATATCTTGGAACTTACTTTTTCTGCCGACGACGTTTCGGATGCGTTGCAGCACCCGTGGTTACGACTTGACTAGTCTTCGAGCGTCGAGAGGTATGCGGGGAACATTTTTTGAGCGCCTACCCACCATTACACTTATTATGAACGGGATGGCGGTTAGGTTGATATAATTCGCGAGAAGTCCCAATACCTTGTATAATTATGAGTCTGTTTTGCTATTACATAGTATTATATGCATATTACATTATGATACATAAAAATAAATAGGAGTAAATAATGTAAGTAGACTTAATAAAAATTTAATGAAAGTAATTAGAATAAGATGTGACTACTGAAACTAATTACTTATTGAGACAAACTGTAATAATTTTATTGACATTCGAAATATTGTAATATTGTTTACCAAATTCCATATATTGATGACTGTAAGAACTGATAACACTTCTTGTAATATTTACTACTTAATAAAATTTGTATGCTGCAAATTGCAGCTAAGCATGCTGTGCATTGACATAATATTATAAGATCCATGTTACCGTGTTTAAAGGCAAATAAATTATTCTTATTCTTAAATTATTCTAATTAGTATTGGTATTCTATAAATACTTATAAGAAAAGTTAGAAAACGAATGTGTAAGATAATTTCGTACATCCAAGACGTGTACATACAGCTCAGTTTTGGTCAGAGCATCCCCTATGTAAGGGACTGTTCACAGTATCAAGCTCGGTCTTGGATGCTCACTTTGTCCGATCTAAATCTACATGTACCTAGTTGTGGAGATTTTTTTCTGCTGAATTAGCAGCATTTCACGTTTCACTACGAGTAGGAAGTTTTCCATTTCTGCATTATACGGGGCGACTATGATTCGGTTACGAACTTTATAATAATATGTACCTAGTTTTGACAATATCTGAAAATGGATTGGGATATAGAAAAAATTTTAATCGGTTCGACTACTAAGCGCTTCGATACCCGCCTGAACCGATTAATTTTCGAAGTGAAAAAGTCAGAAGTCTGTAGCGGCGCTGTGTGCTTTTTTTGGAATAGATAAAAATTTCTAAACTCGCGTCAGGACACGTGACCTGATCGAAAATTCGTAAGACGGATGGAGAGAGGACAGGCGGCGCAGGGCGCTTGCGCGAATATCACATGTGTGATGGCGGTGATAAACTTTTTAATGTAAAATAATTGTAATAGTTCTGAAGTGTTAAATTTTTAATGTAATATAAATTGTCATGTTTGTGTACGATAGCGCAATAAATGAATATTGTATTCCACCACATAAAGAATAGTACTTTATACTGATAATGAAAGCAATTCGTACAAAATTATTCTCTAACCATTCCAAAATATAAAAAATGCACAACGTTAATATTCAAGTTTTCACTTCTGCCGGCACTCCCGGAGTGCAACCCGTCGTATTTTTTTTCTATATCTTAATACATTTTCGGAAAAGTCTCAAAGAAACAGTCTCTAAAAATGTAGGTAGGACCTATGAAATCTTGAACCGATGTAGTTAGTGTAGCACCAAACAAAAAAAAGACTATCGTCCATTTGGATTCCCCGAGGAATCTATTTGTATTTTAGGCAGTTAGCACGCTTATTGGGGTACTTCTAAATTGCTACTCTAAATTCTGTTTCGTAGCTTCACTTATTAAGTAGGTACAATTCAATTGCATTGTATTCCATTTTCTTGTGTTATCTGTTCTTACAATGGGTGGTCCCTGGAAAGAGATGCAAACAATAACATAAATAACACCGATGTGCCGATGTTCATGTTTGTTACATTACTTTAGGTATCATATTTTATTTTATCTGTCACTCAAGAAGTAGGTATGTGTTTCGTTTTGCTGGCGGCGAGGTATTTCAAATTTCAAATTCTTTATTTATCAAAATAGTGCAACTAAAATCTTTTTGACGTCTAATTCTGCTTAAAACTAAGTTTTCCTTGCGCTAGTAGCGCTGGAGAAGAAACGGTGCAACAAATTCCACTGCGGCATTTTCGAGACGTCAGCTTATAAATACACATAGGAGGTAGTATTTCTTAAGACTAAATATGGACCAATGTACATTTTTGTATCATGTCAAGGTAATTAAAAGTATATAATTAAAAAAGCCTTTTAAAACTATTAAGTACAATATGTAGGTATGTTATGCAAAATGTTTCGACCCCAAAGATCTATATCCAAAAAGTGGTTGTTTTTGGCAGAGGTTAAGGCGGTAGATAAATAAATAAAAATAAATAAATATTCTACAACATTCTACACAACGCTATCTAGACCCATGGTAAGCATAGTTAACTAGCTTGTGTTATGGAATCTAGAATACGGATAAACATACTTAAATACTTCTTTTAATTAATTAATTAATTTTTAATTAATTAAACTTTTAATTAATTTTTAATTACATACATATTATACATAGAAACACCCAGACCAATGCAAATACCCATATTCATGCGTACAAATATTTGCACTGAGCGGGGATCGAACCCGTGCCTCCTGCGTAGCGTAGCGTTCATTTTAATCACCTGTCAATTTTTATAATCTAATATTACTACCGTAGATAGGTAGGTAAGTACCTACCTACCAACTTCATTCAATTAACCTATCGCAGCGCAGCTCACTGCTGGAGTTTTCCTTCTCTCGCAGTGATATCGTCTGCGTTTTTTACCGTTAGTCGCCTCTTACGACACTCTTCGGGTGAGATGGGTAGTGATATTTACCTTTCTACACGGATACCTACTTTTACTTTATTATTAAACGTACGTCTGTTGCTTAGTGGTTAAGGAGTCGGCCTTACGAACGAGAGGTTCCGGGTTTAAATCCTGGCCATTACACTAACGACGTGAACCCACTCTTAACACAAGCAATTTAGCTTAGCTGGAGGGGTTAGAGGGAATATTAGTAATTTCGGTTCTAATATTCTTTTAAAAAAAAAATGACGGGTTGCACTCCGGGAGTGCCGGCAGAAGTGAAAACTTGAATATTAACGTTGTGCATTTTTGATATTACGGCACGCTGTAACATCCATCCGTCTTACGAATTTTCGATCAGGTCACGTGTCCTGACGCGAGTTTAGAAATTTTTACCCTATCCAAAAAAAGTACACAGCGCCGCTAAAGAAGTTTTCACTTCAAAAAAGACCTCCATCACGAGATCATGAACCGACACGGTGGTTTTGCGATGAATTGATAGATGAAATTATTATTACAAGTAATTGATGGATGTTTATTGCGGTGCGGTTCAATGAAAATATTCCAAATTGAAGGCGTGTTGTCATGTCAACGTTTCAACAATTCAAGTCAACAATTGTAGGTATGTCAGAGTTCATGTACGCAGTCATCTCGTTATGATTTTATAACATTTGTGGGTGGAAAGCCTATTGCCATTAACCGGGCGATAAATACACACATAACTTCGAAAAGCATCGAAAAGTCATTGGTGTGTGCCATGGTAAAACCTGGGATCGAACCAGAGACCTCGTCTCAGAAGTCCAATACCCATGCCACTGCGCTACCGCGGTTATTTACCGCAGTTAGTAACTTTATGAATTTCCAGTGAATTTAAAATATTCCTATATAATTCTTTAAATGGTCACTCAAATGAACCGAATAACAATAATTACATACATATAATCACGCCTTTGTCCCCGGAGGGTTAGGTAGTGGTGAATTAACACCCACATTTCACCAATCATTGAATTCAGTCCCACGTAATAGGGGGTGAGCCTATTGCCGACTTCCGGGCACTATTGTTGACTCGAGCAATGCATCTAAAGCTGAGTCTGGACTGTATATATATATCTGTCTGGTGTTAAACAGCCCTATCCCTTAGACGCCTTGTACGACACCGCATGGGAAGTGATGGGGTGGCCCAAATTCTACTCTGCTGGGAACCACGCGGCTACACAATAATACTGCTGCACAATAATTCATGTACTATAAGATCCTAATTTCGTGTAAATATCGACACAAGACAAAATATTATAATTTTTTTTTACGTGCGCAAAATCCCCACGGATACCTCCCCACCGGAGACGGTGGAGGAGGTTATGTCGGACTCGAACCGACTAAAACGCACGCCGCCTGTGGGTCGCTTTGGTTGCCGAAGGTGAGGTTGACAGGCATATCCCTCGCACCCCGGCCGACCCAGGGCCATCTCTCACGATCTGGCCCTCTCCTCGGGTGTGTGGGGAATACAGAGCCCCCAACTGGTTCCCGGAAAACGGGGAGGCTCCGCGGCCTGCTTCTGCCAGGGTGACAGGCGGCTCCACCTGTCACCCCCAGGCCGGCGCTCATGGGGGGCGGAGGTCGTTCATCGACCTCCGACACCCGAGTTGCCTTCGTACGCGGGCAGCTTTGCTTGTGATCCTTCGTCGTTCCCGCTGCCGCTCCCGCCCCGCCTCCTCCTTCACGAGCATTACTTGCTCGCAGAAGGAGGCGCCGGCCGCCCACGCATCCGCGCAGCGGACCATCGCCGCGAGCAAGGTGGAGAGCGTGAGAACTCTCAATCCCAGGGCCGCCACAAGCTCCCGTCTCGGCGTCTCCCACGCCGGACACTCGGTGAGACAAAATATTATCCTAATACGATACCAATAAAGTGACCTTTTTAGACCTAGTATAGTCGGGGTTTAGTTTTAAGCTTATTTTTTGAACCGATGTGCTTGTAGGTTGCTATTTAAGCCTAGAGCAGCCAGCCTAGTTCTACCCAGAAACGCAGAAGCTCATTGGGGACTTCACGGGCTTCGCGGAGCGACCTCATTGTGCCGAGGATTTGAGATCGTTGAGGGGCCAGTGCCTCGCATTCCAGAATTACGTGGGCGGAAGTTTCCTTGGCAACGACACGGTAATATCCCCTACAAAGGGCTGTCACGGACAGCCTATGTACTTCTCAACGACTAATCTACCCCTATACCAAATTTGATCAAAATCGGTTTAGCGGTTTGGGCGTGCAAGCGTAACATACAGACAGACAGAGAGACAGTTACGTTTGCATTTATAATATTACGATACTAATATAGGTAATGATACGATACTAGAATAGGTAGGTATAAAATACTATAACTAACTTAATACTGGTAGAACATTTTTCAAAAAGTTCACTTCTCTAATAGGTACCTGAGTAAGTTATAATAGGTACATTGCCTAAATAAATATCTACCTATTATTATAATATGATATAATTGTAAGTTATTCAGAAATAACAAAGCACTTAACCTTAACATGACATAGCACTCACATAAATTAATGTGATTGGTGATTCTAATGGTGAGTTTTAATGAGTACCTATTATTACAGTTAGTACTAGCGTACCTATATCCATATTTTTTCTTTCACTGTACCGTATTAGAATACTTAGTTCTGTGCTTGTTCTACCGTCTGTGTTTTCTGTGTTAAGTACTACTTTTAGAGTGTGGTTTTTCAGTAGTCGGGTTTTAGTTTCCATCACTGCGACGCGAGCGAGGACTCAGGTCCGCACACGCTCCGTTTCCGGGGACGAGTTGGGGACTCTGTAGTCCCCACACCCGAGAAGAGGGCCATATCGTGAGAGATGGCCCTGGGTCGGCCGGGGTGCGAGGGATATGCCTGTCAACCTCACCTTCGGCAACCAAAACGACCCACAGGCGGCGTGCGTTTTAGTCGGTTCGAGTCCGACATAACCTCCTCCACCGGCTCCGGCGGGGAGGTATCCGTGGGGATTTTGCGCACGTAAAAAAAAAAAAAAAAAAAGTCGGGTTTTAGTTTTAAACTAAATTTTTTATTTTAGTATTTTAGCCAAGCAATAGATATAATTTATACATTTATGAAATATGCTAATCAAGCCCATTCAGATAATACCAATCACGACATATTTTTCTCAAATTTACTATTAGAGACAGTACTTTTTTTTTTTTTACGTGCGCAAAATCCCCACGGATACCTCCCCACCGGAGCCGGTGGAGGAGGTTATGTCGGACACGAACCGACTAAAACGCACGCCGCCTGTGGGTCGTTTTGGTTGCCGAAGGTGAGGTTGACAGGCATATCCCTCGCACCCCGGCCGACCCAGGGCCATCTCTCACGATCTGGCCCTCTTCTCGGGTGTGGGGACTACAGAGTCCCCAACTCGTCCCCGGAAACGGGGAGGCGCGCCACGCGCGCCACCGCCGCGGCCTGCTTCTGCCAGGGTGACAGGCGGCTTCACCTGTCACCCCCAGGCCGGCGCTCATGGGGGGCGGAGGTCGTTCATCGACCTCCGACGCCCGAGTTGCCTTCGTACGCGGGCAGCTTGTCTTGCGATCCTTCGTCGCTCCCGCTGCCGCTCCCGCCCCGCCTCCTCCTTCACGAACATTACTTGCTCGCAGAAGGAGGCGCCGGCCGCCCACGCATCCGCGCAGCGAACCATCGCCGCGAGCAAGGTGGAGAGCGTGAGAACCCTCACTCCCAGGGCCGCCACAAGCTCCCGCCTCGGCGTCTCCCACGCCGGACACTCGGTGAGCGTGTGCGGACCTGAGTCCTCGCTCGCGTCGCAGTGATGGCACTCGGACGTTGGCTCTTTCTGCATCCGACGCAGATACTTTCCGAAGCATCCGTGCTCGGTGATCATCTGCGTCAGACGGTACGAGAGGCTGCCGTGTGGCCTCTCTAGCCACTCCCCCATGATGGGTCTTACCGCCGTTACTACGGCGTGCCCTAGAGACAGTACTTTATGATCGCTAGATAGCGCCACATTAGATTCAGTGACACAGTAAATAGCCCATAACCAGCGGACGACTAAGATGCTTCTAACGATACCTCAATTGTTCTAATAAGTGGTTGAGGAGCTATGAGAGAACGGATCTACATAATTCCTTAATAACCCTCCTTTTGCTTCGCCGTAATCGGGTAAAAATCTTAATCCTCTTTTTGCTTCGGCGTAGTCCGGTAAACAATATTGGTACCGCGCGCCACTGTAGCCATAGGAACCGAATTCATCCTCACACATGGGAACCAAAAACGGTGTGGTACTTTTGACAGAAAACAATTGTTTACAGAAATTATAGACGAGACGTTAACAGTAAAACACAAGGCCGTCGTGCCATGCCGTCTCTACTTCGTGTGCAATAAATAGCTTAGAAGTTGGTTTCTTTTTAATTAGTTTATTGCCTCTTTATTAAGTGTATTTAGTATATTTGTAATATGTGTCTTGATGATGAAATCAAAATGCATATTACATTTTATTAGTTTTCTTTTTTATAAGGAAGGTTCAATTCTCACATTTGTATCAATAAATTGTGTATTTTTACCGTATATTTGTATGTATTTACAAAAAAATTTATCCAACTATGTTTATCCTCGTTGTAGATCCCATAACAAGAGCTAATTAAGCTATGTTTACTTTGGGTCTATATAGGTAGCGCTGCTTAGGATGTCGTAGAATACTTACTATCCAAATTAATAATTCATTATAGGTACTTAGTACAGTCAGCAAGTCTTCAGCTCGGAAATATTCTGTGGGCAACCAATCCTCAGTGGCGGGGCAACAACTAAATTTGATGTGGGCAAGACAGATTTCGCGAGGCCCTGTTCTATGGCGACCTGAAGACGGATTTTATAAAATAATAAAAACAAACAAAACAATTAACACTGCCAAGTTTTTATTCATAAAAATACAAATTAGATTAATAAGTATTAAATGAAAAATTACAAATCGTTAATATAAAGGTGGAGATATACATTTCTTAAAGTGTATCTTAAAAAACATTAGATTTCTTTATTAAAGGAACAGAAATTTCCTGCTTTTAACGTTACTAAATTCCTTAATTATGGTATCGTAATTCAGCCTAGATGCCAAATCTGATTCAATTGATAAAACAGCCAAAGCTGAAAGTCTTTCTTGGCTCATTGTGTTTCTCAAATATTTTTTTATTAATTTTAATTTTGAAAAACTTCTTTCAGCAGAGGCTGTACTTACCGGAATTGTTAATAAAATTCGGATGACAATGTAAATATTTGGGTAAATTTCTTTCAAGCTATTTTCTGTTATGTATGACAGCAGCTGTTTCACGTCTTTAATGAAGTTGGGTAAATTCGGGATCATTGTATTTAATTCTTCATATAATTCAAATGGTTGGAAGTCACTGCTCTCACCCACACGCAGGACGTTATGTAAATCGTTACAGTGTTTTAATATTTGCTCCTGTGGCATATTTTTTAGCGCGCTTAAATCATAGAGAAAACCAAAGTCTTCAAAATGTTGATTTAAAGACGTAAATCTTAATTCCATATTGGTTATTATAGAATCAATCATGGCGTAAAAAAAATCTGTTTGATACCGGATTTTGGGAGACTGTATAGGTTCATCGCTGCTTTCATAATCGAACATCCTTTTCTTTTTGGCTACTCTTTTATTCTTAAACTCTTTTGGCAGGTCATAACAGCTTTTCTCAGTAAATTTCCGAACATCAGACAGGGATTTCTCAAATCCAGTTTCCCGATACTCTTTTATCCATTCACAAAATGTGTGTAAATGTTCAAGAGCAATGCTTAAATGAATTTGTACTGATTGCCATAATTTACTTATTATATTAACACGCAATAATATCTCATACCACACATGTAAAGATACGATAAATTCTAAACTTAACATTTCATTTAGTATTGAATCGCAATCACTGAGAGTGTCTGATTCCTCCGTTTGATTTTTTAAGTTTTTTATGCATTCAATCACTTCATCAAATTGCAATAATATGGCCTTTACTGCTTCGACTCTACTTTCCCATCTTGTGTCTGATAAAGGTTTTATAGTAAGTTTTAATTTTCCTTTTATAAAATCCCAGCGCTTGCTTGATCTTGAAAATAGCAAATAAATTTTTTGTATGAAACCAAAAAAAGTTTTTGCTACCATAGATGAGTTCGCTGCATCTACCAATAGTAGATTCCAACTATGACAGCCACAAGGTGTGAAAAAGGCCCTAGGGTTAATATTCAATATTCGAGTTTTAACTCCACTATTTACACCTACCATATTTGCACCATTGTCGTATCCCTGGCCACGGCAGTCTTGAATATTTAAGTCATATTTTTCTAGGTGTTCCAGTATAGCATTGGCTAAATATTCTCCAGTTGTCTGAGTAACAGCTAGAAATCCCATAAAATGTTCGACTATTGTACCAGTTGACGTATCACAAAATCTTAAGATAACCGACATTTGTTCAACTCTATTACAATCTCTAGTGCAATCGAGCAAAAAAGAATAATACTTTGCTTCTTTAACCTTACGAATAATTTCATTGACAACTGTTTTTGACATCAATATGACCAATTCATTTTGAATATCGTGACTTAAATAATGGTGTGAAAGTTGTTTGTCACTAATGCGTTTCATGTGTTCACGTAAAGTAGGATCAAATTTTGATATCAGTTTAAATAAACCTATGAAATTACCGGAATTCTTAATACCGTCACCTGTCTTGAGAGATTCTCTGTGACCTCTAAATGCAAGATTATGAGAGGCCAAAAAGTTTATTATGTCAATTATTCTCTCTAACAAGTTGTGCCAATGTTTTTGTGATTCACGTATTAGCCTTTCGTTTTCTTGGTCTATTGTTTTGCCTTGATTTATTCCTTTCTCTAAATTTAACCATTGGAACATATGTGCCATATGTTCTTTGGTATTCTCATGTCTATGTAAAATGCTACTTAAATGTTTCCAGTCACAACACCCTCATTGCACCACCTGAGTTTGTGAATTGCTAAATAGTCTGCATGGAAAACAGTAAACTTTATTTTGGGAATTGGAATACACTAACCAGCGACGATGTTGAGTTTCACCATTATTTAGTTTTCTCGAGAAATAGAAATTGGAAAAGTGTCTGTTATCATCACCTTTGGGATAATATTCATCACCGCTATTTAATTGCTGTGTGGGGCCGCTTCGAACTATGTCACGACGCTGTGTATCCGTTATGGGAAACGTCCACAATCCCGGATCCGAATTAACAAGTACTTGCTGAACTATGGCGCTGGCGTCGTCGCTGCGAATTGGAGAATCTATGTCAATCTGTTCTTCTTGATTGCTTGATGACAGCACAAGAGTTGCAGCGTCAATTTTTGATTGGCTAGAAGATGATCCAAGCTCTACGTCTAACTGACGTTCGCTCTCGGTATTCAGTGCATCTAGAGCATTTTCCAACGGTATCTCGGACGTTTGTTGTGTAGAAGTCGAAGCTATCGATTCAGAAGGTTCTGTACTACCAGATGCAGTTTGGTTGAGGAATTTCATCAAATTTAAACTCAAAACTTGGTTGGTTGCAGTTCTTTCAGCTTTTCTTTTTCTTTTTGCTGCTCCAGACTCCCATTTTCTTCCAATATCTCTATCTCGGCCGGACATGTCGATAACGTCGTATCTATACACTGTAAACGAAAGCAATAGTTAACATTTTTTTGCAGTTTTATCTACATAATATTGTAAAACCTAAATTTAAATTAGTTTTCAAATAAAAATCTTTAAGATAGCTTTTACTACCTGCTAGTTTTAAAAACTTAAAAAGTCGATACGTTTTTTACCTTAAAGCTTTTTTGGTTTCCTTCAAGAGATATTATAAAGCGTATTTTATATACAAGTAATTACTGCGTTATATACTTATTACCAATTAAATATTTCTTACCTTATGTAAAATAGACGAGTACAGGTACCGGTGTGTTACAAATCACAAAGAAAACAAAAAAACAATTAAAAAAGTCACTGTTTTAAAATTTTGGGTCAGTTTACAGGAGCAATCAATATACCTAAACACTATCTATTTATTCACTAAATATTATTAAAACATTGAACACACTATTCTCATCAAAATAGGTACGTACAGTCATAAAAATAAACAATATTGAATAACACAATTATACGTTTCTATTGTTATGCGCCTAGCGACTGCGTTGCGTACTTTGATTTGATTGGTTGACTTCCTAGTAAAGAAAGTAAACAAATAAACCGGGGATTCCCCGCACTCTGGTCGGCGGCAAATGTTGCCAGACTAAGAAAACATGTTTCACAACAAAATTGATTTATATTTTTTTTGTTTTATTCTCGCTTTAAACATTTTTGAGTCGCGAGGCCCCTTGTACCGCGAGGCCGTAGGCGGTGGCTCACGTCGCCCACGCTTAACGCCGCCTCTGCCAATCCTAATCATCCTACTACGGTGGTAATTATATCATAACTGCTGGCGACCTCTACATCTAAAAAGAAATTGAAGTATGGGATGAACGGTAGATAAAATAAAACTATTCTTTATTTTAATAATATATTAATGCTTGACCGCTATGTTAAAAACCACATGTTTTTTTTTAACCAGCGGAGTCCGTGGGAGAGGTTATGTTTGGTTGCCGAAGGTGAGGTTAACACGCATACCCCTCGCACCCTGACCGACCCAGGACCATCTGTCTCTATCTGGCCCTCTCTTCGGGTGTGGGGACCACAGACCGCCGCCGCCGCCGCGGCCACATAAAACACATGTGCTACTTACAGTAGGTACGACCGAAATAGAGAGAGAGAGAGAGGGCGGAACCGGATGCAACTTTAATTTTAAAAGTACTTTAGACTATAAAACTAGAAATTATAAAGGTTGCTAAATATTATAAACAAAAGATAGTAAACATTCGTCTCACTCAACTATTGGGCAAGGGAAGCACTTGTAAGATGTGGATGTGCTGTGGTGGTGTGGCAATTGCTTTTGTGATATAAAAGAAGCAAGTTTTTTTTCTTGCAGTGCTATTCACACAACATCACCGAACATTTAAAAGAAGTTATCGGCGGCCAACAATTAAAGTCTACAAAAACATTCATTGTCAGATATTTATTTAATTAACAGTTGTAAACTGAACCAAGAGCACGCATTGTCTACGCCGTTATCTCATCTTTATTATGGCTAAATTAAATGGCATTGTTATAATAATTATGTATCTTTACTGTGACTTTATTTTACGGAACTTATCATGATTTCATGACACTTATCTGATCTTGGGTAGTCTTTTTATCCCGGAAACATTTATGGTACAATATAATATTAATGACGAATACACATCATTGATGTCAATGCTTTGATATATCAAATACTTCAGATATGTGTATACCTACCTACCGTCTGTATGATCACAGTAAAAGTACCTATGAGCATTATAAGTTCATAATTATAATATAAACATGCGTCATAGGAAATTAAGTAGGTACCTACTTAGTCATCTTTTTTTAATATTGATACTCGGACATCTGAGATTGATTTATACACACGGCCTTACCAAAATCATCAGCAACTACCAATACAGATACAGAACAGATGAGGCTCTCGCGCCAGCTTCAGTCAGTCCTTGACGGTCAGTCGGCAGTCAGCGGGCTTTAAAGTAGGTACAAGTAGGTACAAGGCTGCGGATGTAGCCGGGACCGGGACTAATGCTACGATGATGATGACAGAATTCCACTTAAGCACTGGGAATGCCCATCGCTTAGGTACGTAAGTGTTCAGTGTATCAATCAATTAGCCCACCGCAGTCTAATGCTGGACATAGGCCTTTCCCAATGTGGTGCCATTTTATCCAATCCTCTGCCTTCCGAATCCAGTCTGTCCCACCTTTTTTAGGGTGTCCGTCTATCTGGCTAGGGGTGTCCTACCTTCCGTTTACCTTTTCGCCGTCTCCACTCTAGGACTCGTTTGCTCCAACGGCCATCGGTCTTTCGGCAAATGTAGAAAGTCCACGGCCACTTCAGCTTGCTTATTCTGCGACCTATGTCGGTGACTTTAGTTCTCTGTCGGATAACTTCGTCCCGAATTCTATCCTTCAGAGAAACTCCAAGCACAACTCGCTCCATAGCATTGCAGGTGTATGTAGTCTTCAGAGCACGCCACTGCCGCTGCAGGACAATCTCAATATCCTAGGTATGGACGTTCGCTGCAACCTGAATAACAAAAACTACATCGAAAGCATCATCAAAACAGCCTCACGAAAACTCGGAGTCCTGAACAGAGTGAGACGATTTTTCACGCCGGAGCAGCGGTGTCTTCTATACAAGACACAAATTCGCTCCTGTGTGGAGTACTGCTCGCATCTCTGGGATGGTTCAGCAAAGTACTTACTAGATGCTCTCGACAGGTTGCAGCGACGTGCGGTCCGCATCATTGGGAATCCCGAGATCACGAACACCCTAGAACCTTTACAGCTGCGTAGAGATGTTGCGTCCATGGCTGTATTTTACCGTCTGTACCATGGGGAGTGTTCTGATGAGCTCTTCCAATTAGTCCCACCCTCCCCTTTCCTACACAGGACAACGCGTGCAGGTCTTAGATGTCATCCGCACACGGTGCAAAACATCCGATCAAGAACCAAGCGGTTCGGAGACTCTTTCCTCTGTCGCACCATTAAGGCCTGGAATTCATTACCAGCTCACGTGTTTCCTTCTTCCTACAGTCCCGGGTCCTTTAAGCGGGGCGTGAAAAAGCATATGATAAGGCCGTCAAGCTGAGTGTCACCATTGTCACACGGTATGTGTAAGTAATGGTGACCCTCTTTTCTGGGATTTTGCCTTCAGCTTACCATCAGGCAAGGCGAAGTCCAATTGACGTGTCCTATATAAAAAAAAAAAAAAAAAAAAAAAGTCCGAGTGTGCAATCATTGCCCTAGTGCCGTCTAGTATTAGTCACAGAGTAAGTAATAAACTATACGTAAGAAAGCGCGTGGTTTCAATGGACAGACGCGTCAGCGCGTGTAAGGTCACGGGCTATGACTTTCCTTCATAGGTAAAGAGACACCTCTATCGTATCCACAATGCAGAATCTATATTACAAGCCATCTTAGTTTGAAAGTTTGACTGACTGTGAGACTGTGGTTTAGGTCTAGGTTCAAATCTCTTGAAGCCTCATTACATTATAATCGAATCTAACTTGGACGTTGGAAAAACTATTTCATGTTTTCATTTACTACCACATTGAACGTTTTACTGCCAAGAAAACAAAGGTTGTCACAAAAAAATGCTATTGCAAACAAAGGAGAAAAAATGTTCCTCATGTTTTAAATTAACTTATTATTTAGTTAGTACAAAACAATTTATGTTACATTAGTATGATTTCGTAATATTAGCATGAGCATGAGATTGTTTTGTTTTAGAACATAAAATATCTTACTAGTCTGTGATACGGTAGTTTTTGAACGAATGGCAAGCACAATCGAAATACCGTCGCGTTGTCATCGTGATATTAGTGTTGTATCTAATGGTAATGGAAATTCGATTACTCTTTTTAACGATAATATTATTGAAAAATTAACTAAACTACAGTGCAATCTATTTTTATTTTGTACAGAATATTAAAGATGCAAAATTATTATATGGTCTAGTTTTGTATCTTAAAACTTACAAACGTACATACCTCTTTTTTATTATTTTATTGGTATTTAAAAGATTAATCATTAAAATGTTTATCACGCACGGTACATCTTACTAACAACAAATTATCAGCGACCCTGCCATAACAACAATCAGTGTTCAGGTAGTATTCAGACCGTAGAATGAAGACAAAGATTTGCTGAACGCTTTAATATCTTACCTAGTGTACAATTCTATCGGAATATTTTTTAAGATTTGAAATCCGTTTGCTACAATTTGTAACCTCTATATAATTAAATATTGAAATAATTAAAAAAATTAAAAATATAAATGATTCCTTTAATCGATTATTCAATTAAGATATAAGTTTATCGATATTTCGCTAGTGTCACAACGTAAAACGTAACATCTCTATTAGTTTACGGACGAACAGAGTGATTTGTAAAATATTTGAGTTGAATTTCTAAAAGTAAAAAAATGTCGGCTAGATACGATAGAGCTATTACAGTTTTTTCTCCTGATGGTCATTTACTTCAAGTGGAATATGCTCAAGAAGCTGTTCGTAAGGGTTCCACCGCTGTAAGTAATATTATTGGTTAGGCTCACCAACTAGCCGATGAATATCGTTTTATGTTCTTACTATGTAATTATTACAGGTTGGTGTTAGAGGAGCTGATGTGGTTGTTTTAGGAGTTGAAAAGAAGTCTGTGGCGAAGTTACAAGAAGAAAGAACTGTCAGGAAAATATGTCTCCTAGACGACCATGTCGTTATGGCCTTCGCTGGACTTACGGCGGATGCAAGAATCCTTATTAACAGAGCACAAATTGAGTGCCAGTCACATAAACTAACCGTTGAGGATCCTGTCACTTTGGAGTACATAACAAGATACATTGCAGGTCTTAAACAAAAGTACACTCAGAGTAATGGACGTCGACCATTTGGTATCTCCTGCTTGATTGGAGGTTTTGATTATGATGGATTCCCTCATTTATTCCAAACTGAACCTTCTGGTATCTATTATGAATGGAAAGCTAATGCAACTGGTAGATCTGCAAAGACCGTCAGAGAGTTCTTAGAGAAGAACTATACCCCTGAAGAAGTTGCAACAGAGAATGGTGCTGTTAAGGTAAAAATTCTATTGTTAAATTTCATGTTACAATTTTTTTTGTTCAAGTATTTGGTTTACCTATTGGAACTTGAGTAAAAAATCAGGTTCCTTGGTATTGCATTAAAAAAGGTTGCACATTATTTGTGATTATTCTGTAGTACCATACATACATATAATCACGCCATTATCCCTGGAGAGTTAGGCAGAGGTGAATTAACACCCACATTTCACCAATTTTACGAGGAGGTAAGACACAATGGTATTCCTGTCTGAATTGAGCATTCCAACTGGGGAAGTACCTCCACCCTACAGAATACCACGGCTATAATAACCTCATATTATGTTCCCAGTGGTGGTGAGTAGGGTAGCCAGAGCTCACTGGAAAGTTTTTGTGCTGTCAGTGGGAAGACCAGAGGCTTCTGATTCTTTGTGTTCTGCACTGAGGGCACATAAAATCTCTGTTCTTACAGGGTCGGCAGCACGAATGTGACTCCACTGTTGTTACACACGTTCATAGGTCATGGTAACCACTTTTCATCAGGTGGGCCGTGTGCTTGTCTGCCACCTAAGTTGTAGAAAAAAAATAATGGTCTGTATAATATCGGTCCCACACAATAGGGGGTGAGCAGCACCGTCTTACTGTGAAATCTATTAACCCTAATGCTATTATACTAGCTGTTGCTTGTCACTCTGCCTTCACTGCATCACTGCACCTTCTGATTGCCTAGTACAAGTTTTTTCTCACATTTATCAGTGAAGGTGTGCTGCCAGGTGTCACAAATTCAATGTCATACAAATCATTATTTACTAGTCACTGGTGAAAAATGTGACATTCCCTCTCTAACTAAATATACTCTGACATACTTTGAAAACCTTATTACGCCTGAAATTTAATTGATTTCAAATAACATGGGACTTGACCAGATTTATTGACATTTATGATTAATACTCCACTTCCTTAGATAGTAGCACAGGTAAGCTCACTACTCAGTGATAATGTAGCTTTACAATTGCAAAAGAATTTTATAATTGGTTCAGTAGTTTTTGAGTTTATTTGTTACATACAAAAATACAAATCTTTCCCATTATAATTTTAGTATAGATTTGAGATTTGTTGTTACCTTGCCAGTACTGAGTCTGAATACATGGCACATGCATGTAGGTTATTTATAAGGTACACCATGAAAGTAGTATGTAGATGCCTGATTTGTTAGTCCTCAAGCAGGCTCAATAAAGGAGAGTATTTGTGGCACTCATACCCAGACTTTCTAATTCAGATGACAGACTTGATGTTTTATTGATTTCAGTTGGCAATTCGTGCTCTTCTTGAGGTGGTGCAGTCTGGGCAGAAGAATCTGGAAATAGCTGTAATGCGGCGTGGCCAGCCAATGCAAACACTTGACTCCGACACTATCAACTCTTATGTGTCTATTATTGAAAAAGAGAAGGAAGAAGAAGCAGAGAAGAAAAAACAGAAGAAGTAATTAGTATTGTGCTGCACATTTATTTTTTATCACTAATACATGTTTGTAAGGAATGTTATTATTTTATTTTTATTACTATTTTACTATTCAGATAAATTAAGAGTTTAGTAAATCTATAGTTTTTGAGATTTGGGAGTAAAGTTCTTTGAGATCAGATCCACATTCTTGATTGGGACCTTTGTTTGTCATAATATCATTAAACATTTGGTCCCATTCTCCATGGTAGTGGTCAGAATCATCATTGTTTTTCTGAAAAAGTATATGTATGATATAATAGTCAAAATACTATACAGTACTTAGGTGAACTATTAATAAACTACTATTAAAAAAATATACCTCAGCCATAGACATTGACACATCATCTATATGATCAGTGCTGATAGAAGGGAGAACACAATTCAAAAAGTTGTGATCTACTTCTTTTTCACCAATCTTTCTAGTAATGTCTTGATCAGCGTCATTGTCAATGTTAAACTCTCCTAGCAACTCAACACTAGAGTGTTCTGCAGATGGTTCTGGATCAAGTTCTGGCATGCTCAAAAATGGTGTTGCAAAATTGTCATTACTCTGTTGACATGTGTCATCATTGAAGTTCATCAGAGCATCTTGAGATGTATCCCTGAAACAGTTAAATTAATAGTCACACACAAGAAAAACACAGGTGTAAAACCACAGAAATAGCCACAAAGATCATAGAGACAATAAATAATTTTAATGAACATACTATACTACATTGGACATATAAACCTGAATGAAGCATTATTTTTTTTTATCTACAGACTCAGCCCAGCCATAATTAAGCATGTACCAGTAAAAGTGTGGTAAACAATTACAACATGGTTTAGTGTTATTTCAGAAAAAAAAGAATAAGGTAGCAAATTATATAAAAATATTAAAATCATTACCTGTATGTATGAGTTTCCTCTTTCATCGGAACTATGATGTCAATCTTAGGAACATGATCAGTAGCTGTGGAAAGGAAAGGATTATAAGGAGTTCAAGATAGGGTATAAGCAGGTAACCAGAGGACAAGGAAAGAGAACCTGTTTCAGGCAGAACTTTTTCTGAAGTTGTTGTGTTATCATTTGTCATTAGCCAATCAAGCTCTATGTTTTCTTCATCTTCACAGTAATCATCCTGTGAGTCTGAAAAGAATGAACATGATGTTATATATTTGAAGTCTCATAGAGAAATGAAAGTGTTACATAATTCGAAAAGTCACCTTCACATTCAAACTTCAAGTTGCAGAAATCTTTAGGTGAACTTTGTACATATAAATCTTGAGCAGCTTTCTTCAATGCTATGTGTAATGCTCTACGAGCTTTCTGTAGAGGCGTCAGGTACAGCAATTGCTCAACATTGTTGTATAAGTTCTGCTAATATATGATTAGGTAAAATTAGGGTTTATAGTTAAGTATATTCAATTTGCAGTAATATTTAGTTACATAAGATAAGTAATTAAGTAGATTTATGAGTTATCTTATAGTTAAAACAACTTACTTTGGGCTTGAAGTTCCTTTTCATGGCCAACGCTTTTCGAGTTATTTTACTAAGTAATTCAGGTCGACCGTATTGAAAGAAATCATGGACATATTCATGCATATATGGATTACTAGAATTACAAAGAGGATCTTGCAAATGCGAAGTAACTTTACGAAAGCCATATAAATTCAGTTGTCTCACGAAGCTCGAAATGTTAGTTGTTTTAAATATTGAATGATCGCACTGCAAATAATTGTGAAGAACACGATAGTTAAGCAAAATGGTTCTTCCAGTGCCGCCCCATAATATGGCATCAGTTCGTAAATTCAATAAATACCACAATTTCTGTGGAAAACGCATCTGAAAAATAGCATTTTTATCATCTTGCATGATTGTAACTTTATAATAATTATTATTATGAATCAACACAAGCGTAGTTTGAAAAATGAAATGTGGCGCCAATTCGAAGATGAAAGATGTCATGTCATCATTTGAAAAGTGTCAAATAGAAGTAATTAAACCACAGACAAATAATCAGCTTATGGTCTAATTATTAAGTCCGAATTCACCCTGAAATTCAACCTCTATCGTTATTAAGCTCGACAACACACGCACGGTTTTCCGATTCGGTTTCCTAATCATTAATTCAGATTCTGAAACCTGAATGCCTCATTTCGATTATTATATCTCTTGCTTTCTTACCAGTCACTTTTTAAAATATCATAGATTAAATTTCCATGTAGGTATTGTACCTTGTAGAAAAGTCAAGAAAAGTTATAAAATAATGTTTACCAGAAAAATATATACAAAACTATGCTAACTATACAATATATACAAAAATGAATAAAAGAAAAAGAGGGAGACTGCATCGATAAATTCCTTCCCATCGATCACTACTGGTACCAACATTCAGAAAATGTAAATCTGACAGCTATTCGTTATCTGACAGCAGTGACAGCTCTTATATCCTCCTTGTCTGACAGCGTCAGTGTCAATTTTGACATAGTTCATTTCCATCTCAAAGCGGGAGGTAAACGTGCGGTAAACAATAAACACGAAGGTGAAAGTTTTATTTTATAGTTGAACTTGTCTGGCTGTGTAACTAGTGCGGATTAATTAGGATATGATTAGGGGCAGGAAGATAAATTAACAACAGTTTTATTTATGAATATTGTGCTAACTATAATTTACAATGGATAAGTCGAGGTAAGATCTGATAATATTGCCTACATTTTTATATTCACGCCGTACTGAAATATCTTGTGATCGAAATGAGTCATGTTGCATTGTGCAACTTCATAACGGTCGTACTGCAAATGTTACGGATTTATTTAAAATGTACAATTTTTCATGAACTTCATAAATAATAATAAATATAATAGCATGTACCCAGGTCTTTTGTCTTTGTTGCTAAGATAGTATTTTTTGATATCTCGTTTATTCAGACGTAAAACACTGAAACCGAGAATTTAGTACTTACTGATATAAATCTGTCTCATTATACTATATTGTTCATTCAATTGTCTTTCTGCTTCATTGCAGTTGAAGTACTTACTTCCTGGGCTTTGTGTTGTACTGTAGTAACAAAAAATATTCAGTTTTTTTATTTACATTTCAGGTTTTCAATGCTGCTACTAGAGCCGGGTGAAATTTATTTTGAAGACTATTCATGTTGCCTTGACAATGTTGCTTTAAAAAATAAAAACTCACAGCAAGGGAGATTAAAGTTGTGTTCTAAATCCCTTGTGTTTGAACCCAGAGATTGGGCATATCCATTAATAAAAATGCAGTTTAAGGATTGTGCTGACATTACCATAATTGAATCAACTGATAAAACCAACAATGTGATCAAAGTTAAGATGAAGATGTTCGCTGAAATGTTGAAAGAAAATATTTTAGCACCTTATGCATTCATTTATGAAGAGAAAGATTTTTATGTCTTCTTTGATTTTGCTTCACCCGAGGAAAGCCTGTGCCAAATGCAACAGTTGCTAAGAGCTTCCACTCTCCATGCTCCAGAACACAACAGTATGGTAGCCACTATCCTCCATTCCAGATATATGAGGATGGAATTTGATCCAGTGATGATGGATGACTTCACAGAACAGATAGTGTGTGAACTTCAGGCTGAAAAAATATCACCACTGGTCAGACACCAGGGTAAATTGGCACTTACACCCACTACAATATACTTCCAACCCTTCAGCAATGTTGAAAGTGTAAGTACATTTTAAATTATCTTTATAAATTGTACTGAGGGAAGTATCTTCATACCTGTATTATTATTATTAGCATTATTCACACCTATGTATGTTCTTGAAGGGATAAATACAGTATACATTTTGCTAGGTATGGGTTTTGGTTCCATGTGATAGAGAGAGGACAGTAAAATGTGTTGAAACTTGCAGCAAAATGAAACTGCTTGTTTAATGTTATGTTGGTGAAGGGTAATCTATAGGGGACAGATAAGTTTAGCAATTTATAAAAGTCCTATGATGTTGTGAGCAATTACAGGCTAGTAACAGCTAAGGTAGACCATGAGCTTGTATATTTCATATTAGTATTGTATGATTGAGGTGTTGTATATGTATATTATAACAATAGTGACCTACCCTGGCATGGCTTAGTAATTTGATTTCCAGTAAGATGATCCCATTATACATATAATCCTTCAGTAAAAAATACAGTACATTTAATATACTTTGGACATGGTTTTAGTCATACTTCTACTTTTTAGAACCTAAATAACAGATATCAGAAACAATTCTGCAACAGACTCATGTTCTACAAGACTATAGGTCTGTTTATCCACATAAGAATATTTCAACAGCATGATATTAGCCCTATTCACTAGAATAAATCTATCCATGATGTTGGATCAGTCCCAATAGAACTTTTCGCGATCGTTTTCGAGGATAACATCATAAGAAGGCAGCCTCTACTCGACGACGACGCCGTATTTAAGAAAAAGCTTCTTTGATGTAGTACCCTGACAGGTTTCGATGTATCTGTTGTTCAGATGATGTCTAAAAGATTCACCATCAGAGTACAATACTACATTAGAAACCTTAAGTTATTTGTCTTAACAACCTATGATGTATAGCAAAGACAAATCCCTCGGTAGCAATGGCGCTGTGTACTGGACATCAACACGAGGAAAGAAGCTTACGGTCTCACGCTCAGCGGTACCAAGTACCGCTGGTGTACGCCACCTTCTGTTCGCCAGTACTAACGAGATCGGTCCTTTGTTGCATTTCTATCACCTTCATGTATCACACTATCCGCCTTCAATAGTAAATATTCCTCGAGACAGCACATCTTGCGATTATGCATGGCATAGTTTGGTACTTAGAAGGCCTTGGCCACCACACGTTCGCGGGATGTACAATCTCATACCTGAGCACGCCGGAGACACACACTTACCGGACGCTCACAAAATGCGTCACACATGGCCCGTTTCACGTTAACCACCTCGGCGCCCAGTTTTTGCATTGTGCCCAGGTATTGGTATGTCTCACCCTCGGAAAATGAAATAAAGCTTACCACGACTACCAAATCGGATACGACTAAGTGTTTGCCCCATTACTCTGGGTTCACAGGCTCCGAAGAAGACTCGAACTGCATGATAAGGAGCTTATTCATGATGGAGTCAAATGTTTTCTGGCAGTCCACCCAGACAGCGCAGAAATTTTATGCGTTTGTCCTGGCTGGCCTAACCACCGCGCTGAATACATTATTATTATATTCTACAGTTCAAAGTTGTAGTAGGCAAGATTAAACAAAGAGTCATTGTATTTTAATAAATACATTAGCCTAATAAATGATACTATGGTAGAGTAGTAACCAATATAAAAAACAGGAAATATTTACTGAATTACACAACATTATTATTATACTTCATTCATTAGTGTGCCTGATTAATACAAAACTACGGTACATTCATATTGTGTTATTGATAGCTGGGGTTAATTACGTGAGCTAATAAGTTTTAAACTTTAAATTAAGTATATAAAATTAAATACGTACGCATTTTAACACAGTAGGTAAGCACGATTCTGACGTAAGCCTTGATAGAACAGCCTGCTGAAAGCATGAATTTGCACACCAGTCCAAAATCGTTGTCAAAAGTGGGTTAATTTCGGTTAGCTGGACGTCAACAAAGGAAATGCGGTAGCACTTATATACAACTTTAAATGAAATAGTGCGATCATGCGTGCCATTAGGTGGTTTACAAACTCGCAGTCTCGCAGCAGTTGTACTCGAGTCTGGAATAATAATAATGTTACCGCTTCATTGGTTTTTTAAAGCGCTAGAAGCCGAAATAGTCCTAGAGAAGATATGATTATATTGAAATGAGGGCAATTATGACTTTGAGAATTCCAGAAACGCATACTTATAGATATCAATATTGTTTGTTCACAACTTTTGTCGTGTCATGGCTATGTGTATAGCCATACGTCATTACATCGGGCGGAAAATAATAACACATTTGTCGAAAAGCATAATTATTAGTTGCAGTTAAAACTATCATATTTACTATATTGCTTGTAAGTGTAGGAAAATCGGCGCGTCACTGAATCGGATGAGTGGACATATCGAGTCACCGACATAAAAAGACATTGTGTCCTATTTTGTCGAACTGCCACATCCAATGCAGTACCTATGCATTTAATATAGCTCATCTAACGTGAGGTGAAAAGAGTATGCTAAGGTGCTTTTTATTTTAGTTCCTTCGATACGTGTACCGAATGAGATATCAAGTATGTAAAGCGTGTAATTGGACAGAAAAATTGGCATCGACTTTGCATATCTGGTTAAATTGAGACGTATTGGAAAAAGTACAGGTCAAAAAGCGCTCTAAACCGCCTAGCTTGCATGAAAGTTTAATGCCATTAAAGGATGCTGGAAGCATCAAGGACATAAGTAAAAAAACAGACTTCTCTGTCTACCCCGGAGGGAGAATCAATCAATCAATTAGTTCAGGCGGGATTCGAGCCCGCGATCTTTCGCTTACAGAGGCAATGCTCTAACCACTGAGCAACCAAACCTTGTCTAATCTTAATCTTAATTAAAATACCAAAAAACAAATGTTAGGTTTACTTTTTGGTATTTTCAGAAAATGAAAATAACTAAGTACCTAGATATTAGTTGATGATCTGGGGGATTAGCTTCTTTTTTTTATGCCACTTGGTTGGCAGACAAAGTTGCCGTGGCCTATGGACTTGTGCAACACCAAGGGACTCACATTCGCGCTGTCAACCCTGTAAGCACAAGAGTTTCTGTGCCGTTAGTGTAAAAGACAAAGCAAGACAAGGTTTTGGTCTTTCCACTGACAGCACAAAAACTCTCCAGTGAACTCTCGCTACCCTACTCACCGTCAGGAACACAACATGACGTTATTATGGCCGCGGTATTCTGTATGGCGGAGGTTCTTTCCCAGTCGGATTGCTCAATTGGACGGAAATACCGTCCTGTCCTACTTTAAATTTAGTTCGCTCAAAACCCAGAACCAAAGTTCAATAGAAAAGAAGGGACTGTACATACTCGTAGGTACCAATACATTCGAATAATTATGTAGCTTCGTATGAATCAGCGTTTAGTCCCGTTTCCATTTAGTCCTTTGTTTCATCGTTATCATTCATCTATATTACAATTTAATATATAAATTATTGTTTCTTTGTTCTCATAAGCATACCATCCCGTTATTTAGATTGCGGTGAAGCTTTGATACTCTGTTATTTCCCGCGAATGTTTCTGACGCATGCCGGCTATCACTGGTTATCTAAGTATAAGGAAAAAGAATTAACCTATTATTGTCAGTGGTCTGGATTCAGTATGTACTGCAGTAGGATAATTGATCATCGTCTGCACTTTAACTGACACGATTTACAGTAGGTACTCTCTATTCGTGCGGTTGTTGAGACTGCTGAAGGTCTCACATCCCATCCAGATTCATTGTCCTTGATTCCGGTTGTTAGGTACCTCATACACAGTAGTAGCATTCAATTGAGAGGCATTCCTCCGTTTTTACTTTAGAGAAGGACATTCGCAATTTCCTCCGCTTGACCGTAACGTCAACTGGGCACTTTTCACTTAAGCGATTTCAGTGCGTCAAATTTCAGACTAAAATGAATATAATTTATTGATTGCACTCATTGGCTGACTGAAAGGCCAATTCTAACTGAATTTGGGATGTTAATGACAACTTATTGATTGTTGTTGCACGTAGTCAGATAGACTCATTGATAAGAATTATAACACCCACTATCCAGAAGCCGACGTGGGGAGTTAAAAGTAAGAATAATTGAATGAATTTTAAGAATAATATTAGTTGGTTTAAAAAATACTAAATTGTTGACTATCCGATAAAGGTTATTTACAGCTAACCTTGCCAACCAAATGGAAAGGAAAAAATACACAAAAAAATATACCTACAGATATCGTTGTTGATTTACTATAACCCATTTGGAAATTCTTATATAATACGACAGGGTTACTTTATTTTTGTATGAATTATGCCCTTTTTGTTAAGAAATACTTATGACACTACGAAATAAGGGAACACATCTGTTGAATAATGCAGAAGTTTTGAAATGCAAATATGTTGCTGTTGAAAATGAAGGTACCTACTCTGTTTTGATCACAGTTACATAACATGGCATATGATTAAGTAGGCCATTGCAGCAGGTACAGCATTAATATTCCGTTAGTAATCGGGTAGTCTCAGTAGTTTAATAGGGCAACCTGGAATTGTTTCCTACTAAATGAAGATTAAAATACAAATCGTCTGATAAAATAATATTCTATGAATGAATTCTACCTAATGGCATATATAATAATATAATAATAATAAGACGTAACAATGAAAAAATGTAATACTTTAGAAATTCAAATAAATCTTTTTATTTTGCAACCAGTCATTGCAATTGATTTCATCATAATAAACTTTGAGCAACTGGGTACCTGTTTATGTCTTCCGTTCGCCAAAGACATCGTCATGGTTGCAGTCGCGGGAGCATCTAGGTGAGATGCTGCTCTGCAAGCATTCTTTAAATATTTTTTGTAACGAGGACGTTTGACTTACATAACTTGCTAAAAAGCATGTGGCAGTGAACGGTTACATCTGCCGAAGGACCGATAGCTGTTGGAGCAAGAGAGTTCTAGTGTAAAGACCGCGAATTGGCAAAAATAATGTGAAACATCCCCGGACAAATGCACAAACGACACGTCGGGGGATCGTATGTTATTGCGTATTTAAATTAGCCTATTGCTGGACGTAGGTCCCTTCCAATGTGCGCCAGAGCACCCGATCCTCTGCCTTGCGTCTTAAGAAAGATAGAACGAAGAAAATAACGATATTTTGAAACATATAGGTAAACATATACATATAAAACTGTAAGTCTGTATTTGAAAAGTGCTGTTTTATTTTAATGTGACTATAAATGACTGTTTGTTTCTTAGTAAATTAATCAAAAAATCTATTCCAGTCACCTTTTTCAAGTCTCCCGTCCGTCTTGCTGGGGGGCGTCCAATCGCTTACCGATTAGCGGTCGCCACTCTTTTTTGTGCGCAAAATCCCCACGAATGCCCCTACCCCGGAGCCGTAGCCGGTGGGGGAGGCTATGTCGGACTTGAATCGACTAAAACGCACGCCGACTGTGTGGGCCGCAGGTTGCCGGAGGTGAGATTATCTGTGACATATCCCTCGCACCCCGGCCAGCCCAGGATCGTCTTTCTTAAGACGCCCTCTTCGGGTGTGGGGACCCATCTCGTACCCAGGTATGAGAAAGCGCGCATGGAGCGCCGATCATCTGCAAGGCGCACCACCGCCGCGGCCTGCTTCTGCTAGGGTGATAGGCGGCTCCACCCGTCACTCCCAGCCTCGTGCACACGGAGGACGGAGGTCATTTTGTGACGCCCTAGTCGCCTTTGCTCATGGACCTCGCAGTTTACGAATCTCCTTCACTCCCGCTCCGCCGTCTCCTTCACGAGCATCACTTACTCTTAGAAGGAGGTGCTGGCAGCCCACGCATCCGCGCAGCGAACTATCGCCACGAGTAAGGTGGCAAGCATGAGTTCTTTGTCTGACGGTAACAATGGACATTCACAAATACAGCACAACAACACCTGAAATAATATCTCTTTATCAGTTCTGTGACCGATTCCGTTTGACCAATCATCATGAAAGTTGGGACTATGTGCACTGTCACGAAGAAGGCTTTTGAGCTGTCGTTTTGATATTACTCGCTTCTCCAGATAGCGCTTCACAAGAACACAAGTAACGGGCCGATTATACCTTCACCTTGACTCAGCACAATTATCTGTTGATCATGTAATTAATTTAAAGTACCTACCTACATTTCCCACATTGGGGAATTACCTTGTCTCGTCAGTTATATTTTATTGATTTAAAATAAGTAGTAGGTAGTTACAATAAAAATAGGTATATGTAGAGTGTAGGGTTGGGTATTGGTATGGTCTTGGAAATGACTTCACGGCTCGTCAACTTTACCTGTAAGCTGTAAGTCGGTCCAACGAATGGGCAGCAGGCACTTTCCTCTTGGGTTAAGGACTAAGATAACGGCTTCTGTATACTAAACCAGATTATGGAAAATAAGAGCAAGTTTGCAAAATGGAAGTTTTGGATATAACCCGAATAAATGACGACTGTAGTTGTAATATGAGCAGATATTATTCATAAGAAGTGATGTTAATTTGACTTAGTCATACCTGTGGTCATACTGACTTATATTTCTTTTATCAGAATTATTTACTCAGCTGTTATTGTTTACCCACATGCTTATATGATTTATTGGGACATGTGAACGTATGCATTCAAATATGTGTAGTATTTATTTGTACACGTTTCTTTTTCAGAGTCCTGTTTTAAAACTGAAGCTGGCACATTTAAGAAGGATGTATAAAAGAAGATTTTTACTAAGGCAAGTTGTATGTATCTGTGTTTTACGTTTTTTACTTGCGATACATTTAATTCCAAATATATTATTGTTAACTTTCTCTTCCTCACTTGTGACCCAAACTTGGACGTACTTACATATACACTGCTTAATATGGTCATCGGTCATGCCTTTAAAGTATCTACTTCTAGTTATGGTCTAATAAATATTTGCAATAAAGCGATTTTGAATTGCAATGTCACCCTCTGAGCAATTGAAAATGCAGTGTACGTACTACAACTATGCATATTCATAGATTTGAAACAGTTATATGTTATATATTTAACATATATGATATGTTATATATTTATGCCGACTAATATTTTCTTACGTTAAACTACTTATACGTAAAATGTATAACAAATGACGAGTTACATAGCACGCATATGCCAAGTTACGCCTACTATCTTGGAATGTATACAGAGCTGAATAAACACTCACATTTCACTAAACTATTTAGTTATAAACCATTTAGTTCTGGACTGTTAAAATAATACTATACAATGTAGATAGCTATGTCCCAAATCGGCTTGTACCCGGGTCGGCTGGGGTGCGAGGGATTTGCCTGTCAACCTCACCTCCGCCAACCAAAAACAACCTCCCCAAGTCGCCGTACGTGGTGATATTTCGCTTTGTATGACACTCACGAGTTGGCCCTTATATTCTATTCTGCCGGGAACTATGCAGCTGTTTTGACGATCTAATTTTAACTTCTTGACCGTCAACCGTGCTCTTTTTCCTCACTCTTCTCAGTCCTGGATCAGGCAAAAGTCGCATCCGGTATCAACCCAATAAGACTTTTTCCCGATTCAGGATTTCAATACATATATGTATAGTGTAGCGAACTACCGAGTCATTTATTTTGCTGTTCTCTATAAATATGTGTATTACTTTGTTTCAGGGTCTAGAAGTTTATAGTGCAGAGGAAAGTTCGGTACCACACATATATTTGACGTTCCAGTCAGATAGAGCTAGGGATAGAATATACAATATACTACAGGAGTCGCCCCATGTTCACTTGGAGAGTGTTCACACTGAAGAAATGACGTTGCAGTGGCAAAATGGCATTGTTTCAAATTATGATTATTTGATGTATTTGAATTGGTAAGTATTGTTTATTGAGGGACATTTTTTCTCTTTCACATTACCCAACCCGGGATTGAATTCTTGCTTATCTATCCGCTGCACTTTGATATCGTCAAGTGCATTGCATTTGAATATTTTAGAATATTCCAATTAAATGCTTCAGAAATATATTTTAAATATTTTATCGACTTTCGTATAATTCTAATGCGAATTGCAAAATATTGTCCAATAAATTTAGTAACTTTATTGCATCATAGTCTGAATATTAAATAGTCTCACTATGAGTCATATCACAATATCAGATGACGTTAGTAGGCACCCAAAGATAAACGTAATATATGAAAATAAGTACAGATAACATATTGATAAAACGTAATAGAATTTGAGAGGTAAAGTTGTAGTTTTCGCGCGTCGTTAGGTTTTAGTAGGTTTAATGCCGATATCCATCTACTAGATGTTACTCGCTGCTTCACCCGCATGATACGCGGAATAAAAAGTAACCTGTATGTTATTCCAGACAATAATCTATACCTGTAGCAAATTTAATCCCAATCTGTTCAGCTGTTAGAGCGTGATTAAATAACAAACATCCAAATATATTCTGAAACTTTCACAAATATTAATAGTAACGATTTGTTTGAAATCGCTAATATGGCTAAAATCGCTTCCATTTAATAGTATAGTCAGGAGGACTAGAACTGAAGAGTACGGCGGGTAAAACCGCGGAGTTCAGCCAGTAACCGATATGACGATGACGTCATGCTGTTGGCGGGGTGGTTACCGAAAGTATTAAAAATTTACGGTTACTATTCACGCTAGCGACTCCACAGGGATTTTGATCACGCAATGTCAGCTAGTGAAAAATATATTTAAAATGCGAATGATGTTAAACATAAACAAAGTTATTTTAATTTGTTAATTATTCAAATAGTCATGTTGATAATACGTATTTCGAATATTTAGGAATAAATTAATTACTTATTTTCTTATCAATATGTTAAAATATGGACATAATGATAAAGTCACAATAAATAAATTATAATAAATATTCCACGACATTCTACACAACGCTATCTAGACCCATGGAAAAGCATAGCTTAACTAGCTTGTGTTATGGGATCTAGAATGCGGATAAACATACTTAGATACTTTTTTTTTTGTAAATACATACATATTATACATAGAAACACCCAGACCAATGCAAATATACATATTCATGCATACAAATATTTGCACTGAGCGGGAATCGAACCCGCGGCCCCTGCATAGCAGTCGAATGCTCTACCGCTACGCCACGGAGGTCATCCTATAATGAAACCCTATAATGTACCTATGTAGGTCAAATTCTTTGGTTTTAAGTATGTGTATTAGTAATCTCGTTAACCTGCACCTAATTCATTACATAACTAACCTTGCCCAGGAATTTTCCCCAATTGGAGCTTGATCAATTTGATGGCCATTTTACAGAGTTATTTAAAACCCAGCGGCGGCGGCGCGTGTTGCACGCCTCCCCGTTTCCGGGGATGAATTGGGGACTCTGTGGTCCCCACATCCGAGGAGGGCCAGATCATGAGAGATGGCCCTAGGTCGGCTAGGGTGCGAGGGATATGCCTGTCAACCTCATCTTCGGCAACTAACAACGGCCCACAGGCGTTTTAGTGCGTTCGAGTCTGACATAACCTTTCCCACCGGCTCCGATGGGGGAATACCCGTGGGGATTTTTCGCACGTAATAAAAAGAGATATTTAAAACATAAATGATTATTTTGCCCTCAATTGTTTGAAGTCAGTACATCTTCAACATGTAAAGGGAGGTGACAAACAAAATTATAACTAGTGTCTAAATTAGATGTAAAACACGGGAACTAACGCGATACACCTTTTAAGTACCGAATCGATCGAAGGACAACATTGCTGGCCTATCTCACTCAACACTTCAGATATGAAATGATAATTTTCAAGGCCCTCAAGGCAAATGTTCGATCTGAGTTGAGTGTCCCCAGTACGGTGCGATGGTAACTAATTTGATTGCTCAAGGTCACACATATATATACCTAGTCTAGCCATAAATACCTAGTCTAGCCATAAATATTGTTACGAAGAAAAAACATTTTTTTTTATTGCAAATACTATTTATTACTTTTACAGTGTGTTAGTTTAATACATAAATATAAAACAATTTAAAATATAAAAAGCTTATTCGAAGTGGTCTCCATTGGCTGCAACACAGTCCTTTAAACGTTGAGGCCAGTTATCAATAGAAGCACGCACTCTTTTCATGGGAAAATTCTTCACTGCCAATCGTATGGATTGTTTTAGGGACTTCAAATTATCATGGCGTTTAGAGCAAGCCATACTCTCTAAAACTGACCATAAATCATAATCCAGCGGATTAAGATCGGGGCTAGACGACGGCCAGTCTTCAGCTCTGATGAAGTCCGAAACGTTCACTTCCAACCAAGACTGCGTGGACCGAGCTTTATGACCCGGCGCTGAGTCTTGTTGGAAGGACCATACTTGGTTATTGAACATGGTGTTGTTAAGGGGTTTAACTACCTTCTCAAGAATGGTATCTTGATACACTTGCGCCGATGTTTTGATACCTTTTTCACAAAAATATGGCTCAGTCACTCCTTCATAGCTAACACCCCACCAAACTATCACTGAAGTCGGATAATGCCCACGTTGCACTCTGTCGACTAATTGGGAAGCTTCCTTAGAGCTTTGAGCATAAATACGGTCATTTTGTTTGTTAAAATGTTGCTCAATTGTAAAGATTTTCTCATCCGTAAACAAAATTTTTCTGTGACCTCCCTTTGCGTACCGGTTCAGTAGTTGCTTCGATTTTACCACCCTATTCTTTTTTTAAATTATCAGTTAAAAAATGACCAGTGCGTCTCTTATAGGCAGCAAGTCCTAAGTCATCTTTTAAAATGCGCGACATGGTTCTGGGTGCTATCTTCATCTCCCGAGATAAAATCATTTGCTTTCGGACAGGATTTCTTCGAATTCTTTCCCTTACTGCTTTGACCACCTTTTTCGTACGAACACTACGTGGACGGCCAGATCTTTTTCTGTCACAAACAGATGAGGTCTCATTGTACCTATTAATAGCCCAGTACACAAACATTTGACTAATACCAAGCGTATGGAGAGTTTTAAAAATTACATTCGGCTCCATACCAACTTTGTGTAATGCAATCACAGAGATTCGATTTTCTTTATCACCCCACTCCATTTTAATATAGCAAAATATTGTACAATGTATTGGCGCCAAAATTAGAAAACACAATGAACAATCGTATAAAAATGACAGATTCCAAATTCAAATGTAATATCTTTCTTATTTTAATTGTAACAGTATTTATGGCCAGACTAAGTATATGGGGAACAGCATGTGTGAGAGAGTTCGTTTTCTATGAATTTTCTAAACGCCTGTGCGAGATTGCACCTTTTTTGTTGGGGGTCTCTTATATGGGTCTCTTAAAGATCTTCTGGGCAAAATTCATCTCTGGACTTGATTGACAGACAAAGCTAACTCTAGCTCAACCTTCTCTGTCAGGGGTCGAGAATCAGGGTTTCGTTATGAAAGAACGTGAGACACTTTGCGAGGGTGAAGGTGAAGTGAATAGGGGTTAGATCCCGGCCACTTCTTTATATCCCATTTAGGCAAAACTATTCATTTCATTATTTGTCTCTGTAACTACGTTGTAACTATCTCTCACTAGATGTCACTAAATATAACTCGCATGTATTCCGATACAAAGTATCGCCATCTAGCATCGAGTAGAACTGTATTTCGAGACACAGAGGTTACGAAAACTGTGCATAGGATGAACGCCAACAATATACTGATTAAGGCCAGGCCTACTGTGATAATATCAGGGTAGGCCCGAGAATCAAGGCACACAGTTAGGCCGCCTCCTCTCTGTATTTACACTGCAATTAATTTAAGCCAGTGTAAGTAGCTTAGGTATGGTCTAGGTAAATACTTAGCGTGTTCACGTAAATTCTTATTCTTCTGTATCGAGTTGAAAATCTTATATCGCATACATTTTAAAAATATTTTTAGTCTTGCAGATAGGAGCAAAAATGATCTCACTCAGTACCCAGTCTTCCCTTGGGTAGTTGCAGACTACACGTCGGAAACGTTAGACTTAAATAAACCGGAAACATTCAGAGATCTGGCCAAACCAATGGGTGCACTGAACCCGGACAGATTGGAGAGATTAAAGGAAAGATACCATGAGATGAGTGACCCTAAATTCCTATATGGTTCACACTATTCAGCACCAGGTCTTGTCTTGTTTTACTTAGTAAGTATAAATGCTATTAAATATTATATTATATATAAATTCATGAATGCAACTGGTTAACACCGTCTATATGATACAATGATTTTGTGGTATATCCTATTTTCACTAGAAAATTTAAATTTAAGGACTAGCTACTAGGTAGGTAGAATAGCGTCAATAGATGCGTGTATACTTTTGAATAAAATTTTAAAGTATTTAAAATCTTATTCAAATAATTATTTCAAATCCTTTAAGATAAAAAAAAAATTAAACGGTCTAGGCGGGATTCGAACCTGCGATCTTTCCCTTACAGGGGGAACGCTCTGACCACTGAGCCACCGAACCTTCGCCTGATACCATCCTAATTCTTCTACACATATATCCGTCTTACGGCATCGGTGGGAGCCATCTCACGATATTCATACGAACTAATGAATGAATGATGTTGCAATCATTTTTAAACATTGATCTTTGATGACTCCGCTCAAACTATTGAACGATATTTTAAAGCATTTAGTATGCTAACTATTCAAAGTCAAAATCTAAAAAATGTGTGTTTTTATTACACATACATATCGATTTATCGGTGCGATTTGAACAGTATCGTGCGATCGTAAGGGTTTCTCGTAGTGTGTGGTGTACATACCCATAACACCTTGACCAGGGCGATTATATCAAAGAATCAATTTCATTTATACAGTTTAGGCACACAAAGAGCACATATGAACGTCAAAATTTTACGATTATGTCAAGAAATAATATAAAAATATTTAATAATGTAAAAATAAACCATTGGAAAATGATTCTTTTGCTGTCGAAGTAGAACCAGGACGGGACCACCAAGCATATGCAGAGAGGAGGTGTTATGATAAAAGCGGGCTTAGATCGCGTCTAATTTATTTTTCTTCTACCGGTCAATAGTAAAACTACTCTCTGTCGATGTTACTACATAGTATAGCTATCTCACACTAGATGTCTCTAACTGTGACAAGTACGTATGTATGTATTTTACTCAGATACAAAGTACCGTCATCTAGCATCGTGTAGAATTATATTTGGAAATACTGAGGCTAATTAACTGTATACAGGATTAATACCGACATTACACCGGCTAAAGCACGTCTATTGTGATTATGTCAGGGTAAGCTTGATGGCATTTACAGACGCTCGCGCGGATTTTTTTTATATATTTATTTGGCACACAAACAGAAAACATTCAAAATTTTACAAGATATCATTCCAAGGTTCGTTTCCAGATAGAGTTCCAAAACATGTGTACTAAGCATGACACAATTAAAAAGCGTGCATTAAGTATGTAATACAATAAAAATATTAACAAAAAATCAAAAATTATAATCAAAACAAAACCAATAGGACAATTTTAAGATATTATGGTTCATAATTTAGACACAGTAATGAATCTCTGCAATAAAGTGATAGCAAATTTATAGCTTGGCTATAACCTGCTTAACAGTATTCTTGTATGTTGAGTAACCCCGACTGAATATATCTATCTCGTGGCTATGCTCATGTAAGAGCTTATTATAAAGACGACGCATTTTAACTATCGGGTTGTAAAAAGATTTTTTGTTGATGTGTACATTTAATACGAAGCTCTTGAGGTGCGGTTGACGATGTCAAAATTTAATATTAAAGTTTAATAAGGTTAATATTTCCGGAGAGTCATATATATAGTAAACGCTTACATGGCCGCGTTCGTAAAACCTCACATCGTTGAAAGTTGGAATGAGAGTCACAATTTTGCTCAGTTACTTAGGACTCCTCCTCTCTGTCTTTGCTTTATAGATAGGAGTAAATATAAATATAGCTTGTACATATAATACGTTTCTATCTACCATTTAGGCGATACAAAGAAATGTATGTTTTAATATAATAATGAACATATTGCGCATTCATGCCTTTATATGTGTATATGACATTACTACATCAATCAAGTTACCTACATCTTGTTTTTAAATATGTTTGCTTTTAAATTCCTTGCCCTTGACTGAGTATATTCAAAATGTGAATGAAAATATCGAGCACATTACACACGTCAACTACAATGCTAATTTGCTAAAAGGATTACGAGTCCGTTGCTCTGACCAAGGTCGTTACATACTTAATGTTTAGTTTATAGTTATTACAGACTGATATGTGTATATTTGTATGTATTTTATGATGTATGAGTGACATGTTTTACATGTTAGGCAGAGAATAATTTAACACCCACATTTCACCAATCATTAAATTTGGTCTCACGTAATAGGGAGTGAGCCTATTGCCGTCTTCCAGGCACTATTGTTGACTAGAGCCATGCAACTGAGGCTGAGTCTAAACATATTTTTAGTAAAGTACGTGGTTCGTAATCATTTCTGCCTATTGTACCATTAGTATCATTTTACATGTATATTTTCAATTATATTTTTGGCCCTAGCCTCAATTAAAGTGCACTAGTTTTTTTACCCGCGACTCCGCCCGCATGGGTGTCGGTTATCGTGACCAAACATGGCCGAAGTCCTGTCTCAAGGGTTAATCTACCCTTATTCCAAATTTCATCAAAATCGGTTCAATGGTTTAAGCGTGAAAGCGAAAGATACATACAGACAGACAGACATACAGGTAGGTAGAGTTACTTTCGCATTAATAATGTTATTCTACAATATTCCACACAACACTATCTAGACCCTTGGTAAGCATATCTTAACTAAGCTAGTTAAGATATGCTTACCTGTGTGTTATGGAATCTAGAATGCAGATAAACATACTTACATTTTTTTTGTGTAAATATATACGAAATACGGAGACCTCAAAGGATAATTTTGTTGTCCGTCTGTCTGTCAAGGACTTTATCTCAGGAACCACATACTCAGGTCTATGACGTCTTGAAACTGTTCAAAAATCAAACTTCTAAATCGACCCATTCAGAATATATAACGGTTATTTATAGCGTAAGTTACAGAACCCTCGGTGCGCAAATCTGACTCGCATTAGACCGGCTCTTTTACGTGCAGCTACGACTAGTTTACAATTTTTTAACACTAGTCTTCTATATTATACCGCCATCTGTTAGCGTTGTTGGGAATAAGCGGTTTCATTGTTTGTCTAACAGGTGGCGCTACACAATGATATTATTTATCGTTTCAACTCGTCTATAAAAAATAATAACTGGTGTTAGGTATAATTTGGCTGGACCTATACATATACGAGTTGTGAAGTATCGTATTTCCTCGTTTTTCCTACTAACTTTTTGAGGGATAGTGGTGGGTTATTCTTCGTACATTATATAAACAGCTTACCATCGCATAGTTGATTGCTTGTCTATTACTTAGTCCTTACTAGTATTATAAATGCGAAAGTAACTTTGTCTGTCTGTTACGCTTTCACGGCTAAGCCACTGAATCGATTTTAATGAAATTTGATATAGAGATAAATCAGACCTCGAGAAAGGACATAGGCTATGTTTGATCGCACACGGGCGGAGCCGTGGGCAACAGTAGTATTATAAAAAAACAACCTTCTGCGTCATGCGCGCGACGTAATTAGCCAACGTGACGCAGGGTTTCCTTAATTTTTTTACCTAAGATTTTTTTCATTGCGTGACTAATAAAAAAAAGTTAGATAAATACAATGTATGCTTCCGGCTTCTTTTCATTATACTGAATCAGCCACTTTAATAATTCTCAATGATGTTTACTTATAAGTCTAAAAATAAATAAATATTATAATGATGACAACTTGCATTTCAGCGGGTACTATTTTGCTATTCTAGTGCTATAAAAATATGTAGTTTTGGCACACTGCCCCACACCACGCAGCGTAGTGCGGGAGTGCTTGGTTTTCGTCGCTTCTAAGTAGCTCTCTTAGTATTGAAAATACATACATACATATAATCACGCCTTTATCCCCGGAGGGTTAGGCAGAGGTGAATGAACACCCACATTTCACCAATAATTAAATTCGGTTCCACGTAATAGGGGGTGAGCCTATTGCCGTCTTCTGGGCACTATTGTTGACTAATTGTATTGTATAAAATACTAATCAATTCTTTTTTCAGGTTCGGAAATATCCTAAATATATGTTATGTTTACAAAACGGAAGGTTTGATCACCCAGACAGAATGTTCAATTCAGTAAAAGATGTTTACAATAACTGTCTTAGAAATATGTCGGATTTTAAGGTAAATAAAAATATAATAATACAAATGAATTTTGCGGTATATGCTGACCCGGCAAACGTTATCTTCTCGTATAACATGGCGGTTGGATTTTTAATGATTTTTTTCTTTTCATAGGTCCAAAATATAAAAATTATATTTTTGGAGGACCACTTTTATCACAATATAAAAAGTTTACAACTCATTCTCAGACCTACCAATTGTACCCAAAAAATCATACAAATCGGGCTTGGTAACTAACACCTTGAATACGAGATTTTTTAATAACATAAACATAAACTCACGCCTATATCCCCGAAGGGGTAGGCTGAGGTACTAGCACCCACATTTCGCCAGTTTATGTTTAGGTCCCAATGTAATAGGTGGCGAGTCTATTGCCATTAACCGGGCACCTATAATATATAAAGCATCGAAAAGTCATTGGTGTGTGCCATGGTAAAACCTGTGATCGAACCCGAGACCTCGTCTCAGCAGTCCATTACCCATACCACTAAGCCACTACACTAGGCTTAATAGATATGAATAATAGGCAATATTACCGTATTTTATAACTATTTTCGTCCACTCAACTTGTTTATTTACATTAGCATGTACTTTTAGGAATTAGTACCAGAATTTTACGATACGGAAGGCAAAGGAGATTTTTTAATGAACAAATATGAAATAAATTTTGGCGAACGTCACGATGGCTCCAAAGTCAACAATGTGACTCTGCCACCTTGGGCCGAGTCGCCGGAAGACTTCGTGACCAAACTCCGGGAAGCCTTGGAGTCGGAATATGTTTGTAGACATTTGCATTTATGGATCGACCTCATATTCGGCTATAAGCAACGAGGCGAAGAAGCCGTTAAAGCCAACAATGGTTTGTGTGTTTTTAGTTTATTTGCGTGCTACCTCTGATAGTGGAATGACCTTGATCTGAGCTTGTCATTTTCATGCGAATATTACATTGATTGTGCAAACAAGAATTCTTTAGAGATATAATATAATAATGTAACGTAATTGTTTTTGAGAGTCTCTGTAGCGTAACGTCTCTATAGTATTCGACTGTTACGTCAGGTTGCGGCTTCGATTCCCGCTCCAACAAAATGATGTTCTATTAGTGACAACGGCAATGTATATAATTGTATAATATTACTAAACGATTCCATTAGACGATTCCATAGTATTGTCATAAATAATTAAGAAGACCACAAAAATTTCATGACATTTGAGTCATTGTAACTCAAAATATATAATCTCACATCAATCAATTAGCCCACGCAGTCCACTGCTAGACATAGGCCTCTGCCAATGTGCGCTATTTTATCCGATTCTCTGCCTTCCGCATCCAGTCTGTTCCATACACCTTTTTCAGGTCGTCCATCCATCTGGCTAGGTGGCGTCCTACCTTCCGTTTACACTCTCGTGATCTCCACTTTAGAACTCGTTTGCTCCAACGGCCATCGGTCTTCCGACAAACGTGGCCAGCCCACTGCCACATCAGCTTGCTTAATATGTGTCCTATGTCGGTAACTTTAGTTCTCTGTCTGTTAACCTCGTTCCGAGAAACTCCAAGCATAGTTCGCTCCATAGAGTGCTATAATTATCTGAATGCTATGGCCCGCTGCGCGACTTTTAAGCTATTATCTCACATATTATTCACTAATACCAAAAATTGTAAACGTTTGACTTCTACGCGATTCCATCAAAAGAATGTCACTTTGTTTACTGGCCAATAATACTAACTAAAGAACGCAAAACATTTGTGTGACGTATTGTGTCGTGATGCTCTATCTGCACATGCATTAGAGAAATGTGAATCTAACCATATAAAATGTATGAATTCTGATGCGCCACGGGCACAACACGTAAGACAAATATAATTGCAAGTTTAGTATATTGCCTAAATTCGTGTAAACGAATAGTATGAATACTTATTCATGTATTTCTTTCAGTGTTCCACCACGTGTGTTACGAGGGCGCGGTTAATCTCGAATGTATATACGATATGAACGACAGGCACGCACTAGAGGTGCAGATAATGGAATTTGGCCAGGTGCCAAAACAATTATTTACAAAACCGCACGTTAGAAAAATCAAACCGCACATTGCTAAGTCTTTAGCACATAACGACAATGTAAGCTACAAGATGGAATGTGTTAGTGTGTTACAACTACACAAGGACGCTGTGAAATGCGCTATTCGACAAGGGAATATAATTATATCTGTGGGGAAAGATGGTACTTTGAAAGTGTATGATATATTGCTTAGGAAACAGATACGGAGTGTTATTCTCAGCTCTACGCCTTTGAGTTCGTGCGTAATGGTTGATGAGAATACGGTTGCCATCGGTTCCTGGGATAACGAAATGTAAATATTGTTGTGTCTTCTTTGCTTACTTACACCTTTTTAGCACTCGATGAACATCTATATTTTTGGGTTTTTTACTGGGCACAATCAATTAACTCACAATTTATAAATTAGTTCATCTATTGTTCTCCCAGTAGAACATCGTGAACATGGCCATGACTAAAAACCATTTCAAAAACATTTTTTTTATCACTCCAGCTTAACTAAATCGCATGTTTTGAAAGTGGGTTCACGGCCGTTGTTAGTAGGATGATGCAGTGGATGGAGCAAAGCCTTAGCCGTCACGCTATCGCCGCTCAGAGTCACACACCAACCTTTTTTTATATACTCACGCTTGTATATGCTTGGGTAAACGGATATGTATTAACACCTACATTCGCCAATTCTTAAATATACGCTGCGCAACGTAGGAAACGAACCCTTTGTTGTCAATTGGAGACTTCCCAGACTTTAATGCTTCATTCAAAACTGAGAAAGTAAATTCAATCTAGTTATGTATCCTAAAAATGTTTTGTCTCAGTATCTTTTTAAATATCGAGTTTAAAGTTATGATTAACTAACTTTTGCGTAAACATCACTCATTCATTTCATCTGCATGGAAATACTTTATCGCTGAACATGTCTATTTTCGGAAGAGTATCTATATTCTTATATATAGGTAGTTACCGTTTTAGCTTTAGGTTTGCTGGGAGAAAATTCAATACTCAGTAAAGCTCGCCTTTGTACACCAAAATGTATTTGTGATTACATGATAATATATTATTTTTCTGTGAAAAAAGTACTAAAGATCTTTATGAAACAAAAAATAAAAAAATAAAAATTATTTAAACTTTTTGCACAATAACACAAAGATTGTATAAAGGCGGATTTAATGCCACAGGCATTTACTACCAGTTAACCCTAGGGTGATGCAGAGATATATCAAAGATAGGTTGCACGAAGTGTTGTGGTGAAATTTTTCCCAGTTTGGTATATACCAATAATATTTTTTATGATACAATTTTAATTAATTGATTAAAATAATAATATATCCGTATATAAATATATTTAAACATCATAAACTACGTACACATAAAGACCAATATATAAATAAATACGCAAGTGTAAAAGCACCCTTAGATAGTTACCTATATTAATATCGAAGAGCGTTAGTCACTGTGTTATATTAAGATGTTTTCGAACTAAAATATGCGATGTTCTTGCAGATATTTATACGATGTGGAGTACGGGCGGATAGTGGACAGTTTTCGGGCACACGACGACTCTGTTAGTTGTTTGTTGTGGCTGGACAAAGGTATGTATTGTATTATCCCTCGTTTTCATCAAGTTTTAAAACATGTATTTGACAAGTTGTAATATGTCACAGACTCAATACATGTATAAAACAAGTAGGTTTGACAAGTCTTCTGCAAGTAATAGAAAAAAAAACTATTTTTACTTTCTATATTTCCTCTGCGGTCCCCAATCACTATACATCCGATAGAAGTTGCTAATGCACACCTGGACCCTGATTCTGTTCACTGTCAACTACTGTCATACCACAGACAGCAAAAATGCAAAATTTTTAGACTTAACAGTTATGTAATTAAAATCTAAAACTAAATGGCATCCTGTAGGAGTGAATGAAATTGGACTTTAAACTTAAAATTTTAAAGTCCTAATTTTAATGGCATTATTTGCAGCGTCGGTGGTTGGTAGCAGAATCAGGGTCCTGTCAATATGCCCTTGAAAGATTCAGTAGTGTAGGTAAGTTAACGGTGACAGTTATCTAATTGGCTTGTTTATTTTTAGAACGTTTTTTGATATCCGGTGGTTATGACGGAGTGGTCCGCGTATGGGGTAACGTCTTCAGGACCGGACAGGCGCTACGCGGACTTAAAGCAGAGTTCGACCACGATGGAAAGGTCACCAGCGTTGCATACAGGTAATGGATTAACTTTTAAACTTTCGCGGTCCATGATATAGAATAATTTATTTATTTATTTAGTACATGGAAAACTTACAGCAATGTTTACGGGAATTAACGCGATCATGGTATAAGTTCAACAGACCTTTTATTTGCCAGACGTATTTGATTAACAAGGTACTGAATTGCTAAGATCAAATTTAACTAGTTAAAATATTTTGACTCCCTACCGTCTCGTATCCTACCGGATAAGGAAGGTATTTTCGTTCAATTGAGCAGGCCGACTGGGGAAGTTCCTCCGCCCTACAGATTACCGCGTCCATATTAACCTCGTGTTGATATCTGGCGGTGAGTAGGGTAGCCAGAGCTCACTGGAGAGTTTTTGTGCTGTCAGTGGGAAGACTAAAAGTTTGCGCTGTTTTGTCTTCTACACTGACGGCACAGAAACTGTGTCCTTACACGGTCGACAGCGCGAGTGTGACCCTTTGATGTTGCACACGTCCATAGGCCACGGCAACCACTTTCCATCAGGTGAACCATATGCTTGTTTGCCACCTAAGTGGTATAAAAAAATATATTTATATTTCTTTAGACGGCGGCGTCACGAAATCGACATTATCACTGCGACGGGTGACGGTGAGGTTTTCATCTGGAGCTACACGACGAAGAACCTCGTGAACAAAATCTGCGTTCACTCGTCACCCATTAGCGGAGTATGCTTCGTACTCTCAGGAGACAGAGTCGTCACCGCTAGCGATGACGGAGACGTTACTGTGACAGATCTGAGCGTGCTGCATTCGGTAAGTTAGACCATCATTGTCCTTATAGCGATTTCTTAGTTGCGTCTATTGTATTTTGACGCTCAAGGTCTGCTTATTGCTTTTGATAAATATAATAGCGCCTGCTGTCTGACCACCCGACCCTGAGAGGAAGGAATGGAACCTATTGTCCGTTGTTCAACAGTACACTGACTTGCAGAAGTTGGCTCGGGTCTCAAGGGTGTGCCTCGGTGCCTCCCGTCAAGCCATTATGATTGAATGATCGTCCCGGCTGGAGTCCCCGAATGCGGTTCAACGTACTGTAGCGGCGCTCCAGCCGGTCATAGTCGAGTGGGCGGAGAGACAGCACAGGACGCTTTCCTTCCGGCTGACTCAGATGTTTTCCGAGTATGGCTGCTTCGGAAAGTATTTGTTCTCGTTCGCCAGGAGGGAATCGAGTTCCGCCTGCCATCACTGTCCTTGCGGCGAGGACTCTGCGCCGCTTACGCTCGAGGCTTGTCTGGCCTGGGAGGTGCAGCGCCGAGATCTCGTAGCGATAATAGGAGCCGATCTTTAGCTGCCGGCCATCTTGCGCTTCATGGCCCGTAGCGAGAGTAGTTTTACTGCGGTCGCATCCTTCTATGAGGTAGTCATATGTTCGAATAAAAAAATTAAATAGATATGACCATCGACAAAGAGTTGGTCGGCAGCTTTACATAATAGCAGTACTGATCCGTACTTCACGCAGGCGGTGCCAGGGGCAGCAGCTAGTAACTCAGGTAGCGCCAGCTAAAAACAAAAGAAAAGTTACAATACGACTCCATTGACGATTTGCATAAGGTGTTTCATTTGTGGTTAAGATTTGACATTGAATTTTAATAACTTCCTTGTAAAAATATTGCTAATGAGACGTTCCTAAGTATGAACATAGGCGGATGAGCACACAATGAACTACAAAACAATATAGATTATACATACATTAAATGTATTAGCTACTGGCTAATTATCGGTACTTACCCGCGACTTCATTTTCTATGAATTAGATCTGAGTTTTTTTTTTCGGCACCCTAAAACTTTTTCTAAAATAGGCATAACCAATAGTACGCCTTATAACTTAAGCTATCTGCACATACATACATATAATCTTGTCGAAATCGAACTAGCCACTTTTCTATTACCCATGCAGAAAAAAAGACAATGGTGGTTTCAAATGGTGGGTTTGTGATCTGTCATGTATTGTCCATTTAAAAAAAAAGTTATTATTTGACATTACAAACAGACATTTCAATGCCATTTATTTTTATGATGCTTAAGGTTCGACTCTGAATTGTATAAACTTAAAATTTGAAAGAAAATTAAGACTGGTTTAATTTCCGGGATCCTCCGCCTTGTAACTGGTAGCATTATGAATATCCATCGCAGTATTGTGAGTGACGCATCACATTGTATCATCTTCATTCAACAGTTTGATAGCATCATTACTATTAAATTGCATTATACTGTGTCACTTGCCGCGTGGTTTCCGGCAGAGTAGAATTAGGGCCACCCCATCTCTTCCCATGCGGTGTTGTACAAGGCGACTAAGGGATAGGGCTGTTTAACATCAGACACATATGTACAGCCCAGACTCAGCCTCAGATGCATGGCTCAAGTCAACAATAGTGCCCGGAATACGGCGATAGGCTCACCGCCTATTACGTGGGACCGAATACAATTATTTGTGAAATGTGGGTGTTAATTCACCTCTGCCTAACCCTCCAGAGATAAAGGCGTGATTATATGTATGTATGTGTGTATGTATACTGTGTCACGAGGGTGCTGGATTAAACAATATTTTTAAATGATAAGTAAAATAATTTTGAATGAATCTATATTTAATTCTCTTTTTCTTAAATTGTCAAGACCTCGTTCGGCTGCTGTTGAACTAATTAAAAAAGCTGCAAAAAAAAATTTTACGTTTTATTATATTACTAGCAGCTAAGAATATTTCCGTGTATTATATCAACATGTTATGACGCAACATTCATCTAATATTAGTGTAAAGGTTGAAGGAGGAGGCGGGGCGGGAGCGGCAGCGGGAGCGACGAAGGATCGCTAGACAAGCTGCCCGCGCACGAAGGCAACTCGGGCGTCGGAGGTCGATGAACGACCTCCGCCCCCCATGAGCGCCGGCCTGGGGGTGACAGGTGAAGCCGCCTGTCACCCTTGCAGAAGCAGGCCGCGGCGGCGGCGCGCGTGGCGCGCCTCCCCCTTTTCGGGGACGAGTTGGGGACTCTGTGGTCCCCACACCCGAGAAGAGGGCCAGATCGTGAGAGATGGCCCTGGGTCGGCCGGGGTGCGAGGGATATGCCTGTCAACCTCACCTTCGGCAACCGAAACGACCCACAGGCGGCGTGCGTTTTAGTCGGTTCGAGTCCGACATAACCTCCTCCACCGGCTCCGGTGGGGAGGTATCCGTGGGGATTTTGCGCACGTAAAAAAAAAAAAAAAAAAAAAAAAAAAAATATTAATGTAAAGGTCCTAATTATGTAATTGTACTATTTAAAAAAAAATACGGCGTAACTAACAAGATTTTGTTCCTATTACGAGTCCCGGTATTCTTGAAATTTGTTTGAAAGATATGAAAACATGATTTTTCCATAAGATTTCGAGATTCTACTGGAAAAACAGGTAAAATTTTAATCTGGCACTTAAAGGCATGTAGTTCTCTCAACTCATGAGTCTCGACTTAAAAGTCCATTTGAGCAATCCGACTGGGGCAGTACCTCCGCCCTACAGAATATCGAGGGCATAATAACCTCGTGCTGTATTACCGGCGGTGAGTAGGGTAGCCAGAGCTCACTGGAGAGTTTTTGTGCTGTCAGTGGAAAGACCAAAAGCGATCCTGCTTTGTGTTTTACACTACCGGCACAGTAACTCTCTGTGCTTACAGGGTTGGCACCGCGATTGTGACTCCCTTGGTGTTGCACACGTCCATAGGCCACGATAATCACTTTCCAACACGTGGGCCGTGTCCTTGTCTGCCACCCAATTGGTATGAAAAAGGACAGATTTCTAGAACAAGAACTTAGCAACCAGGTGGGGTATCTGATCATTATAAAAACATCTTAGTAGTTCCTCTAACCACGATGTTTTCCTTGGTACAGGTATATCAAAAGCATTTACCAGAGCCTGTGACGTCACTATGTTGGGACGGGTCGAGCGTGCTGTGGCTCGGCGGTGCCAACGGATCTCTGCTCCAATGGAACATGCTCACCGTCACGCAGACTAGCTCTCACATCGCACATGATTGTAAGTCAATATATTTTATACTTGATTTTTATATAACAATTAACTAACGCCCGCGGTATCATCCGCATGGAATTCTGTTCCCGTTTTTGTGACCCTTTTTAACACGCTTTTATTAGCTTCACTTGTAACTATGTATGTAAGAAAATCTTGTAATCTTAATTTGACCCACTTCCCGGTCTTCGATTAGGATGAAATTTTGCACACGCTCTGATTTCTGATGACAATACGTGACTAGCTAAGAAACGTCATTACATATCCAATATGGCGGCCTCCCCAAGATGGCGGACTGGCTGTTTGAAATCCACCCCATGATATGGGTATCAAATGAAAGGGTTTGCTGTCAGGAAAACGAAAAAAAATAGTCACGTGACTTAAATCCAATATGGCGGACAGGCTATTTGAAATGCACCCCCATGATATGGGTATCAAATGAAAGCGTTTGCTGTCAGGAAAACGAAAAAATCACGTGACTTAAAGTAGTAAATTAAGTTTGAATAGTAAGGAGATTAAAAATTATAAAATAAAAATAATAGTTTATAAAACTAAAAAAAACACGCTTTTAGCACGCACTAAAAATTACAAAATAATTCAGACTTTTAGTTTGATGACTCAAGAGTTTTCCCTTTGCCAAATCTTCTTTAGATCGCAGGTAAACATAAACAATTTCAGTTCGTGATAATCACCTATGCGAAATGAATTTATTGAATATTTACTTTGATTTATTAAGAAAGAAAGCGTGGAGCGTTTATGTAATCTTTACTCTGTTTGGACAAAACGCTCCACGCTTTCTTTTCTCGCTTTCGCACCAAAACCCCGAGAGTACAGTCGGCTTCCTACTTCAATCAGTAGGTGAGGTGGGCGAGGACTCCGAAGGTCTTGTTGGAGCCCCATACAACATTGATTATTAAAGCAGTATACAAGAACTTATAAGATACCATTTTAGTTTCTTCGAGCTTTTCATTGATCTACTAATATTATAATGAGAGCAGGTATTGCAAAAATCCTATCGTAGGAAATGTAAAAGACCGGTTAGAAGCACTATACGTAAATAGAGCCACTTTAAAAGTAGTTTGTAATGCGTCGCATTATATTCTAACCTTGACCATTCAAATCGGTGGCCATTTGTTTTACTACAACTATTGTATTTACTTGGGTTATTTTCACAGCGCCCATTATGAATAAAAGTGCTAAAATTATGTTATGTAATCGTGTATTTAGCGAATTGCTCTGGTATTTTCTAGAAAAGTAACATGTTTTGTGAGCGACGGTACTTTTTGCTTTACAATTATTTAGCGTTATTTATAAGTACAGTCGCCAAGAAAAATAGCGTATAAACATTCTAATTTAGAGGTTAGACTTCTCGAGGCTTATTATTACATAGATATTATCACATTGTATTGTATAACGCATATATTTTGTTCCAGTTTCCATAAATAACGTATACTTCGACGAGGTCTCAAAAACTGTGATCACGGCCAGTGAAGACAAAACTGTGAAGATATGGGAATTAACACAAGATTCCTGACCCTCAAACTGCCTCTCCCCTAACAGTATTAAAATTATTCAGACGAAAGACGGACTTAACATTGTGATATTCGAACAATATGCAAAACAGATATATCTGTTGTATGAATGAAAAAAGACAAAATGAAATGTTTTAAAATTATGCTGTAGTGGTTTTATTTCAACCTCCCTATGTATACGCTACGTCGTAGATACGTGCACATGTACGTATTTCAGACAGATAATGCTGAGTTAATTTCGAGAAGTTTTCCATGTAATGGTAGTTACATACGGAAAAAAAATATTTGGGTAGTCCAAACATTTAGGTAATTTTGGATTGGATAGGTAACACATTCCAGAATATTTAGTCGACAACCAAGCTAGCAAATAAACTATTTACGTCTAATACGCGATAGCCCTGGGTCATTTGGTGTCAGACCATCAGCATCAGTGGACCCAAGATGGCGTGTAGTTTTAACCGGTCCAAGTGCCACATAACTGCCCCCGCCGCAGATGGTTGCCGAAATTTTCGTACAATAAAAAAATCTACGATCTCATTCTGCGCTTTTTAGCTTACTATCGAAAATGGTATTCTCATATAGGTACCTACCTATGTAATATATCAGCAATTTTTGTGCGTTCAGTATTCAGTAGCTATCTTGAGTATCTTTTTTTTTTTTTATACCACTAAGTTGGCAGACAAGCACACGGCCCACCTGATGGGAAGCGGTTACCGTGGCCTATGGACGTATGCAACATCAGGGGTGTCACACTCGTGCTGCCGACCATGAAGAAACCTTCTGATGCCCCTCTTGAAGAACCCCATATTTTAGGCGCTTGGGAAAACCGCAGCAGGGAGGTCATTCCACAGCTTGAGTGTGCGTGGGATGAAGTTTCTTTCATACCGCACAGTGCGTACCGTCTCAGGTCGCAATGTGTGGGGATGAATTCCCTGCCTATGGCGAGAGGTGCGATAATAGAATGTAGCTACGGGCATCATGTCAAACAATTCATCTGAGCATAAACCATTGTATAGGCGGTAGAACACACACAGTGAGGCAAAATCCCTCCTAAGGCTAAGAGGTTCCACTCTACCTGTGAGTATGAGATTGTCAACCAGCCTTAATGCCCGTCTTTGCAACGAGTCGAAGGGGTCAAGCTGGTATGCAGGTGCTCCAGCAAAAAGGTGACAGCAGTACTCCATGTGAGGCCGGACCTGTGCTTTATAAAGAAGGAGTTGCTGCCCCGCAGTGAAGTACTGCTTCGCCCTGTTGAGCACTCCGAGTTTTCTTGATGCCAACTTAACCTTGTCCTGCAAATGACTTCGGTATTGGACGTCGCTGGAGATATCGACACCAAGGATCCCGATACTCGAGGAGATGGTAAGCGGTGTGCCCAGGAATTGCGGCGCTACATTGAATGGGGTTTTCTTAGCGGTGAATACAAATACTTGTGTCTTAGTGGGGTTGAATTGGACTAGGTTTAGTCGTCCCCAATCGGATACTCCAGAGAGAGTAGTCTCGATTTTAGACACAAGTTGTTCGCGACTCTTCTCCACCTCGGACTGAGGGATATTTGCACGGCCCGTGTAACACGTGTCCCCGGTACTGTCGTCCGCATAACAATGAATGGAGCCATCAGACAGCATGTCATTGATATGCAGCAGAAACAGCGTCGGAGACAACACGGAGCCTTATGGGACACCAGCGTTTATGTTCATGCGGTCCGAGCAGCTGCCGTCGACGACAGCTTGGATGCTTCTGTTGGACAAAAAGCTGGCGATCCATTCGCAAAGTCCCTCGGGGAGTCCATAGTACGGCAACTTCGCAAGAAGACCTTTGTGCCAGACCCGATCGAAGGCCTTTGCTATATCGAGGCTGACCGCTAGTGCCTCACCCCGACTCTCGATGGCTTGCGACCACCGGTTTGTGAGATACACAAGAAGGTCACCGGTTGAGCGACGGTGGCGAAAGCCGTACTGTCGGTCGCTCAGTAGATCGTTTCCTTCAAGGTATCTCAGGAGCTGTGTATTAATGACACGCTCCATAACCTTCGAGAGTAGGGAGGTTATAGCGATAGGCCTGTAATTGGTCGGATCTGTCCTGTCACCTTTCTTAGGTACAGGGTGCACGAATGCGGTCTTCCACGAGGTCGGGACCCGCCTTGCGGAGTATGAGAGTGCGAAAAGACGTGTAAGTACAGGGCACAGCTCGGGGGCACAGTGCTTAAGCACCATCGCCGGTATACCGTCCGGCCCACTCGACTTCCGGACATCTAGGGACTTACGCTCGCGCCGGACCACCCGTTGCGTGATTTTAACTTCGGTCATGGAAGCACCACAGCTGGGGATGATGGGTGGTTCGGCGTTCCCGTCGTTCATAGTCGAGTTTGACGCAAAGAGATTACCCAAAAGATCGGCCTTCTCCCTAGCGCCATGGGCCAGACTACCGTCGGATTTTTGCAGCGGCGGAAGGCAAGACTGGCAGAAGTTTCCCTCGGCAGCTTTGGCGAGCGACCAAAATGCGCGACTGCCAGATGGGTAGCGCGCAAGCCGTTCGCCAATTCTGCCGATGAACTCAAACTTTGCCCTAGACGTTGCCTTTTTACTGGACCTCGAAGCAGCATTCAACTTCCGCTTCACTTCAGCGATGTTCGGATCCTTATTGGCAAGAGCCGTGGTCCAAGCCTTGTATGCAGATTGCTTGCGGTCTCTAGCTTCCCTGCAAGGCCTATTAAACCACGGGCGTTTGTTCGCTCCTGTCGCGACCCAGCGGTTAGGGATGTAGCATTCCATACCCACTAGAATCGCGTCAGCGACTGCTGTTGCACAGGAGCTTGGATCATCAGAAGTGAAGCAAAGCTGCCTCCACGGGTACGATGCGAAGAATTCTCGCAGTCCGTCCCAGTCTGCCGACTTGTAGTGCCACACGTGTCGCCACTGAGGTGACCGCGGTGGTTCAGGCCGCGCGAGTGTCACTTGCGCCCGGACGAGGCTGTGGTCCGAATTACCAAGAGGTGCTTCCACCCTTATGGAATATTCATCCGGGCGCGTAGTCAGCAGAAGATCCAGTATAGAGCTTCTGTGGGTCTCAATTTCTGGTGTTCTAGTGATAGAATGTACCAGTTGAGAGAGCCCATAGGTCAGGGCAAAGTCGTGAGCAGCCCTTCCCGCGAAATCAGTCCTGGGAGACCCCAGCCACTCCACGTGCTGAGCGTTGAAGTCCCCCAAGAATACTAAATCCGCAGTGGGGTACTGCTCAATTACGCTGTCCGCCGACCGTTGCAGATGCTGAAACAGTTGAGCCGTGCCCAGGTCACCGCTATGAGACCTGTATAGGCACGCATAGATACGGGTGTGGCCACCGTGATCTATACGTACCCATATAGTTGACAGGTCTCTGTCCTCAAGACCATGGAGACGGCGGCAGCAAATATCATCCCGGACGTACAAGCATACCCCGGCGCGACTCATAAAGTTGTGCTCGAGTTTGTACCCGGGGTACATTAGGTAGGCTGTATCGGCCGGGCATGATATTTGCGTCTCCGTCAGAAAAAGCAAGGTAGGCTGCGCGGTCTCTAAGTGGAGATGGACCGCGTTAAGGTTGGAGTGTAGGCCCCTGATGTTGCAGAAATCCACATTAACTGTGGATGATGGTGCCGCTGTGGTAACGTTGCTCTTGCCTTTTGTAAATTTCATGTTTGAGTTGGGGGGGGGGGGAAGGTAAGAAGAGATTCTGTGCCTCCAGTGTAGAAGACAAAGCAAGGCGTCCTACCCCCACAGACAAGTTGGGGTTGTGTGACTGGCTGGCTCGGTGGGCGGAAGGGCCCCCGGTCCCCTCCCAGATACTGAAACCTAGTCCACTCCGGTTTCCTCCTCCGGCACGGCTACAGCACCGGGAACTTTACACAGGCTGCTGGTTCAGCCTCCTGGGGCGGAGATTAAGTAATCCCCAGGTTCGGGAACCGTACAGCCTGCGGGCGGCCAGCGGATAACCGTTTCACCGGGTCTCCCTGACCACCGCGCCAAAATTTCACGTCCCCACCAGTCAGCGGGGTCAATTTAAGCCTTTGGTCTTCCCACTGACAACACAAAACCTCTCCAGTGAGCTCTGGCTACCCTACTCACCGCCGGGAACACAACACAAGGTTATTATAGCCGGGGTATTCTGTAGGGCGGAGGTACTTACCCAGACGGACTGCTCAATTTTGGACGGGAGATACCGTCATGTCCTACCTCCTCCTGTACCCAGGGGCAAACCCTGTCGTCTTTCTTCCTCTCTTCTGCTTCGCACACCTGCACACACTTCTTGCTGCTACGATGGACGTCTTTAGGAGAAGAACAAGAGAACATTTCCTATCACAGTAATGTAGTTTGAATATATTTATGTGTCTATATGTATGCATTATGTTTATGTATGTATGTATATTTGTATGTATGTATCTAGGTGTAATATGTATGCTGTGTATGTATGTTTATGTGTATATATATGTACCTGTTTAGGTACCCTTCTTTTATCTGAAAGTTAATGTACACTTCACGTCCCTTTATTACTTTAACTGCTTCTCTGCTACTCAAAGGTTTGCTGGTAGAGAACTCATACTGAGTTAAGCTCGCCTTTGTACATATTTCTTATATATTTATTTTGTGTTTGACCTCTGTACTGTTTGTGTGCAATAAAGAATTAAGAATTAAGTAGCTACATTTTGTTTTGGCTTAGGGAAGTCGCACGGTTATGTGGGGCTGTCAACCCACTAACAACCAGCGGTGTGCCATATTCTGCGACTTAAGTAAACATTGAACCATCAGGAAAATCACTGCAAACTTGTTATTAGTTATCTGAAAATATTTTCCGACAGAGTAGAATTTGGGCCACCTTATCTCTTCCCATGCGGTGTCGTACAAGGTGACTGAAGGATAGGGCTGTTACGTAGACAGATATATACCGCCCAGACTCAACTTCAGATGAATGGCTCGAGTCAACAATAGTGTCCGGAATACGGCAATAGGCTCACCCCCTATTACGTGGGACCGAATACAGTTATTGGTGAAATGTGGGTGTTAATTCATATTTGCCTAACCCTCCGAGGATAAAGGCGATATTATATGTATATGTGTATGTATGAAAATATTTTCATCAATCCATCAGTCAATCAATTGGTTACTTCTAATCTGTAGATTGCAGTGTTTAGTTTAAGATTGCAGAGACGACAGATAGACTGACAACATCTTGCACTGTTGGTCAGTGGAGTTGGCATCAATCAAAGTTACGTGATGAATGTGCAACTTTTGGGTATGAGGACATCCCGGTCACTCTCGGTAGAGTATGAAACAATCGTGTCGTAATCACAACCTGCATTAGTTTGTACGTGCACGATGTTGTTGCAGGTATTAAAAATGCTTTTACTTATCGCTTCTCTTTCGATAGACCCATTCGTGGGCGATTTGAATTAGAGGATTAATGACACTATAAGTAGGGATTCTAGGATGAAAAGGAAAGTAACAAATAATATATACATATATATATATTTTATACCACTTAGGTGGTAGACAAGCACACGGCCCACCTGATGGGATGTGGTTACCGTGGCCTATGGACGTATGCAACACCAGTGGGTTCACACTCGCGCTGCCGACCATTCCGACCAAGTATTATTAGTTTTGAGTTTAATATATATCGGCGCTGTTGCAAGCACCATGATCACGGATGAACTGGAGTATTTAAAACATCAGCAACTACGTACATACGTGCCTCCTATAATATTTTTTATCAATCATCAGTCAATTAGCCCACCGCAGTTCACTACTGGAGATAGGCCTCTCCCAATTTGTGCCACTTCGTCCGATACTTCGCCTGCCGCATCCTGTATTTTTTTAAGCAATAATGTGCAGGCACTCGATGCTACTAAAGCAAAACCACTCATACCACAATTATAGACTTTATTTCTATACTCCTTAAAGTCCAAAATTAAATGATACACTTTTTCTTTCACCCTGCAAAAGCCTTTTACCTAATTTTGGACTTTAACAGAATTGCTTTAAAGTCTAAAATTAAACGAATTTTATAACATTGTCCGTGGTATCACAGTGGTTTTGCTTTAGCAGATTCGCGGCCCAGGTAAACGGAACAATGTGTGGGTGTAATATTTTTTTTTTTCCCAAATTTACCTTCCAAACTATTTTGCTATAGAAAATGTTCCCAAAATCTTTCGCTCTGAAACATTATTGTATATCGGACGCGTAAGTTGAAAAGTTAACTATAAAATCAGTTTGTGGGTAAATAGGCATATTATCTTCATCCAAATCTGTTAGGAATCCCAATGACGCAATTAAATCTATAGTAAATAAATATCGCGATCCATCGAGTTTCATGATACCGCGGTAGCCTAGTGGTATGGGTAATGGACTGCTGAGACGAGGTCTCGGGTTCGCTCCCAGGTTTTACACACCAATGACTTTTCGATCCTTTCGAAGTTATGTGTGTATTTATCGCAGGTTTATAAGTGCCCGGTTAATGGCAATAGGCTCGCCACCTATTACATTGGGACCTAAACATTTATAAATAAATGGTACCTATATTAGGAAAGTTCACTGTTTATTAATATTCGCCAGCGAAACTGGTAATAAAAACTCTTCCAAGTACTATTTAAACATTTTTTTAAACTACAACGATATAAACTGGCGAACTGTGGGTGCAAGCACCTCTGTCTACCCCTTCGGGGATATAGGCGTGAGTTTATAAGGAGTGCGGTTTTAGACAGTTCTGGTCTGATATAACCACCCCGTCGGCCCTCAAACTAAGTATCCAAGGGGTTTCCGCACAAAAAAGAGAGTATTGGCCCATCATTATAATGACAATCAGCCAAAATAATCAACCGAGTGGTTCCCGGCAGAGTAGAATTTGGAACACCCCATCTCTTCCCATACGGTGTCGTACAAGGCAACTAAGGGGTAGGGATATTTAACATGAGACAGATATCAGCCCAGACTCAGCCTCAGATGCATGACTTGAGTCAACAATTGTACCCGGTAGACGACAATATGCTCATCCCTTTTTACGCAGGTCCGAATTCAATGATTAGTGAAATGTGGGTGTTAATTTCACCTCTGCCTAATCCTCCGGGAATGAAGGCGTGATTATATGAAAAAATACCACAAAGTATCGATTGTTTTCTCGGTGTTCCTACTAAAATGCATTACCTACCTGAGTACTGCGTTAATTCCCGAAGTCATTATTGTACCTACCTATAACATGAAACGCGAAAGTTTAAGTTACATTACCTACCTGTATTAGAAAGGTTATAAATCACATTTCACACAGAATCTCCCTTCTTTCATGGCGTGAAGCGTTGGTAATAATACAGTGTGCCACTAACTAACCTAACGGAAGTTTCAGCAATAAATATTTTCTTATTAATAAAGGGTTTCATATAACACGAAGCGTAGCGGCATCTTTTATTATATAAACTACGACTTGACGTGATATACAAATTATAATTCTGCTAATTTCTTACAGGATAAAAGTATCTGTGGGGTACCTCAGTGTACCTTTGGTTGGCAGACAAGCACACGGCCCACCTGATGGAAAGTGGTTACTGTGGCCTATGGACGTGTGCAACACCAAGGGAGTCACACTCGCGCTGCCAACCCTGTAAGCACAAAAGTTTAGTGCCGTCAGTGTAAAAGACAAAGCAGGACAAGCTTTTGGTCTTCCCACTGGCAATACAAAAACTCTCGCGTTAGCTCTGGCTACCCTACTCACCGCCGGGAACACAACACGACGTATTATTATGGCCGCGGTATTCTGTAGGGCGGAGGTACTTCCCCAGTCGGACTGCTCCATTGGACGGAAATACCGTTGTGTTGAAGGAGGTAGGCCCCCTTAAAATGAAATCCTTCTTCAAAAGAATTCAGTGTAGGTACCTCTATTAGGTACATTACAGATCATCCTGTAAGAAATCAGCAGAATTCTGATCGGTACAATCGTGGTACAAACGCTCATTGACTTGACTTTTAACATCCAGTGCCGCGTCGCGTCTTTCGGTTGGACCGCCTTATGGTAAGCTGTTGACTATTTAAGTACGTGGGTATCAAAAATTCATAGTTCATTGCTAGTTTCTATTAATTATGACAAGTACCTGTAACCGAGAACTTCGATAAATCCCGATATTACAAAATTAATTTAAATACACGTAGAAGGTTTGAAGGAGCCCTAGTCCCTAAAACATTAAGTACAACCTCTGTCAGTTCTAATTATCTATGTCTCTACCACTCTACTGCCACTTAATTTGAGACCTACACGACGAGGAGGTAGGACACGACGGTATTTCCGTCCAATTGAGCAGTCCGACTGGGAAAGTACCTCTGCCCTACAGAATACCGCGGTCATAATAACCTTGTGTTGTGTTCCCGGCGGTGAGTAGAGTAGAGCTCACTAGAGAGTTTTTGTGCTGTCAGGGGGAAGACCAAAAGCTTGTCCTGCTTCGACTATAACAATGACGGCACAGAAACTCTCTCTGCTTACATGGTTGGCAGCGCGAGTGTGACTGCCTTGGTTTTGCACACGTCCATGATCCACGGTAACCATTTATCATCAGGTGGGCCGTGTGCGTATCTGTCACCTAAGTGGTATAAAAAAACCACAGAGTGAAATGTATAAATTACTATAAATTAACTCTCTGTTCTATCTACCTTTTCCTTCCCTCTCTGCCGGCAATGGTGCGCAAGTAAGACATCTGATATTGAAGGTAAGTGCCCATAGAATGGAATGGAACTAAGTAGGTCATCTGGAGCACCTGTTGCTAAGGGCGTGCAGTACGAGTATTCTATTCGCTGATATAGATATGTACCTGTGTCACGTAGGTTCCTATTTTAAACTAAAACAAAAGTTAGGCCACGTAGTTACTTTCACGGCGTCATGTCTAGGTCTGCTGTGTCATCTATTGGTATCGGCCAAGGATAATGAATTATATACGAATAAGTATTTATACCATTTGTCTTTCAAAATTGAATGACATAGCTATTTATAATTTTAGTGCTCGAGTTTTGTGTACAGAACGATCCAACAATATAATCGCATTTTAAAGGTGGCATTATTTTTTGTAAACGCCATGTTTCTTACACAAAATATCTATTTATGACACTTATGAATGATGCTGGTGAATGAGTGGTATATAAAAATAGATTATATTATTAGTATGAACACTAAGAATGTATAATTTAGTAATAAAAGTTCATCACCCCTATGTGGGTTTTGGGTAAGCGATTTTTAGTAAAGTTAGAATAAATAAGTAGGTACCTACATTATTATGAAACCATTAAGAAATTCTGCGCATGTGGTTTTGTTCTGTATATATAGGAAATGAAAATCAGACGGAGGGTGATTTAAACTGTCTTAACACACTTGTATAGGACAGAGCTCAGAAATCTTTATAAATATCATGGAAGTTTATGTGGTTTTTTAGTCTCATCCGCAGCCCCACGCGGCGTACCCTAGGCAACAGAGACGGCAACGCCTCAGGAGGAGCAGGAGAGACGCTGCGAGAGTTGAAAGTGATGTCTTTTTTTATACAAAGATGTATAACGTGAATCATTCTGGGTTGGGCGGACTTTAAATAATAGTTTTGGCGGCGATCGAAATAAAATATTTTTGAATTTTTTGGTTAGTCATGCGCACAAAGCATCAAGCTATACTTAATCGTTGACGAATCGTTTGAGGGACTCGTGGCTAAGTGGTACCAACTGATAACTGAGATGGGCAGTACATTGTAAGAATAATCAATACTAGCCAGGTCAATCCACGTCGGTAGCTTAGCTTAGTGGTTAAGGAGTCGGGACCCGGGAGTCAGTTACACTACTGATGTGAACCCACTCCTAGCACAAGCAATTTTAGGTTAGTTGGAGGAGAATATCAGTAATTCCGGTTGCTAATATTGTTTATTGAAAAAAAAATCCATTTTATCACATTGAAACTCCTCCGTGTCTCGGAGAGCACGTTAAGCCATAGTGCATTGCCATAAAAACATCTGTGGCATTCGTTATGAGTAGTTGAAACCCGCAAACTGTTTAGAGATTAAGGAGTCGGCCTTACAATCAAGAGATCCCGGGTCCGAAATTCAGGGCTTCGATTCTGCCAAAGCAAAACCACTGTCATACCAAAGACACTGCTAAAAAAAAACTTAATTCTAGACTATAAAGCAATGCCATTAAAGTTTAAAATAAAAATGCTTTTTGCAAAGAGAATGAAAAAGTATAATGAAACTCGTTTTATTTAATTTTGGACTTTGATAGTACACCGTACCGTAGGTACACAGTACCGTGTGGTGCCCGACAGAGTAGAATTTGGGCCACCCCATCTCTTCCCGTGCGGCATCGTACAAGGCGACTAAGAGATAGGGCTGTTTAACATCAGACAGATATATACAGCCCAGACTCAGCCTCAGATGCGGGGCTCGAGTCAACTATACTGTCCGATTTACGGCAATAGGCTCACCACCAATTACGTGGGATCGAATACAGTTACTGGTGAAATGTGGATGTTAATTCACCTCTGCCCTTCGGGGATAAAGGCGTGATTTTATGTATGTATGTAGTACAGAAAGAAAGTCTAAAATTTAATGTTTTTATTTGCAGTGTTTGTGGTATGAGTGATTTTGCTTTAGTAGAATCGAGAGGGCCTGGTTTTTATATATCGACGTGAACTCACTCCTATAACACAATTAATTTTGCTTAATTGGAAGGATTAGCGGGAATACTTGCTAGATAATTAGGGTATGGCTTTGACGTGGACATCAAAGAATCAAAGAATCAATTTCATTAATTCAGTTTAGGCACACAAAGAGCACATATGAACGTCAAAATTTTACAATTATGAATGACAAGAAATAATATAAAAATATTAAATAATGTAAAAATAAACCATTGGAAAATGATTCTTTCGCTGGTTCGGTAGATTAGTTCTACTGAGAAGATACCAGCAAGAAACTCAGCGAACTACATTAGATCTAGATTATTGACATCGTCGTAGTATACATGAATAGATACATGTATAGCACCAGTAGATACTTACCCGCCTTTTAATTTGGTAGTTACATCGAGAAGAAGAGTAAGAATCCCTATAAGATTGTGTTGTTTCAGTTTTGTACGGTGTTGTAATGTTGTGTTTAAGTACCTCCCTTATAGCGCAAACCGAAACCGAAAATTGAGTGACATTTTAAAGAATTCTAGTAAACTAACTATTCAAATCGATTAAGACAGAAAAAAATGAATCGGTTCAGGCGGGATTCGGGGATAAGGGAAAGATAGCGGGTTCGAATCCCGCCTGAACCGATTCGTTTTTTTTTTAATTTTTTTTTATGCTACTTAGGTGGCAGACAAGCACACGGCCCACCTGATGGAAAGTGGTTACCATGACCTATGAACGTGTGCAACACCAGTGGAGTCACATCCGTGCTGCCGACCCTGTAAGAACAGAGATTTTGTGCCGTCAGTGTAGAGGACAAGCCTTTGGTCATCCCACTGACAGCACAAAAACTCTCCAGTGAGCTCTGGCTACCCTACTCACCGCCGGGAACACAACACGAAGTTATTATAACCGCGGTATTCTGTAGGGCGGAGGTACTTCCCCAGTCGGACTGCTCAATTGGACGGTAATACCGCCGTGTCCTACCTCCTTTTATGTCTTAATCGAAACCGAAAAACATTCAGCTTTAATAAAATGACGAAAGACTGGGGTTCACGGACTCTTGGTCGATTACCAAATTCAAAACCATCACCGCCTCGACCAGGAACCGTGATACAATATTTATTCTAAGCCCAATGACTTCTACGTGTAAACTGCTATTTAGAACAAAATTTGACACGGTTTGAACACAGTGACACAGAATAAATAATATAGTGGTCATTAGTATCAAAATAATCGGGATATTTACCGTGTTGTATTGTAGTGAGTGTCTGATATTTCGGCGCTGTTGCAAGCACCATGATCACGGAGGAACTGGAGTATTGGCGGTGAACAGTGAAAAAAGTTTTTAAGAGTAAATATATCGACCTACCCCTCTTTCGAGTTCTTTTACTAGATTCGCGTATCTGCACTACCACTGGTTTCAGTCTCACTAGAAACTCGAAGCCGGTCTCTATTACGTTCACGACACACGATGCTTACTGTATTCACTCGCGATTTTATTTTGGCTTGTTCCCAGATACCAGACGTTCGGCAGTTATAACCCATCCTCACGATTTAAATTATTATACTTTTTGATTTCAATCGGTTCCCTAACCAGTTTTGGTATATAATAGCGTACTGTCGAGACTCGGTCCAGTGGTCAGTACTGGACTCCAATAAATATTGAGCGATTGCAGATTTATGCGGTTCATTGTTTTTGACTGCCCTGATGTGTTCCTTGATTCGGCATGGTTATTTGTCCTATATAAGAATTGTCACAGCTACAGTCAATCTTGTACACTCCCGGCCTCTCCAGAAGAGAGCCATCTTTGGGTGAGCACAGTCATTGCGACAGCTTTTTAAGAGGAGTGAAGATAGTTTTGATAGAAACCTTCTTCAGAATGTTAGCGATCTTTTCTGTCACTCCTTTATTGTGGGGTAAAAAGGCTGGCTGTTTTTTCACCTTGTACAATAAAACGTAGTAAATATCCTGATTACTTTGATACTAATGTGAGTGACCATTATAGTTTAAATATCTATAATATAGTGGTCAGTTTAGGTAACAAATCTATATCATTTTTTATCCTGAAGAGCTAGTCTTGTAGCAGATGTACATAGAAGTGATTATTCAAAACAGTTTGGATCTATTGTTCTAAACGGCTAGTATACGTACACAGATGTGGAGACAATAGGATAGGTGGATATAATAACCATATATCAACGCATAATAATTTTTCGGTATTTACCTCAAATAAGCAAAGCATAAAAACATTTCCGTGACTGGTTTTTTACTTTACACTTCACGTATCTTTAAAATCTGTACCGGAAATGTTAGGAGTACTTTTTTTTTACACAACTTAGGTGGCAGACAAGCACACGGCCCACCTGATGGAAAGTGGTTACCATGACCTATGAACGTGTGTAACACCAGTGGAGTCACATCCGTGCAGCCGACCCTGTAAGAACAGAGATTTTGTGCCGTCAGTGTAGAGGACAAAGCAGGACAAGCCTTTGGTCGTCCCACTGACAGCACAAAAACTCTCCAGTGAGCTCTGACTATCCTACTCACCGCCGGGAACACAACACGAAGTTATTATAACCGCGATATTCTGTAGGGCGGAGATACTTCCCCAGTCGGACTGCTCAATTGGGCGGAAATACCGCCATGTCCTACCTCCTCCGAAAAAAGTACAGGCCCACACACACAGGATTCTACAAAAGTAAAACCACTATCATACCACAGATTTTGCAAAAAATGGCTTACAATTTTAAACTTTATTTCAATATATTAAAGTCTAAAATGAAATGATTTTTTTATACCACTTAGGTGGCAGACAAGCGTACAGCCCACCTGAAGGAAAGTGGTTACCGTGGCCTATGGACGTGTGTAACATCAGAGAAGCCACACTCGCGCTGCCGACTCTGTAAGTACAGAGGCTCTGTGCCGTCAGTGTAGAGGACAAAGCAAGACAAGTCTTTAGTCATCCCACTGACAGCACAAATTCTCCAGTAAGCTCTGGCTACCCTACTCACCGCTGGGAACACAACACGAAGTTATTATAACCGCGGTATTCTGTAGGGCGGAGGTACCTACTTCCCCAGTCGGACTGCTCAAGTGGCCGGAAATACTGCCGTGTCCTACCTCCTATAATAATTTCATTACACTTTTTCATTCTCTCTGTAAAAAGACTTTTAAGTTTGACCTTTAAAAGCATAACGTCGTAATCACAAAGTCTTAAATCAAATGGATTTTTTAGCAGTGTCTGTGCCATTACAGTGGTTTTGCTTTAGCAGAATCAAAGGAATGATACATACCTACTTAAAGTCATGTTTGAAGATATTCTAAACTTCCATCAATTCCTAAACGAAATAAATAAACAGTCTAGCTAAAACATTCCACACAACGCTGTCTAGACCAAAGTAGGTTTAGCTTAACCAGCTTGATAGAACAATGGATATTACCAATGGTAGGTAAGTGCCTATGTTTATTTAAGTATGTTTTATAGTGAGTTATAAAATATAAATGGTCGATGATTAGACGGTAGTCACTTCCGTCAAAGTCAAAAATGAGCTAAATCAATTGTAGAAACTTAGTGTAAACGACATTATAGCATAATCAAAGGTGCAAACCTTGTTTTTTTTATCATTTTTTTTGCACTTTTAATCCCCCAAAGGTTTGCTGGCAGAAAACTCAAGACTCAAGACAAGCTTAACTCAATTAAGCTCGTCTTTGTACATCAAGATGTATTTGTGATTACCTGTTGATGTATTATTTTCTTGTGTACAATAAAGTATTAAAAGGATATCAACAACAGAAATTGACATTGATGAAGATGATTGAAATGGTAGACTCGTGCCTCGTAGAGCAAATTAAAACCATCTCTCTTTGTTGCCATATAGAAATACCTACATAATATCTACTACTAGGTACCTACCTAACATCAGAAGTTCGATATCGCCAGTGACTTGTGAATTTCAAATGGTAGACACTTCACGTAAAATGTTGAAATCCGACCATTTAGTAAGTAGTTAGATTGAAAACTTATCCCATGGAATGTAGAACGTAATGACGTCTGCAACTCGGCAGCACGAGTGTAACGACCCTGGTGTTGCATACGTCCATAGGTCATGGTAATCATTTTCCATCAGATGGGTTGTGTGCTTATCTACCACCTAAGTGGTATAAAAAAATATATTTATCAATCTCTTTATCAATAAATCACTTCATCCTACTATAAAAGTAGACATGTGTAGGTTCGCGCGTTCACATCACATTCTAGGAAACATAATATTTAGTTGAGTGCAAGCAAATCATTTCTAGGGCGATGAATAGGTACGTAATCATAATGATCCAAATTAAAGGTGGATTTCTTCCAAAGGTAACGAACATGATGAACATTCACATTATTTTCTTCCTACGAACCTTTTCCTAACTCAGCCTTAATTACATAATTACGGAATGACCGAACATCTGACCTCCACAATTCACTGACGATGTATAGACTAGCAAAGACAAGTGGGAATTCGTTGACCGTATTGTATAATACAATGACGAATGTATTGGGATTTGACGATATCCTATCATAAGTCCCACAATACGCCGGCTAAAGGATTGTTACTTTTGAATGAAATTTTAAAGCATTTAGTACTCATGCTAACTATTCAAATCGATTAAGATATAGAAAAAATTGAATCGGTTCAGGCGGGATTTGAAACCGGATCTCTCCCTTATAGGGGGAACGCTCTGCCCACTAAGCCACAGAACCATCGCCCGAAACCAACCAAATTCTTCTATACGTAAGTACATATAGCCGCCTAAACCGAATTAATTTTTCTATATCTTAATTGATTTGAATTATTACTTGTCTAAGGCGGAGGACGTTTTCATAATTAGAAGGTATTATTTGTTTATTTATTCCAAGTATTCATCAGAGCTAAAGGTATTTTTAAAGTACTTTGACATTTGCTACAATTTCATTTCTTTCATCCTCCGGTTTCTTGGAATATATTTCTTCTTAGCGATGAAGCCGATTATACGAGATTATATAAAAAGTTATTCACAAAGTATCTATCCATTCATCCTATCTACTATAAATAGCTCCTAAACACGGCCTATAACGGCTTGCAACCCCAGATTCGCATATTGCTACCTGCAGGAAGAGGGAAGGTAAAACATGACAAAAGGAAAGAAAAGGCAGGCAGGTAAGATGTCTGGCACTCTCATAAAACGAAATACATTTCGTTCGGTTTGTGAAAATGTACTGCTGCAGCACATAGCTACTATAAGGTCGATATGAAGTGAGAGGAGACTACTTACTTCTAAGGTCAAACTGAGTTATTTATGTCGGAACAGTTTACTCGCTCTAACCGTAATTATTTTGTATTTATTGAAATTCTTTTTTTTAGTAGGTACATGTGTTTCCTTCTTCCTAAAGAATCGGGTCCTTAAGTAAGATGTGAAAAAGCATCTGATGAAGCCGTCAAATAATGGGCCACCATTGTAACATGGTTGGTGTTTGTAATGGTGTCCCCGTTTCCCGATTTATCTTTAGCTTACCATCCAGCGAAGTGAAGTAATTTCTTTACTTATTTTTATATAGGACATGTCAATGCCGGGGTGTCAGTCCTGGGTCTTTTAAGCGGGGCGTGAAAAAGCATGTGATGAGGTCGTCAAGATGAGTGTCACCATTGGCACATGGCGTATGTGAGTAATGGTGACCCTCTTTTCTGAGACTTTACCGTCAGCTTACCAGCGGGCTAGGTAAAGTCTCATTGACGTGTCCTATATGAAAAAAAGAAAAAGAATAGACTTTGCTTGATGGTAAGCAGGAGGCAAAGTCTCAGAAAACAGGGTCACCATTACTTACATTATACCATGTTACAATGACACTGCTTGACGGCCTCATCATATGCGTTGTACTTACCTCTAAAAAAATACAAAGTCATATTTGTGCATTTAGGAGCGGGTACCTAAAGACGTTTTCAACAAAAGTCGCCAACATCATCTTAGCAATGTTCTTAGGCCCGTATTTCAGAAAGGTACGCAGTCTTGAATCTCGATATATCTGAGGACTGATTTGATAGATTGTCTATGCAATCTATCCTCAGATAATTTGAAATTCCAAACTGAGTACCATTCCCGAATACGCGCCTTAGTCTGTGTATGAACCCCGAGAAGAAAGTCTGCGCTAGAGCCTCAGGTGTACCAGCAGGTATATCAGTTTACAGTTAAAGTTAGCTCGACTCCCGGAAGATTTTAGTGGGCCCCAAAAGCACTCAGTAAAGTTTTCTACTAAAGTAACCGATGTTTATGCACCCGACATCGAATTACAAAGAACAAATAAACCACTGGCAATGCTTATAACGATAACATTGTGGAAAAATAAAACTGGGTGACCTCGAGAACGTCTGCTATCTTCTTGACTTTGTCTGAGCAGTTACTCTTAACAATAATGATAATGACTCGGCAAAATAATAATAAGATGAGAAAGAACAGAATATAATTAAAGTAATATTTGTTGCACATGTTTGTCGCAATGAAATAGCTAAATCAGCCGTTCAATCCGGCCGCTGGTTGATTTAGGTAGATGGCCGCGACACATACCTACACCAATTAAAGTTACTATATACATAAGTATATAGAAGACAACAAATTTTTAGTGAATTATATAACGGAGCCATCCATCCAACGATTATCGTCCATCTTATGTGAAGATGATTTCTAGAGGCAAATACTCAGTTTAAGTATGTTATGTAGAAGTAGAGGTGTTATTGCCTATATTCTGTGGATTTGTCTCAGGTTCTCCAGGATCTCATCTACGGATCCAGAATCCCTGGACATGGGACCACCCGTATAGTAAATTTTTTCTAACAAAAAAGAATCATAAAAATCTATTCGTTACTGGCGGTGTAATCGCATAACTGAGACCCAACATCTCTTTGAAGTAGGTTAAATTCAAATAGGAGTTTATGCAGTTATGAGCAGGAATCGAACACACGACCTCTGACGTAGTAATCGAACGTTTTACCGCTATGCTACAAATGTCTTGACTTCAAATAACTGTGAATCACTAATTCCCACATTTAATGTTTTTCCCGAAGAGTATGAATACTAATAATATTATACCTTTAGAACCGACGAAGCCCTCTTAGCTATGTATATATAGGTGTGTCGTATACAAAGGAAATATAAATACTTACCTAAAGGTCACCTCCCTCGCCGGAGCCCAAAATTATTTTGTGGGTGTTTCCTGTTCATCCCATTATTGAGCCGCGAACTCGACTAAACGTATAGCCGGTTTATTTGTAAGAATATAAATAGCAATACCGAAAAGTAGGTATCTCATGAGCTTAAATAATATTAGGTAGGTATGCCTTGTATTATATGCTCTTCTTTGAGCTATTTTTTTTTAGAAAATCAGAACCGCACTCGCTGTAGCAAAGGCTACAGTAATGAACCACCAAAGTTTCTGCGGAAGAGATGTTGATGTGGTTATAGCAGGCTATAAATAGCTACAACAGCATAGCTACCATGACGCTCAAGCTTATATAGAGTGTGTAGCTCTATTTTTCTCCATTTGAGTCGCGGCCTCCCTATCAAGTCGTGGTAGGCCCGGCCCACAGATCTAGCAAAAGCCTAATGTCATACAAAGCTCCTAAAAAAATCATGAACATTAAGAGTATAAAATGGGATGTGTGAGATGCTAAAACAGTCAATATAGTATAGAGTACAAACATCCTCTGAACTAAGCCGCGATCGTACTTATAACAGCAGACGCAGTGAATAATTCATTCTTTGATATATCTAATAAATAATTAAGTTATTTGGATTCATTAATATTTTTTTTTTATATATAGGACACGTAAATTGGACTTCGCCTTGCCTGATGGTAAGCTGAAGGCAAAGTCCCAGAAAAGAGGGTCACCATTACTTACACATACCGTGTGACAATGGTGACACTCAGCTTGACGGCCTTATCATATGCTTTTTCACGCCCCGCTTAAAGGACCCGGGACTGTAGGAAGAAGGAAACACGTGAGCTGGTAATGAATATAATTAAGTAAAGACCTAATTCAACTGACAGGTGTACAGGACTCCAGCCACCTGCTAGGCGGGTGCACCTGCTAAGACACAGGATTCCTCTCGATATTGAGAAGTCAGACAGCAGCCGCTTTCGATAAAGTCAACAAACCAATAAGAAACAAGGATAATGAAGATAGTAATTCTTGGAGTAAAATATTGTAATTAGTTCTCGGAACTTTGGAATTTGTACTAAAAAATCTTTGAGCATCGGTGCAGAGATGACAAGAAAAAGTAGAGGAAAGAGGCATATAAAATGTCAAGCCTACCCATCCCTACTAAGAACTCTACCTCCTACACAAGTTTACAACACTCATACAGGGTAGAAAGATATCTACTGCAGGATCGGGTCTACTAATTTTATGTCATAGCAAAACCAGTGTTATATTACTGACATTCATACACATACATACATATAATCACGCCTTTATCCCCAGGGGGTTAGGCAGAGGTGAATTAACACCCACATTTCACCATCACTGTACTCGGTCCCACGTAATAGATAGAGCCTATTGCCGTATTCCGGGCACTATTGCGTCTATTGCTGACTCGAGCCATGTATCTGAGGCTGACTATCTCTGGGATGTACCTATATCTCTGTCTGATGTTAAACAGCCGTATCAATTAGTCGCCTTGTACTACACCACATGAGAAGAGATGGGGTGGCCCAAATTCTACTCTGTCGGGAACCACGGGGACACTGCAAACATTGATATTAAATTTCAGACTTTAGTATGTTACGCTTAAAGGCCAAAATTAAACGAAAAAAGAGTTCATTATATCTTTCATTCTCTCTACATGATGTCATTTAATTTTAAAGTCTAACAGCACAAAAGTAAAGTCCAATTAAATGGCATTGTAGCCTTTTTTTTTTACGTGCGGAACATCCCCTCGGATACCTCCCCACCGGAGCCGGTGGAGGAGGTACTCGAACCGACTAAAACGCACGCTGCCTGTGGGTCGTTTTGGTTGCCGAAGGTGAGGTTGACAGGCATATCCCTCGCACCCCGGCCGACCCAGGGCCATCTGGAACGATCTGGCCCTCTTCTCGGGTGTTTTTTTTTTTTTTTTTTTTTTTTTTAATCTTACGCCTCTGACACGAAGTCGGAGCCTATTTGAACGCAAATATTTTTTTTTTTTTTTTTTTAGACTAGTCTGCTAATCACGATAACCCTCACAGGGTTCATTTCTTTTATTTAACTATATTATCTATTTTCTATTTGTCTATTCTCTTTCATTCTGGCCTCTTTGTCACTCTAGTTCTCGCATTTATTCCTCTCGCACTTTCATTCCATACCTTTCATTCTTTAGGAATATGTAGGGGGGGGGGGGGGGATTGTTAAAAATTTACGTTTATTTTTTTAGCTTTCTTTACATGTTTTACAATTAATTGAATCTCATGTGAATATTTATTTAAAAATATTTGACTGAGTTCAACTCAGGTGCCGTTTCTTTTGATAACTATGCCTGCAATTAGCTCCCAATACTCCAAAAAGTATTGCCTGTACTTTTTGGAGAGCAAAGTTGGTAGATTGCCATTTGTTATTTTTAAACTAATTTTTTGCTCCAGGTTATATCGCGCCCTTGCGTGGATAGGACAGTCCACTAGGAGGTGGACGACCGTCTCGTCCACTCCCGGCTCACAGGCGCATGATGGGTCCCCCTTACACTTGAAACGGGCCAAGTATTCGGAGAACCCACCATGCCCCGTCAAAAGTTGGGTAGTGGTGCCGGAAATCTCCATGTTTCGGACGATGCTATATGCCTCCAGAGCGCAGGGGAAGAAAAGCCTGGTGACGGAAGCCGTGTGGCCCAGCCTGTACCTTTCGTTCCATTCGCGAAGCGTGGCCTGACGCAGACCACGCTTCACGAATGAGACCGGGCACAGGTCATAGTGCGGCGCTACCTTCGACCGCAGAGCCGCCTCTTTGGCGAGTTGGTCCGCTCGCTCATTTCCCTCCAACCCCGCGTGAGCCTTGACCCAGAACAGGGATATTTCCTTGCCCTGGGTCAATCCCCGCCTGATGGAAGACCTGGCCTCAATTGCCAGGGGGTGGAGGGCGTGACGGTTTATGACCGTCATGAGTGCGGCTCTGCTGTCGCTGAAAACGCCGAATGTGGCCGCGCATCGCTTGAGGGCCTCACTGGCCGCTTTGCATATGGCCAGAAGCTCTGCTTGGTAGACGGTGCAGTACGGGGAGAGAGCAAGTTTGAGGGCCTTTGTTTCGGTCCCGTTATCCCAAATGGATAACGCGGCGCCGACACGGCCCTCAATCTTGCTCCCGTCCGTGTAAATTTGTACTTGCAAATTATTGCGTACGCGCTGAAATTGTTCCTCGTCTACCAGACTTACGAACTCCAGGTTCATATGCTCCGCGGGGTGAGGTGCCTCAATAGCTGGGGCCATCCGCTCGATCTCCCTATCTCTCAACCATGATTGGGGTACCCCTCTCTTGGCCTCGTATAACGAGGCCACCTCGCGAACTCTGAGGTCCAGAGGGAGCATCCCAGCCAAGATCAACCCCGAGTGTAGAGAGACCGTGCGGTAGCTTTTGCACAGCTTTTGAGCGAAACCGCGCTGCACCACATTCAGCTGCTTCCGAACACCAAGCTTCTCCACCGCAGGACACCAGCTACTGGCCGCATACAGCACCGTCGGCTCCACAGCTGCGTTGTAGATGGTTCGGATCACCTCGGGATGTAATCCCCAGCTGATCCGGGCCATCCGCGCCAGCTTATGGTATATTCGGATAGCCTTCCTGCATATGTTAGTGACGTGGGTGTTGAATGTGAGCTTGTGGTCGATGGTGAGCCCCAGGATTTTGATTTCCTCGGACAGTCCAATGTCCGTCCCGCCCATGCTGAGGCGCGGGACATCGTACTTAAGCCTCCGCGTGATTACCATCGCACAGGTTTTGTGCGGTGCGAATTTCAGCTTATTTCCGATGCCCCACTCCCGCACATGCTCGAGACGGGCATTGGCCTGTCTTTCAATCTCCAAGGCGCTGTCCCCATCGAACACCAGCACAACATCGTCCGCGAATGCCTGTACGTGAACCGTTCCGTCATCCAGTTGGTGTAGTAAAGGGTCCAGCAATAGGTTCCACAGTAGGGGACCGCCAATTGAACCCTGGACGCACCCCTTCTCCGTAGAGCGTCTGCACTCCTCGCCCGCATACCTAACCCTTACCTTCCTGTCGCTAAGGTAACTACCGATAACTCGTCTCAAATTTGCCGGACACTTTTCCTCCGCCAGTCTTACTTTTATGGCTGGCCACCATGCGCTATCGAAGGCGCCCTCTATGTCCAGGGACACCATAAGGACTATCCTCTTTTCATCAAGTTTAGCCCTTATGTGACCCATGAGGTCATAGAGGGCGTCTTCGGTGCTTTTCTGTGGCATAAAACCATACTGGCGGGGGCTGATTTTCGGATGGATGTAGAAGTTAAGACGAGCTACCAGCATCCTCTCGTACACCTTCCCCAAGACGGGCAGTAGACCGATAGGTCTGTACGACTTGGGGACGGTGTACGAGTCCTTTCCCGGCTTCTTCAGTGCCACAACCACAGCCTCCTTCCATATCTTAGGAAAGTAGCCGTGGTCGAGGCACCGATTCAGCAGCTTCAGAAAGAGTAAGGGGTCGGCCCCAATGGCGTGGGTGCAGATATCGGCTGTAAAGCCATCCGCCCCCGGAGCTTTCTTGGGATTGAACTTTCGAAGGGCATCGTAGAGTTCGCACATCGTAGAGACTTCTCGGGTGTGGGGACTACAGAGTCCCCAACTCGTCCCCGGAAACGGGGAGGCGCGCCAGATGCGCCACCGCTGCGGCCTGCTTCTGCCAGGGTGACAGGTGGCTCCACCTGTCACCCCCAGGCCGGCACTCATGGGGGGCGAAAGTCGTTCATCGACCTCCGACGCCCGAGTTGCCTTCGTACGCGGGCAGCTTGGCTTGCGATCCTTCGTCGCTCCCGCTGCCGCTCCCGCCCCACCTCCTCCTTCACGAGCATTACTTGCTCGGTGTCCATTACAATGGCGGGACCAAGTCCTGAATTCTGTCAATTCATATTACAGTGTTTAGTACTAAATTGGTACTATTTGCTACCTTTCGTAAAAAAATTAGTACCTCATCTATTTCAAAGTTATATTTAAAACAGTCTGGTCCCGCCATTTTAACGTTATAATGGCGGGACCAGACTGTACCACTCGTGTCGGCCATTGTTAGCTGTGATTAGTTTTATGAATATTTAGTACCTAAATAGTACTCTTTAAAAATGTGTAAAAAGTGTGGCTGGGTACAGCATGTACTGGGCTGTTGTATTAAAACACTGATCCCGCCATTATGTTTGGTCCTTTCGTAAATAAACGTGTAACGGTCTATTATTTGTAAACTTTATTAATATAGATATGTAGTACCTATTCGCTACCTTTTTAAGACAAGATTCAAAACAGTCAGTCTTTAATTAACATTAATAATTCAATTTCGAAGTATTCTCCAATTCGGTTTTGTAGTTTTTGAGTTTATTCTCTATAAACATACAAATATTGCCTCTTTATGTTATTTCTTTATGTGAATAATTATTGAAACCTAGGAATAAATAACGAAAGAATTGTAGGACTGAAGTGGATTCTAGTTATATTCCAGAACATGGTGAAGTGATACAGGCAACAGAAGAAGCGACTAAATCTATAAATCTGAAATGCTATCTGACCATATAAGCAAAGAGAAGTTGGTACATGATTTGAGCTCCAACAATTATGACTGTACGGCTAATTTATATTTTTCCTTTGAAAAGGATCCCGGTCTTGTTAAATGGATCTCTTGTAAATGCTGAGAAAAACATAATTTCGAATAACACATGTGCTTTTGATTCTTTAACACAGTCAATTGCCATAGCATATACGGATGGTCTTCTTAATGATGCTGATCTAAAGAGTGATGATGACTATTTTAAGTTGGTAAGAAGTATTGCCAATGATGAACCAAAAAACCAAATCAACAAAGATCGAAATGATATACTAAAGAATAATTTCGAAACTATCACTGTGGGTCCCAATTTACAAATACGATGTGATTGTAATATTTCATATATCGTCGAACATGTTTTATATGACAAATTATATAGCGCTGATGAAACAAAATCCTGCACAAATAGTGAATGCTCTGTTCAAAATTATAAAAGACATTGTCCATTTTTACCATTAAATTTAAATATACTAAACAATAAAGGTATAACAGCACTTGGTGAGTCTGCCCAATCAATGTTAGATGATAATATAGCTATTTGTAACCAAAATAATTGCAACGGTGTTAAAACTATATCATACACATTATCAAAAGTAATTTTTTTGGAGCTCACCGAAACTACAAAAATAAATATAAACGATGTATGTACCTAAAACTATAACTTTAAACAAGCACCAATATCAACTCGCATCTGTGATTGATTATACACCACCGGTTATCGGTGACATAGGACATTACAAAGCTAATTGTTTAAGATATAACAAATGGGAATGCTACGATGATATGAAAACACGAATTGATAAATGTAAAACTTATGTGACTCCACATTGTATTATTTATATGAAAATGAAAACCAACGATTTTTTGTAATTTGATGATTTCATATTGTTTTCAATTAGTAATTGTGATTTCATTATTTCCATTATTGCCGATTTATTTTGATTTTAATTAGTAATACCAGCACATTACAAAATTTTTCTTTACTTGTTTATTTCCGGGGGGTAATTTGTACTTAGTACATACATTAAAATATTAATTACTTCATGTTAATGAAAGACCAACTCTTGTGAACCATGTCAAAAAAAGGTAGCAAATAGGTACTAAATATCTATATTAATAAAGTTTACAAATAATAGACCGTTACACGTTTATTTACGAAAGGACCAAACATAATGGCGGGATCAGTGTTTTAATACAACAGCCCAGTACATGCTGTACCCAGCCACACTTTTTACACATTTTTAAAGAGTACTATTTAGGTACTAAATATTCATAAAACTAATCACAGCTAACAATAGCCGACACGAGTTGTACAGTCTGGTCCCGCCATTATAACGTTATAGTGGCGGGACCAGACTGTTTTAAATATAACTTTGAAATAGAAGAGGTACTAATTTTTTTACCAAAGGTAGCAAATAGTACCAATTTAGTACTAAACACTGTAATATGAATTGACAGAATTCAGGACTTGGTCCCGCCATTGTAATGGACACCTTGCTCGCAGAAGGAGGCGCCGGCCGCCCACGCATCCGCGCAGCGGACCATCGCCGCGAGCAAGGTGGAGAGCGTGAGAACTCTCACTCCCAGGGCCGCCACAAGCTCCCGTCTCGGCGTTTCCCACGCCGGACACTCGGTGAGCGTGTGCGGCCCAGAGTCCTCGCTCGCGTCTATGGCATTGTAGCCTAGTGGTATAGGTAATGGACTGCTGAGACGAGGTCTCGGGTTCGATCCCAGGTTTTACCATGGTACACACCAATTACTTTTCGAAGTTATGTGTGTATTTATCGCAAGTTAATGGCAATAGGCTCCCCACCTATTACATTGGGACCTAAACATAAACTGGCGAAATGTGGGTGCTAGCACCTCTGCCTACCCCTTCGGGAATATAGGCGTGAGTTTATGTCATGTATGTTTTCATTGTCAGAGGTACGACAATGACTATATTAAGTATGATAAAATTGCCAAAGTAAAATAAATAAGTGGTTAATCCTTATGTGTGCTGCATCATCATCGTATCGTTGGTCCCGGTTGCATGTTTCTACTTTAATGGGTCCACTCTCTTTGACACGTTCGCATCAAATTTTCAGTCTGATGTGCGTTTGAGGGAAGGAAAATGGAAACATACCTACCATAGTCGAACTTTGACTCTTCTTTCCGACGACGGTGATCTACTAAATCAAAATAATTTGTGTGATCAATGTACAGTACTGCGTGCATGCTGTAAGAACGTTTCGAACAATCGAGACAACTCGACAGCTGAATCCGCGGTGAGAATCCAATTTCTCATGCTGTCGAATTCGTTCGATCGTTTGAAACGTTCTGACAGCATGTGCCTGCTGTGGACTTGAGTGGACTGTGACATGATCACATGAATTTCCCGTAAACATTCTTATATCATGTATTACGAAAGTTTAAAATTGGTGTGATAAGGACAGGTTTGTACAAGAAGTCAGAATTATCTAATCATTTTAGCTGTAATTAAGTCAATAAAAACTAGTTTTCATGTTATTATCTGACAAGTCCCGCATTAGCGAATATTGTTGTTCCTAAGGTTTTCGCGAATATAAGTACAGTCGGTAACAAAATCTGTAGATCAACTAACAATTTTACAAACCACCTTTACAATGAGGTACAAAAATCATCATCATCTTCTGAGCATTGTTCTTGGTCGCATCCCAGACCTCCCTCCACCAACCTTGCAGTGTTCGATGTTGTTAAACTTACTAGTTGATAGTTTAAAGATTTTGCGACTCTTTAGTTGCTCCTCTATTAATAAATTGTTGCAGGAGGTAGGACACGACAGTATTCCCATCGCAATTGAGGAGTCCGACTGGTGAAGTAGGTACCTCCACCCTACTGAATACTGTGAGGCTATAATATTCTCATGTTGTGTTCCCGGAGTTAAAGCTCACTAGAGAGTTTTTGTGCTGTCAGTGGGAAGAACAAAGGTTTTTCCTGCTCCTGATTGTGTCTTAAACTCTCTGTTCTTACACGGTCGGGAGCACGAGTGTGACTCCCCTGGTGAGCCATATGCTTGTCTGCCACCTAAGTTAGTTATATAAAAAGAAAACTTGGAACGATACATAAAAGCGACAGTGACAGTTGACAAAAAAAACACTTTTTGGTTATGGTACGATGTCGCTTGTATCATTTTACCTTTCTTTAATTGTATTCTGACCTTGTTTAAATTTGAGACAGCAGAATATTATGTACAACCAACTATGTAACAACTTTTATACAATATTCTTACAAATAAATGAATCTTATCTTATCTTTCAGCCGACAACATCGCCGGTCTTTTCGAAATACCTAATAGAGAAAATCGTTGCGCTTATGAGCTTGTCTCGTACTGACCTGACTGCATAAATGGTCGTTTTCTACAGTGACACCACACCACAGTACAAAAATATACTTTTTATTATTATTTCTGTACATGTAACATTAATTTACTCTGCGGAACGTCGTTAGTGTGCACACTAATAAGTTACATTGCTGTATTGCTCTGTCTATACAAAACAAAAGAAAAAAAGGAATAAGCCGTCAGTCAAGTGTGCGCCACAATGGTCTGTCTGAAATACACTCGTGATTCATGTATCATCGTATTGGTACTTGAGAGATGGGCATCGTCACTCATTTGTAGATGACGTCATGATTCTCGTGCCAGCCACGATTTTTCGTAAACAATTTAAACTACGAGCTCACTGATAATCTTGTTTTTAACACCGTTCCCTAGATATTTAATTCATTTAAAAATAACTTACCGCAGTGACCGAGACAGGCACGACCAGATAGATTTCTTTTGTAATATTATGTACCTACTAACCGTCTCGGCCGGATTTTGATTTGGTAGAGAGGTAAGTAGGTACAAGGTAGGTTATAGAGATAGCCTGGCCGCCCGGGAGGGTATTCGTGAGGATTTCCGCACGAAAATAAGGTCCAGCAAAAAGAGTGATAGTACCGCTAAAAGAAGACAAGTATGCTATGAACGTTACCGGTAACGGGGGCTGTTAATACTAATACTCGTGTTTACTTTTCAGATAAAATTTAAATTGTTTGTCCTAGGATTTGACGACGTCGACGTCAATAGTATACATGGTCGAGTATGAACCTGTAACCTCTTAATTGCAAGTCCAATGCCTTAGGCGCCGTATGCCTCTTATTAATATTACACAATATTAATGGTTATGAGCGAGAATTAAGCGACTCGAGACGTAGAAGCTAATTTACCCAGGGTCAGTCACTGACTCAAAATTTGTGAATATTTGGGTATATTTAGGCTTATTTGGGGTCCCACCAAAATCTTTTTAATCAAGCTCATCGTACTTACGATACTTGCGAGCCTATTACACAGCTTTGGCGAAGGTTTTCTTCTAAAAGTTGGGCGGTCAGAAAGAGCAAGGGGGCTCGATGGAATTGAGAAGAATGCTAAAATTATAATGCCTGACTCCAAATTTGAGGCAATTCAGTGCTGAAAATATTTAACCGAGTCTATCAGATGACTTTGATGGCACCAGCCATTATTTCAATCCATAAGTCCTTCGCATAGGCCTCTATGTTAGGAAGCTTTGGCCTACCATTTTCACGCTGGCCAGATGGGTTGGTAGAGGGTTGTATTTCGAATTTCCCTTCTCGAGAGAAGGCAGTGATATTCTCTGCGTATTTTTCCGTTAGTTGTCTCTTACTTAGTTACGATACCCATCGGATGCGATGGGGTGGTGATTTCACTTGTATTCTTCCTCCATCACCACACGAATATAATTATCATCACCATTATTTTTGTAACCCTAAATCAGTTGACTGCAACTTTTAGTTACAACCATCACACACTGGTAGGAGTGGTAGGTATACAGCATCACAACACTTCTCAGCAGTCTTGTTAAATAATCGAGTAGGTACAGTACATAGGTAAAGTATAGATAACGTCCCAACTACACTATCTTGCTCTTCCATGAAGTGGCAATACGTTATACGCACAGGTATTGTCGTCAGCTTTGATTCATAACTTTTTTGCATTCGGAGGGTTTATTAACACGACGTGTTAAAGCGTTCGTGTTCCAGGCTAGAAATAGGGATGTATTTAAGTCCTCTGTAGAGAGAATGGTTATTATGATAACAAATTGTAATTGGATTGTATGCTGAAAGTTAGTCTGACTAAATGTTTATGCTATTTTTTTTCATTGTGCACATTAATACTTACTTGGTACTTGCCATTCGATTTTTGCAGAATTTGCTTCCAAACGATGGTGCCGTTTTCAGGTCTCAATTTCAATATGATTTATATTACTTCTAACATGCATTGTTTTTTAATATTGAACATTTTTCGTTTTTTTGATTTCTTCGACATAGATTTTTATATAATTCTAGTTGCTACTTATTTATGTTTAAACTTTTCTTAGAAATGTGATATAAGAAGCGAACTGAATCGAGTAATTTACCACAACGGAGGCACGCGTTTCGCGGTCACGGTATACTGATATGAGTAAACTTAGGTCACCTAAATAAACAGTAGTTTATAAGTGAGAAGATTGAAAGAAAAATAACTTATTAAATTGCCCAATTAATATAATTAATTTCTTTATAACATGATAAGTAAGACGATTAAGATACAACAATTAATCTACACAGTAACAGACTCTACCATAGTTTTCTTAATAAGTTCACCGAAATTTTCCGTCGTTTCCGCGTTATTGCTTTCCGTTGGCGCTCCTGCGGAATGAGGCTGTAAATCTAAAGCATCTTGGGTCGTCTGGTCAGAATGATCCAAGTTTAGTAGCGTGTTATGACTGAACCAATTTTCGTCATTTTCTACAGTTTGCATCTTATTACTAGGTTGATATGGCAATGTCATCAAAGTAGTATAATGAGTATCAGTTTTGTTTTCAGTATTTACACACTCAGAATTGTTTTTATACATTTCGTAATGGTTTTGTTGAGCACTATGATATTGAAGCGAACTGTGGTCGTGAACATTCGCGTTCACTTTATGCGAGTAGTCTGGTACATACATATGGCCGTAGTGACTAAACATAGACATCTGGGAATTGTGAGCAAACTCTTCAAAACTGGTTGCGGAAAAAGTTTGCAAGCCTTTGAAATGATGATTTTCACTTTGCTGTTCATAAGCGTAGTTGAGATCACATTGAAATCTTTGCATGTTATTTGTAATATTATCAAAGCCCATGGAGTTCGCTGCCAGGTAGGGTGGGCCTTTACCTTGCAATATATTAGAGCTATAGAGATCATTGTGATTGTGATGGTTATTTGTATTTTCAAAATGTATGGTGTTACCGCCGTTACTGTGGTTTGAAGACTCGTTTCTATAACCATATGCTATATCCTCCGACATGCTAGACTGAGCTAATGGATTATTCATCTTAAAATGAACATTGTTAAAACTGCCCGTGTTGACGCAAGATTCGACTTCCACTCTGGGAGTTAAACTTACATCACGCAACATTCCATCTTCATGACTAAGACAACGTTCTCTTTCGTATGATGAGTTAGAAGAACACGACGCGGAGTTACTATTGTGCACATCTAACCACTGTCTTCTAAGAGCTTCTTGGTGTTCCTCATTTTTCTTCTCCAGGCCTATTCTCATAAGAGTCTGTATAAAATGCGTTCTTACTCTAACAGGATTAAACTCTATTCGCCCAGTTGTATTAGCACATCCATCTCTAGTGCATCCACAAGGAAAGTTTAATCTATCAACTTGACATTTTATACCAGCCAAACTGCATGAACAAGTTTCCGGATTGCAGGTTCCCTTACAAGCACAACCACAGAATTCACGGGATGTTCTTATATCTCTGCACTCGTCTTTTTCATAACCCTCTATTTTCCTTACACCCGCTGCTCGTAAAAGAGCTCTCCTTTGTCTGGTTGGAACAGGTTGTAGGAAAAAGTAGCTGTCTAAATCTAGTTCTGATTCAGAAATATCACTGGCCTCTTCTTCTGTGTCACTGTCTTCGCTAGAGGATATTGATGCGCCTTGTAAAGTGTTACGTTCACTCTTCAATTGCTGTAATATTTGTCTATGTAATCTCCTCTGTTCTAAGGCATGCTCTGCTAAGGTGAAATTCTGTAAATGAGAATGCTCCCATTCCATGCCTAGTGTAGAGCCGCCTTGTGATGGAACACATGAGAAACCTTGAGCTCTTGGAAAGTAATAGACAGTCACATTGTCGAACCGAATACTTTCTTTCCTTCTCTTAGGTGGTGGTTCAGAAATATTATCATCATTCAATTTTCTCTTAAGACTACTTTTAGGCGGTAACTTGACTTGTGCTATAGGAATATGGCCTTTATCTATATCATTTGCATTACTACTACTGTTGCTAGCATTACAGTTATTGTGTTCTGGCATTTCTGATAAGTTGACGTTCTTTAGACTACTTGTGCATGGCAGTGCAATGTTAAAGCTAGGCATTTTTAAATCATCGACTGCTTCCGAGCCAAGACCTGAGTCACTTCCCTCTGACCTTTCTTGAGCATCTTCTTCCCTATCGTTAGGCATATCTGGCGGTAGACTTCCAAGTGCAGAATCTTCACTGTCAGCTGCGGCACTGTCGGTTTTGATATCATCAATGTCACTAAGTGTATCATTGTCATCCATTTTAACCGCATAATTTATTTTACTATCACTACTCTCATAAAACTGAGAGTTACTACTACTGACTACATTACTTTGTTCATCATTAGAACTAAGGTCGTCACTGTGAGCGTCACTATCACTACTTTTTTCATCTTTTATCACCTGGAAACCATCGTCTTCCCCCCGTTCTGCAGTGCTTTCCTTATCGCACTGTTCTTTCAGCTGTAGACTCGACCCCGAGGTTGCGTCGCCCATGATTAAGAATCTGGAAAAATGAAAAAGGAACCTTAAGTGCCTTACGTTATTAGACACTAACAAGACATTTATAGATACATTCTACATAATATATTATCAAAAATCTCCATGATACGTTAAGAAAACGACCAATTAAATAAAAACATTCATAATAGATTTAGTACCAATTGCTATCACAAGTAACTTGTGTATGTAAATACCTATACTTTGATAGTAAAGGTTGCGATAGAGGAGTGCAAGCCACCTCCAACCGTCTGGACCGAGCAGTAATATAAATCAAACAAAATGATAATTCAAAACCGGTACCTCTTTCAAAAGGCTCTGGCCTCGACTAACTCCACCGGATGGCTCGTGCGCGCCAGCGTATCCCTCGCGCCATGATGAGCACTGATCGCACAAGCAAACACGAACACAATCACCAGTTTCTCACTCTCATCACCGATAAATATCAGCCAACTTTATCATTTATTTCAGCACAATTCGGTCATCGCATTCAAGTTTGTTACACTAAAATCACTCTTAATCCTTCACTGCAATAAGGTCTTCTTTATAATACTATTCACAACGGGCCGTTGTGTTTTAACCCTATTTATTTATTTTCCGCCTTATTTTGACAGCGACGTTCTTTACTTTTTAGAAGGCGTTGTAATAGCTATATCCAGCCAGGATTCACTGAATTAATTTCATTTGATACACAACCTTCACAAAATTCGTTAGTCCACTAAATTTATGGTAAAATAGACACTACATTAGCACAGAGAGAGGCCACTTTTACTACAACGTTCTTACAATAGCTCCCACCTCGCGTAATCGCGTTGGACGACTCGAGCGACGCAGGCAAGTTTTTACCCATACTATTTTAAGAGCCGCTTGAATGCGTGCAAACGGAGTGCGCAGAGCGGTCTTCTGAATTTAGCAGCATATGGGCTGCGTTGTTCGACGTGACGTTGCCTCTCCCCGCACACCGCGCCCCGGCCTTGCGACCCTCCGCACCGCGTACACCCGCCGAGTTCGCGCAGGCGCGTTCCGTTTCTTATGAATGCAATAATACCAACGTAGTGATTATAAATTCCCTGATATTTTCTTATTATTATTTTTATAAAGTTGGACGATTTCATATTTCTTTGCCCGTTTGTACATTATTGTGTATTATACAGTGCGCTACATATTGGGTTACGATTTAAAAGTTATATTAATAATCTCCAAATGCTGAAAAAATAAGTTTGGAAAGTAGGTACCTAGGTATGCATTGATTTTAACCATATAAAAATATTACACCTAATTATTCTGCAATTATATTAGTGAAGGATTATTAAAATGGTATTGCAGAATTTGAAGCAGTTAGTTTATATTTAGAATGTATAATGCTAATCGATAACTATCAATTTTATAAGGACATCACATAATCATTAATAAGTAGGTACGTATTTAATGGAGATTCTGTACATAATGTACAGACGTTCTGAATTCCTACTGACTGATTCACATTCATCAATGTAGAGCCCAATTTACTGTGCTATAGACGAGAGTTATACCTTTTATTGTGTTATAAGCATTCACTTTTTTTCGTATTATTCTGTGAAATGGCGATTTGACACAATACTTCAATAATTTTAGCTCATTATAGAGCTCCATTAAATAATGTTTTTTTGAAATTTTATTTGCCTTAAATATGGGAGTAAACAGGATGGCAACATAAGTTTACAACCTTTAGCTCTCGGGCCAGCTCGACAGGTCTCAACCGACACAAATGGATGGCTGCGTCATGTTATCTGTACTATGCACGTATGCTCCACAGCTGGATGATAACATAAAATCTTCTATAATATACTAAGAAACGAGCATTATGTGGCTTACAATACATTCTCCATAGTAACTCTACATCCTCGATGACTACATATATCTGGATATATGTAGTCATCGAGGATGTAGAGTTACTATGGAGAATGTATAAACATAAAAGATACATCCAGATGTATCTTTACTTTTCTTCTTTCTCTTTCTTTCTTATATTTCTTATTCTCTTATCTTTATTTTATAGCCTCTTTATTCTATATATATATATATATATATATATATATATATATATATATATATATATATATATATATCTATAAGGTATTTTATTCTATAGCCTCAGACCCCGTGACTCGCTGAAAGAACTTTTCAAAGAAATTAATATTTTAACAGTTGCTTCTCAATACATCTATGAAAATATCTTATATGTACGAAAAAACCTAAATATTTTCAAAAAACTATCTGATGTACACAATTTTAATACGAGAAATAAAAATAAACTAGTTCACCAACCTTGTGAAGCCTAAGTTTTGGTACAACTTAGGCTTCACAAGGTTGGTGATTCATTTGTAGGCAGCTGCATAAAAATATTTAATAAAATTCCTCAGGACTTGATTAATATGCCAATAAATAAATTTAAAATAGAAGTGAAAAAAAGTTTAATGAGTAAAGGTTACTATAAAGTGGATGAGTACCTTAATGATGTTAATGCGTGGTCAACATAAGTCTCTTGCTTGCTCGCACAAAATAAATTGTAAACCAAAACAAATTTATAAAAGAAAAATAATCTAGTTCTAATGTAGTTCGCTGAGTTTCTTGCTGGTATCTTCTCAGTAGAACTAATCTACCGAACCAGCGAAAGAATCATTTTCCAATGGTTTATTTTTACATTACTTATTTAATATTTTTATATTATTTCTTGACATACATAATTGTAAAATTTTAACGTTCATATGTGCTCTTTATGTGCCTAAACTGAATAAATGAAATTGATTCTTTGATTCTAAAAAAAATACGATGTGGAATTTAAGCCCCATAGCCAAATCAACTGACGACTTTAAAAGGTGGCTGGGAAAGACTGGACGTGGAAGGCGCTGGATCGGGAGCAACGGCTCATTGAGAGAGCCCTATGTCTTATGCCCAGCAGTGGACCGCAATAGGCTAAATTGATGGAAATAAATATTGCTACAACACTTTACAGTGACCGACACTAGTTTCGTAGGGTGGAACAATTTTCGTATAAAATACCTAACTATTTTCAATATTTCCATATCGATAATTAGTGCGGGTAGGTACATTTTATATTATTTATGTAAAAAATAATTTAGTCATTCGAATCAATTTATAAAGTTAAAAATTGCGTCGATGAAATTAATGCATGCGATAGATTTTGGTAAGGAAAACGACTGATTTAAACCTTTTAAACAAAATATTCTCGTTTTAAACTCCAAAAAACATTTTAAACGGTTGAAAACACGCCTAAAAAAGTAAAAGTACTGTGTTTCACAGATCATAGGTCGTCATGTTTCGTTTTAGTTTATAAAAATCAATAAAAATTACCTACCTACATATAACTACTAAATTATTATATTTAATATTACTAGATTAGAAAACTTCTTTAATAGATACCTGCAATACCGTTCTATTTACGTGCGCATGAAAGAGACAACGTTATATTTATATAAATAAGTCCGTCACGCCCGCCCCAAGCCATGAGTGTATATTTTGTACAATGCAATGCACACTTCGCGCTTGCACACGGCAGTTGAAATGGCAACATCGCATTTCTAGGATTGATTTTGAACCGAATCGAATTCGGATCAATGAGATCAGTATCAGCCGTTAGTCTTACCAGTGTTTCTTTCACGAGCGGACGTGTTTTTGTGTGATTAAATTAATTAACCTTTTTATTATGCCGCGACCCATAAGTACCGTTTGGGAACATTTTTTGGTGTTGTGTGAAACTGACGATAAAAAACATGTTACTTGTAATTATTGTTCAGTAAAATATACGCACGCAATGGCTAATAGATTAAAACAACACTTATTAAAGTGTAATAAATGCCCCAGTGACGTGAAAAACTTATACAAACAAAACAACGTACCCATAATACTGCACTCATCTCTAGGAGCAACAGTATCTTCAACTATATCCACATCGTCGACCATAGCACCATCGTCGGCTGCCATGGAACTGTCCCTGTCATCGTCAACAACAGAACCGCTGCTGTTTAATTCTGATGCTTCTCTTAACACAACATTCATAACGCAACCAGTAAGTCACATGCCCATGCCCATATACACCTTGTTTCCGCGTCTGGAGCAAGAAATAGTGATGTGACTGATGTCTATGCATGTATGTAGGGTAGGCGAGCTAGGATCGCTAGACAAGCTGCCCGCGCACGAAGGCAACTCGGGCGTCGGAGGTCGATGAACGACCTCCGCCCCCCATGAGCGCCGGCCTGGGGGTGACAGGTGAAGCCGCCTGTCACCCTTGCAGAAGCAGGCCGCGGCGGCGGCGCGCGTGGCGCGCCTCCCCGTTTCCGGGGACGAGTTGGGGACTTTGTGGTCCCCACACCCGAGAAGAGGGCCAGATCGTGAGAGATGGCCCTGGGTCGGCCGGGGTGCGAGGGATATGCCTGTCAACCTCACCTTCGGCAACCGAAACGACCCACAGGCGGCGTGCGTTTTAGTCGGTTCGAGTCCGACATAACCTCCTCCACCGGCTCCGGTGGGGAGGTATCCGTGGGGATTTTGCGCACGTAAAAAAAAAAAAAAAAAAAAAAAAAAAAAGGGTAGGCGAGCTGGCAACATTGCGTCGAGTCAAGAATGTTTCTCCTTGCTAATTTTTTATCCTCTAACGTTCGGTTTTAAATCATATCAATACAATTATGTCGGTTCAAAGCAATGAAAATAATGTTTATTTACCAACACCTAGATCAACACCGAGTTTTTAACTTATGCATTGAGTTTTTATATAACTTAAGTAGGTAAGTCCGATTAAGCTTAGGTATTACCATCTACGTTTGGTCGGATGGAGCAATTGGAACGGTTAAATGAAGAAAATGTAAATAGTTATAATTAAAAGAAAAAAATTATACTTAATGAAATAAAAGAAAAGTTTTATGTTCATCAACATAAATCGAGAAAAATAGGTTTTAAACGGTTTATTTTTTCGTTTTAAACGTACTTCTTGGTTTAATTGATTTTACATCTATCATCTCAGTAGCTGCGTCATGTAAACTGTACTATGCACGTACGCTCTACGTACACTCTACATAGATATATCTTCTATATCTATAATCCTACTAAGAGTCGCGCACTCGAGCATGATGTAGTGAAATTCATCCTCCATAGTAGCTCTACACTCTCAATGGTTCTATTTCTGAATGTATTCTTAATATGTACCTACTTCGAATACGTTTATTTATATAATATTCCATGATACACACATTGCCAATATGTTTACTCGAACAGGTGTACGTAGGTGGGCATGACGTCTGATATGGTCGCGTCACTGCAACCGAGTACAGCTTGCTTGCTTCACTACGAGCATTCTTCAAATAAATTGGCACTCGACGGCAGTCGACATAATACAGGGCGAGGTGGCAGACTATACATACCAACCCGCACGTATACGATAATCAATAGATATTTTCAGGAGGCTTTCGTGGAGAAAGAAAGGGACGTCAGCATATCTCTCTCTCGCTCAGTCCTGTAATTTACATAGCACATGCTAAAAAGTACGATGTCGAATAATATATAAATGTATGTGTATAAATAAATGTGGTTAATACACTGACTGATAGAGTCGTAAGAAGAGCACCTATTTACATTTAATATAATCATTATTATTTTGAATTTTAGAACTTTAACTAGAATAAGTAACTGTCAACTTGATTGATGATATATGTATGGCCTCTTGGGCTAGGCCCGACTTCTAGTACTTAGATCAATAAATCTGAAAATTCAGTTATTTTTCTCTTGTTTTTATTAACCACTGACGCAAAAACGACGGGGTGTTATAAGTTTGTGTGTCTGTCTGTCTGTGGCATTATAGCTCTTGGACGGATGAACCGATTTGCACGTAGTTTTTTTTAGTTTGAAAGGTATATTAGTCAGGAGTGTTCTTAGCTATGTTTGTAAAATGTCGGTCCAAGATGGCCGCCGCCACAAAATGACGCGTAAAATAAAAATTAAATTAATGTTTTTTTTTTTTTTTTTAAACGGAGTTTTTTTTTATTTATTCGAAAGTCGGGACCTATGAATAAATAATAAAATAACAGCAAAATTAAATTAATACGATTGCGATAGGTACACTTCGTTACAATAGGTAAATTCGCATTTATACAGAATGGAAACACACAGGTCCATTCTGCATACTAGGTGACTTCTTTATATATAAATACAGACAATTTCAATTAGAATTTAAATTCATAGAGCATGATAACTTTAGAACGAGTTTTGTTCCTGTCTCTATATTGTATGTAACCAGTTTTTATCTCACTTCTAACGGTATACTACGTCGCCGCCGGTCCTTGTATAGGACATACCTACTAGTACCTAGTATGTAGGTAGGTTGCTCACTGCCGTCGTATCGTTCCGTACCTAGGTACTGACAAGACTCGTTATAGGGCGTATTAATCGTTCACATGGTAACCTCGTCAAAAAACAAAGTACCAAGCAATTACTTCCATAGTCACGGATTAAAATGTGTCACGGTTCCAGGGTGAGGTGGGAATTAATTTTAAATGGGAATCTGGAATGAAATGCATAAGCTAGTTTCATTTTGACACTTAGGTACCTATATATCTACAATTATAATTAGAGTGGCTTTTTGTAAGGTCACCTGTATGACAAGTAAAAAAAAAATGCAGTCAGGTCTTTTGCAATAGGTACCAAATTTTTTGTTACATAGTTAGACTAGTATAGTAGTATACCTACAAGGTCCTATCACTTTAATTGGGATCTAAACCAAGATACAGTGGGGTGCACCCCTCCTATCAGTTGTATGTTCACGAAAGAACTTCTTCTTTCGTGTCAATGATTCACATCTGCTAATAGGTACTTTTCGAGAATAAAATTCGGCCATCTCGACTGCAGTCAGGGGTTTTGTCCAGGTTGTTTTTAGTAGGGCATAGGAGACACTAAACCACATGCGCTTAAATTGGATTTCGCATTACCCACCTGCATAGATTTTGTCCAGACTGGCCAACAATAGGTATATAATAATGAGACAGGCGTTGAGAGACCGCCATACTAGTCATGAAATACTACCTTCCAGACACGATCTCCGTCCGGGAAATTGGAGTTACTCTTTCCATATAGAAATTCTCAACGCAGCAGGGTGTTCGTGTACAGCCTTCGTGTTTTTGATGAAACTGCTCCTTTCATTTCGTCCTTAAAGACTCAAAACTTAGTGGTTTTCTTCTCTTTGACTCACTCCATCTCATGGTAGCCTGGATGAGATTGCCTTGTGTGATAAGGCCGCCAATGTTATGTATACCTACTACGAATCTGCTCCATTTTATGTAATGTGTTCTTTCTTTGTGTACCATGCAATAAAGAAATATTTCATTTGATATCAATCAAATTAAATCAAATATCTCTTTATTGTACGCACATCAGTGCGTATAGGAAATGTTGGGAGTTCGTCTCTTGTATTACCTTTTTTTAATGCAATCTGCAAGCCCTGCCTGCCTGGTGCAATTCTTTAGCTTTTCTTCAAAACTTAGGATTTTCTGCTTCCTCTAAGCAGGTGTTAAATAATGCCAAGAGGCAGGATACAACTGGTGGGCTAAGATATTGGATCTGTTACACTATTATATCATCAACCCCAAAAGCCTTCCCACGTATGCTGTGAACTATTTCTATTATAAAGTAATCTGTTGGCAGGACTTAGGGGTAGTTGCGGTGAACGTGCCACTTTTGCTTTACGTTTCGCCGATTTCCCGTTAAGAGTGAGCTGGTTAGCAATATGGTTCATTGTTATTTGACCTGGTTTCGTTGGTACTGGTGACGCGCCGGTCAGATTTTGAATGGTTGGGAGGTGTCGCTGTTGGTAAAGCCGACATAAATCAATCAAAAGCAATGAGCGGGCACAGGGCTCCAGTTCATTTAGACGCAGTCTAGTAGTACCGTGGTTGCCTGGAAAAAATCGCTTAAAGCGATAAGGCCTCTACCGTTTCCTTATTTTTTTAGAATGTATATATTACTATTAGTAGTATAATATTATAATTTAATATATAATTTTCTTGGTGTACAATAAAGTGTAAAATAAATAAATACCGAAACATAGAAGTAAGTAATTACTTCCTACGCGAGTTTATAAGAGGGTGCCCATCAAAGATGCACGTTATCATGAATAAATTATTTGTTTGTATAGATAGGTATACGTTTCGTAGATCTGGCTAGCTGTTTGTGCTATAGGGTGGCGCGTGGCGTGGGGAGTAGTCGGGTGGCAGACGGGGGTAGATTAAATTTCGTAGCACACCGCTAGCAGCCTCGAGCTTACTTGTATTCATCACCGTTAGGTCTGCAATTGCTTCCCGGTATATTGCAACTCACTCAAAAGTACACTTACAGCCTTCGTTTAGTATAAGCAATTTTATTTTGTAATAAGTCCCTACCTTCATAATATAATATTGCTTAATAAATCAATTAGCCGTTTTGCAACAATGCACTTGAAGTGGGACAATAAACTGCTAATATGTCGTCTCGCCTCCGTGGCGTAGCGGTAGAGTTTTCGCTTCTAAGTCAGTTGTCCCGGGTTTAATTACCATTCATATCATAGCAAGTATTTGTATGTTTGAATATTTGCAGTGGTCTGGGTGTATGTACTTATAAAAAAGTGTCTATAGGTATATATATTAACATTAAAATAAACTTACGCCTATATCCCCGAAGGGGTAGGCAGAGGTGCTAGCACCCACATTTCGCTTTGACTTTTCGATGCTTTTCGAAGTTATGTGTTTATTTATCGCAGATTTATAAGTGCCCGGTTAATGGCAATAGGCTCGCCACCTATTGGGACCTAAACATAAACTGGCGAAAATAGAATGTATTAGGCGCCAAAACAGGTTTCAACTTCGCAAATGTGCATCTGGTGCGTGTGAAACCTCGCCCCTCACATCCCACTATTCCCACATGCACCCACTTCGCCATCTGTACGTAACATAACAGAATACGATACCTACGAAATACCTAAGTTATTCATGTTATAAGTTATTATTTTAGGCACTTTAAAATTAAAATAAATAATTATTCTACGAAATTCTACACAGCGCTATCTAGACTCGAGTCAAGCTGTATTCACATAAAAGTAATATTATGTTTTCAAAATATATTAATTTGCGGAAAGGTAAAAATAACTAAACGTAAAAATGTCAAATTAAAATCAGAGAATCAGGTACGCCCCGTCCGGGCTTGGTCGACCTCGACGCGTTGTTTGGGGATCAATTCGCCCCTTTCCGTAGAGAGAGGCAGGCGTGGAAACAATCCGCCGTGCGTTGGCACACTCGCCACCCTGGGCCTGCTTCTGCTAGGGTGACGGCTAGCCTGAACCGTTGCATCTTGGACACAGATTATATTATATGCAGAGTTGATATACCGTATGAGCGTTAATTGAAACTACGCATACCATGCACCATTTTTGGGCTGTATACCAAAAATCTATTAATTCTGAGACAGTGAAATGTACTTACAAGATATTTTAGGCTAGGTTCACATGTACTGCGCGTTAATGCAGGTCATTGGCAAGTTTTAATGCGCGTTTCGAGAGTTTTATATATGTGTTTGTTGTTATATATTTGTTGCTTTAATAGTGTTATGTGTTGTAATTAATAAAATGACAACAATCTTTTAAGAATGAATTTCAAATTAAATCAAAATTTTGAAGTCAGTATCGTATACAAGATGCCGTGCGGAGTCCGTGGTCAACGGAGACGGCAGCGCCTCTTTCTCTACCAAAGGAAACGCTACCGCCTGCAGCAAATACCAGTCGCGACGGGAGCGGTCCTGTAAAGGGCTACTCGGAGGCTTTCCACTGCGTGTCTCTAACTAGTCAAGGGCGCAGTGGAGAGCAGTCAAGGGGTGGACTGGTCGCCGAGTGCAGGCGTGGGCGAACACACCCCGGCATCTAAAGACCCGAGACGGCGCTGCGTGCTGTTTTAGTCGGTTCAAGTCTGACATAACCACCCCAAATGGCTGACGGGATAGTATTGACGGCATTTCTGAATATATTTTTTATCTTATACATACATATAAATAAATACATATGTGTTTAATACATACATATGTGTTTAATACATACCTACATCAAATACACTGGGTTGATACATCATAGGAGTGTTATACCACAAATGCCGTGTGCTTTTTCAGGTTGTACAACAAAAATTAATAAAACATCAGCAGTAGCTTCACCTTATTTAATAAGAAAAAGAAACATGGATAGAATAAAGTGGTAAGCAGTGCCAAATTTAAATATCAATCCGGACCCCACTAGTAAAAACATTATGAAAAAGATATTGTACTTGGGGATTTGCACTGGGGAGTATGGTGGATACCTTCAAGGGATCCCAATATATCTACTAAAAACATCATAAATAGTCTTCTTGTAAGTGCTTTCTTGTAAAGATGTTAAAATGATGTTGGGAGTAGTTGTTCCACCTTCAAAAAACAATGAAATTCATCAGAACTTCATTGTTTTTGAAAGGTGAAGTTCTTATGCTATGAGCAGCCAAACAAAATACATCCTACTTAACTTAGGTACCTACTAGTTTTAAAATAAAAGTTTTAGCTATTGACCATAGCAACTGATTTTATACAATAGTAGTTATAATGGAATTAACTAATGGAAAGTTTCACACCTGTTGCCTGCAGCTCTACCTCTTGTTTTTTTTATTTTCTCTAAGATTTTTGATTTGAACTCATTGTAAAATTCTAAATAATAAAGCATAATATGTTAAATACGAAAATGAAATAATTTAGGTTAAAAAAAAGAGGCTAAGTACTTAATAGAAAGGTACCCAGTAGTTAGAACAATTTTGTTCTCTAAATATTTATATATAGGTACTCACAAATCTCCAGTTATCTGCCGCTTTCGTCTTACAATTTGGTGAAACGCTGTTCAATTCGTCAACGCACTGCGCCCATATGTATGCTTCATTAGCTGCCCAAACTTGTCATAGTACGAGTTTAGGAAAGTTATCATTATCAAGATTCAAATATAAAATTATTCCGTCACGCACAAATGTCTTTTCTCTTTCTTTATTCAAGTAAATAAGTTAAAAAATAAGTTAAGATCTAAGATTTGTTAATAAAAATGGTTAATGTGTAAGTAATCTTATAAATAATATATTTATTACGAAAGTAAGTAGGTACTTGCAATACGAAAATATTGAAAGTTTTAAAAAACTTTAATCTTCCGCTCAATTTTATGTCAAATGTCAATGTCACCACAGATAATATAATATAATTTTTATAGAGTTACGGTTTTTTTATTTGGAGAGTTTATAACAATGGTAACCAGGACCTTTATTTAATTTCTTATTTTGTATTACAAATATAATAATATCTTAGAATTATTGTTGATGATACGAGAGTTGATGATGATGATGACGACGATCAATGAGATGATTGCTGCCGCAGTAAACTTGTGGAGACTTTACTAGAAGCTTCCTAGGGATTTGGAACTTGAAACCAACACGAAAAGTCTTAATTCACTGTAATATGCCACTTTCCTACACTTGAGTGCGTTGTCAAAGACGTTATGACTAAAAATCCACAATTTTTATAAATAAAACCCCAAATTCACATCAATTAGGGAAAATATTACCGCGATGCACTCTTCTTGATGTTGGCGTCAAAACTCCTTATAGGGGGATAGGTATTTGACAAATTTCGGAAACATAGCTTAAAGATTTTAATACATAGGTACTTGTTACAATTGATAATTTTCTAGTAAACCTTATTAATTAGAAAAAAAAAACACATTTTCACTTTGTTGGCTTAAAAATGCGCGAATAACGGTCGGTCACGTGACATTCTGCGCGTGACGTCATTATATAATATCTACGAATTATATAATAATAAGAATAAAACCAACGAATGTGTAAACTTTACACAGCATTGCTTAATATCACGGAAGACATAAGACTGGGCATGGATAGAGGAAATCTTACGTTACTATCCTTACTTGATTTTAGCAATGCCTTTAATACCGTAGATTTCGACATTCTGCTCGATATACTCTGCTCTGTTAACATATCTCCAACGGCTATTGAGTGGTTTCGTAGTTACCTGTCTGGTCGCCAGCAGCGTATTCGCGTCGAAGAATTAAGCTCTTCCTGGTGTGATGTGACCGCTGGTGTACCACAGGGTGGCGTTTTATCTCCGTTACTTTTCGCCATCTTTATAAATACAATCTCCGAAAAACTACTTTCATCCTACCACCTTTATGCTGATGACCTACAAATTTACACCCAAGCTTCTCCAAATGACTTACGCGATGCTTTTGCTGTGCTCAACAACGACTTGGAGCGGATTTGCGAATGGAGCAAAAACCATGGACTCACCGTAAATTCGTCCAAAACACAGGTAATTGTTATTGGTAGTTCAAGGTTGAGTTCTAAAATAGATTGGACCCAGCTTCCTCAGGTTACTATGGGTGGAGTAGTAGTGCCAGTTGGTGACAGTGTCAAAAACTTGGGTATCTTCATGGATAAATCATTTTCTTGGAATATCCAGTTACAGGAAACTAGTCGAAAACTTTTCGCGTCAGCAGGTGCCTTACGAAGGCTCCGAAACTTTCTCCCAATTGCCACTAAAACTGCGCTCGCACAATCGATTCTTCTTCCTGTCCTCGATTACGCCGATGTCAGCTATCCTGATCTAACAGAAGAGCAACTAGATAAACTTGAGCGACTTCAAAATTTTTGCATAAGATTCATATTTGGTCTACGCAAGTATGATCACGTGTCTGATTTCCGTAAACAACTCAAGTGGCTCCCAATTCGACTTCGCAGGAATGCCCATATTCTAACATTGTTATATAATGTATTGTTTAATCCCAACACTCCCTCTTATCTCAAAGAACGATTCCAGTTCCTCTATGACACACATACGAAATGCCTGAGGTCGTCCGAGAATTTGAGGCTGAGTATGCCAATACATTCTACTGACTTTGCTGACAAGTCTTTCACTGTCAGGGCAGTGCGCTTATGGAACGCGTTGCCACTGAACATCAGACGGGCAGAGTCAGTGAATGTATTTAAATTAATGGTCAAGAACCACTACCTATCATGTTGTGCACAGTAGGTAATAGCTCACAATTATGTGCTCACTCACTATTTTCCCTTCGTATTAGTATGAACTATCTACTTTATGTATATATTTATTTAATACATGTATATGTATTTGTATGTTAGAATTTATGTTGATATTTTTTGTGTAAAGCCGTATATTAATTTTATTTTACTTACTTTTCTCTCTTTCTTTTGTTTTAATACTCTATCTATTCAAGTTTAGTCGGTAACTACACCATATCTTTTGTTTTCATAACATTACTGTCCATCCCAAGGTTGCCTGGAAGAAATCGCTTCAGCGATAAGGCCGCCCATTGTACATTGAACTGTATAGATGCTACCTACTTGTCCTACTGTAAATCTGTTGGTGTACAATAAAGAATTATCTATCTATCTATCTATCTAAACTTTCGTTGGTTGGTTCCCTTTGTACGCTAAGTAAATTTTTTATAGTATAGTCACGCGAACGGTTAACAATTTTTTTGTATTTTGTCTCATGTGAAACACACACATAAAACATCACAATTTTATTTTGTAAAAATAAAATGAATAAATTTATCTTTTTGTGAAATATGTTTTGTATAAATATTATTTACGTATTAGCTATCATATCTAATACATTTCGTATTTTTTGTAACAGGAGTCAATAATTACCCAATTACAGTTTCATTATAATCAGGGAATAGTAACATTTTGACAGCTTGAAGGCGCGGGTTCGATTCCCGCGCAGAACAAATATTACTATGCATGAATATAGGTATTTGTATTGGTCTGGTCGTGTCTCGGAGAACACGTTAAGCCGGTCTTGGCCACAACAACATTTATGGCAGTCGTTACTCTAAAATTTTAGTAATTTAAAACAACTGGGCTAGCTACAATGTAATGTGGTGGTCAGATGGCAGTCGCTTTACGGAAAATATCGAAGTTTGGCCAAATCCGCTGTTAGACTGGTAAAACGGACCCCAGACTCCGAATTGAAAATAATTACTGTTTTCTTATCGTTAATTCAAATTTCGGTATAATAATATATCGGCAGGGTTCGGCGTGATATCAAATGAAAACAAGGTGCCTAAAAAGCTGTTGCATTAGAAACAAGGACGATGATGACTAGGGGTAGTACCGTTCCGTAAATCATTATAGGGAACGCAAAATATTGTTTTGTCATACAGAATGAAATAATGTCATACATTACGACTAGGAGAAAACCATGAACTTAGTATAGAGAAAACATTATCTGGAACAGGATCTTTGTCGAAATAGGTACCTTTTGTTTTCAGAAATTGATGTGAATTCGAGTTTTTATGGATAAAAATGATGGACTTTAGACATTACATCTTTGGCAATGCACACAAGTGTAGGAAAGTGGCATATTTCAGTGAATTCTGACTTTTCGTATTGGTTCCAAATCTCCCCAGGGATATTCTAGTACAGTCCCCATAACTTTACAGAGCAATCATCTCCGAAACCAAACCGACTAAAACGCACGCCACCTGTGGGTCCTTTTTGATTGCCGAAGGTGAGGTTGACAGGCATATCCCTCGCACCCCGGCTGACCCAAGGCCATCTCTCTCGATCTGGCCGTCCTCGGTGCAATTAATAATCAATAATTAATAACCATTAATAAAGACATCAACAAAATTGCGGCGATTCGGTGCAGAACAAGAAGCAAAGACAAGAAGAAGAAACTTGCCACTATTAAAAAGTGATGTGACACTGATAACTGACATCTGACATGAAAATAGAGCCGATTCAGCCATTGAGCGGCAAAAGTTTAAAAAGTTCAAAGTTCGGACCAGTGCATTCTCACAATATATTTATTATTTATGTTGTTCGCGATTTCTCGAGTCTGGCGAACAATTTAAAAGCGTAGCAAGTATTTACTTTCGTATCATATATTTTGATTAAGATTACTTACACATCACCTAACTATTTTTATAAACAAAATTAGATCTTAAATAGTTGAATAAAGTAGAAGAAAAGACATTTGTGTATTAAGTATCGTATGATTTTATTTGAATCTTGATAATGAAAACTTCCTACTCGTAGAAATGGCAAGTGTGGGACAACTGGAGACAATGGTCTCATTTATGGAGTCACACCAGGACCTGGCCTTGTCGAGGGGCTTGCGGACGAAGGAAGGACGCAGTCAGGCGAGGCACTTATGGGTGCAGTGCGCTCGCAAATTGAACAGTCTTGCAGTCTCGCCAGACTGCAAGACGAAATCAGCACGAAACTGGAGACTTGTGAGTATTAAATATTTAGAGGACAAAATTATTCTAACTACCTACTGTGTTGGTACTCTTAGTAGCTTCTTTTTTAACTTGAATTACTTCATTTGAATATTTAACATTTGTTTTATTATCTTCAGTATTACAATGAGTACAAGTCAAAAATTATAAGGAAAATAAGAATACAAAAGGCAGTGCTACAGGCAACAGGTGTGAAATTTTCCAATCTGCTTAAGAGTTATTAGGATTGTAAAACTTACTTTTTTTAAAGCTTTTATTGTAAAACTAGTAGGTAAGTATAGGTATATATTTTGTTTACTTATGATGAATATATAAATAATTATTAGGAGGTGACCCAGCTACTCTCTACAACATTTTAACACCTTTACAAGGAAGGCTATATGATATTATGCGTAGAGATGGTGGGGAACCCTTAGAAGAAGTCCACCATAATGTCCTATCTGTAAGTACAATCCATTGGTTATTTCAAGCCTGTGTATTTTATGTCTATAATTTTAATTAATTATTGTCATCAATTATTATTATTTGTCATTTAACTATTTGTAACTAATACAGTTCACTAAAAAGAAATTGTGATGTAAGTGTCATATTATACATACTGCATAGACTTTTATGTATGTTTGCCAACTTACATCTCATTATCTGCCGCTACATATGTTTATTTCTAAGATGTCAGTGGCTCTAAGGTAATGCTATGATGAATAACATACTTTATAATTTTTTTAGGAAAGCACAGATGAAGACCCGCTTACATGTGAATCAAACTCTCTAGAAATAAAGTTTGAAGGTCAGCTTTCTAATGAATCATATATTAGTGAAAAGATTGAGTCGCATAGATTGAGCAGTCACAGTGGTTCAGATTCTTATCCTGTACCAAAGCGGCAATGTACTTCGCAAGATATGCCAATTGCTAACAAATCCCAGATGGAAGATGCTGTTTCCTTCAGTAAAAATGATGAAGAAGAGAACGAATGTGATTTGTACATCCAGCTGCTGGCTCAAAAATTGAAAACCTTAGATGTGGAAGACCGTCTAGTGTTAATGAATGAAATTGATAATTTGGTATTCAAATATGTTATGCAGGTTAGAAAAAGAAATAGTTCAGCGAGGAGTTAAAACTAATGTCATCTATTTTAGTGTTGTTTCACGAAGGAGTCTGGGCTGCCTACTGCTATCTGTTTTGTTCTCTCAACAGCACGAGAAAAGCCTGACCCTCATTTGTCATTCGGTCAATGTACGGGCTAGTAGGTGTGGCTGAGAACTTAACACACAAGTTAACACTTGTCATTATACGATAGCAGTTGCTCCCTAAAACAAAATGCCATCATAATAAGCTAAATCAAGAGAAAAAGCCCACCACAGCAGTCCCGGCTCAAAGTACAATACTGCAATGCAACTGTTGTTAAAACTGATTATGATAAGAAAACCAACATCTTTTTTTAATTGTTTACATCCTAGACATGTATAATAATGTATGTATAATTAGGTACTTTTCTATAGTTAGTTAAAATCAATGATAATATAACTAAGTTTATTTAGCTTATTCAATTAAGTATGGTAAAGCTGTTCAATTGTGCCTGTTCTTATTGTATGGTTGTATTTATCTTTAATCATTCACCCAACTTAATTAGTGATTATTTTAAAATTTAAATTAATTAATAGACATCATATCTACTTTTTTTTTTCATACACTTTTTCTTAGAACCTCCCTGATTTGACGTAGTGAGAAGTAAATAATTCGACTATAATAGCTAGACTGCTGGACCACCAAGCGCCTAATTAGGCACATATTTTTTATTATTATTGTTATAAACTCACGCCTATAACCCCAAAGGGGTAGGCAGATGTGCTAGCACCCACATTTCGCCAGTTTATGTTTAGGTCCCAATGTAATAGGTGGCGAGCCTATTGCCATTAACCGTCAGTCGTTGGTGTGTGCCATGGTAAAACCTGGGATCGAACCCGAGACCTCGTCTCAGCAGTTCATTACCCATACCACTAGGCTACCGCGACTATGGGTCGCGGTAGCCTAGTGGTACGGGTGGATATGTGCCTACTAGGCACATATCTGCCATTTGAAAATATTAAAAATCTTTTGCAAAAAATGTTTCATTAACCTTTGACAATATGAGAGGGGTTATTTATATTTTCTGCCTGTTACGGTTATAGCATATTATTGAGGACACGTCAATTGGACTTCGCCTTGCCTGATGGTAAGCTGAAGGCAAAATCCCAGAAAAGAGGGTCACCATTACTTACACATACCGTGTGACAATGGTGACACTCAGCTTGACGGCCTCATCATATGCTTTTTCACGCCCCGCTTAAAGGACCCGGGACTGAAGGAAGAAGGAAACACGTGAGCTGGTAATGAATTCCAGGCCTTAATGGTGCGACAGAGGAAAGAGTCTCCGAACCGCTTGGTTCTTGATCGGATGTTTTGCACCGTGTGCGGATGACATCTAAGACCTGCACGCGTTGTCCTGTGTAGGAAAGGGGAGGGTGGGACTAATTGGAAGAGCTCATCAGAACACTCCCCATGGTACAGACGGTAAAATACAGCCATGGACGCAACATCTCTACGCAGCTGTAAAGGTTCTAGGGTGTTCGTGATCTCGGGATTCCCAATGATGCGGACCGCACGTCGCTGCAACCTGTCGAGAGCATCTAGTAAGTACTTTGCTGAACCATCCCAGAGATGCGAGCAGTACTCCACACAGGAGCGAATTTGTGTCTTGTATAGAAGACACCGCTGCTCCGGCGTGAAAAATCGTCTCACTCTGTTCAGGACTCCGAGTTTTCGTGAGGCTGTTTTGATGATGCTTTCGATGTAGTTTTTGTTATTCAGGTTGCAGCGAACATCCATACCTAGGATATTGAGATTGTCCTGCAGCGGCAGTGGCGTGCTCTGAAGAGTGGGGAGGGGAAGGAAAGAAGATACTTTTGCTGTAAACGCACATGCCTGCGTCTTCTTGGCATTGAACTCAACCAGGTTCTCAGAGCCCCATTGAGAAATGTGATTCAGGACCCCGTCAAGCTCAGTGACAAGAAGCTGCCTTTTCTCTGCGATATCTGACTGCTTGGCCGCTGTATGTCCATGATAACTCCCATGTAAAGTGCTATCGTCTGCATAACAATGAACATTGCCGGTAGACAGCATGTCGTTGATATGCAGAAGAAAGAGAGTGGGTGATAAGACGGACCCCTGGGGCACGCCAGCATTAACCTGCAGAAACTCCGAAGCTCGTCCGTCACAAAGGACGCGAATACGGCGCCCCTGCAGGAAGCTAGCAACCCAGTTGCACAGCCTAGAAGGCAGACCAAAGGCAGGTAGCTTAGAAAGAAGCGATTTGTGCCAGACTCTATCGAAAGCTTTGGCGATGTCAAGACTAATTGCCAGTGACTCACCATGCTTGTCCATAGCCTCACCCCAAAGATGGGTAACGTATGGTAGAAGATCACCCGTTGACCGTTTCGGTCTGAAGCCATATTGCCGGTCATTAATTAAGGAGTGATCCTCTAGGTGCCGCATGAGCTGTTTGTTAATTATGTGCTCGAACACTTTGCACAGCACTGAGGTGACGGCTATGGGTCGATAGTTGGCTGGCTCCGAGCGATCCCCCTTCTTGGGAATCGGCTGAACATTCGCCTCTTTCCAAGGCAAAGGCACTGTACCCGAACTGTAGGATAGCCGGTACAGGCGCGTAAGCATTGGAGACAACTCCGCTGCACATTTTTTCAAAACTACCGCTGGAATACCATCCGGACCACTGGCTTTCCGGACATCGAGTGATTGCAGCACTGCACGGACATCGCGTTGCCTGATATGGATATCAGGCATCGCGTGGTCACTGTCGGGTAGTGTTGGTGGCTGCGTACCACAATCATCGATTCGGGAGTTGGCCGCAAAGAGATTAGCCAGCAGATTTGCCTTCTCTTGCGGCTCATGGGCCAGGGATCCATCAGGGTTTCGCAGCGGAGGCAGCGAAGGCTGACAGAAGTTGGCTTGCACGGCTTTAGCCAGTCGCCAGTAGCCACGGCTTCCCGTGGGATGCATCACTAGCTCTTGACCAAGCCGCGCTATGCGCAGGGCATCCGCTCTGACATAGGCCCTTCTACAGACCTTTGTGGCTCTGTTGTACGCCGCCTTGAAGTGGCCCAGATTGGGATGGCGCGTGGCGCGCGCCCTTACCCAAGCGCGGTACGCAGACTGTTTTTGTTCAACAGCTTCCGCGCACTCGCGCCCGAACCAAGGGCGCACCCCGCGGTCACCGGTGACATCGGTGTATGAGATATAGTATTCCATACCCAGACCGATCTCACCGGCGACAGCAGTAGCACAATCCGATGGGTTCTTACCTTCAAAGCAGCGCTCAACCCACGGGATGGACGCAAAATAGTCACGAAGTCCATCCCAGTCCGCTGACGAGTAGTGCCAGAGACGCCGCTTCCCCCGCATGGGTCGTGGGGGCGCTATAATAGGCACCGTGGAACAGACCAGGCAGTGGTCAGAGTTGCCTAAAGCGGCTCGCACCGATACACTGTACCGGTCCGGATCACTCGTCAGCAGAAGGTCTAGCAGAGAAGGTGCTTGGCCCGACCTTCTTGGTATCCTAGTGACCTCGTGCACCAATTGGGTCAGGCCGTGCGCCAGAGCAAATGCGTGGGCGGCTCTTCCCGCATGGTCTGTTTTGGAGGAGCCCAACCAGATCTCGTGGTGGGCGTTAAAATCCCCCAAAAATACCATTTCGGCATTCGGAAATCGCTCCTGCGCATCATCTGCCGCCTGACTCAGATATTCAAAGAGTCGAGTTGTCTCAGCATCTCCTGTATGGGAACGGTAGAGGCACACATAGATCTGACTCGTAGGGCCATGGTCTACGTGTACCCAAAGGACGGAGAAGGATGGGTCCTCTAGGCAGCGCAAACGGCGACAGCAAACATCCGCCCTAACAAACACGCACACCCCGGCTTTTGCACGAAAACTTTCCTCAAGAACATAGCCAGGGTAGAGCAAGTAGGTCGTGTCATCAGGGCGGTGTATTTGCGTCTCCGTTAGAAAAAACATGGCAGGTTTCGCCGTCTCTAGGTGTTGGTGGACGGCGTTGAGGTTTGCATGGAGCCCACAGATGTTAGTGGACTCCACCTCAAATAGCAAGCTTTTGGGAGTGTGACGAGCCGCTGTGTTGCCTTTTTCTGTAAATTGCGCTGCCATGAGTTTGGGTGGGAGAAGGCGTGAAAAAAGAAGTCATTGCCGCCGCAGCACCGTGTGATAAAGCGCGGGATATTGGTTTTATCTATGAATGTGAGGCATGGCGAGAGCCGACGCGCCGAACGGAAGGGCCCCCGTACCCCCCCGAGTATGGTCGCCGGGCTCCCAAATCCGGTCACCAACCGGCACGACGAACCATATCGGGATTATGCGCGGCCTGGTGAGGCAGCCTCCCAAGGTGGTTAACCCCAGTTGGGCCCCTGTACTATACCGCGGGCGGCCAGCGGCACCACCGTTTCTACAGGTCTCCCTGTTCGGCGCATCGCCCCGCGCCATCCCCACTAGACTACGCCAAGACCCACTGGTCCCACTAGTGCTGCGACAACCACCACCTCTGCCCGGCTATGCACATGCTGACCCCTAAACACAATCCAACCGAGATTGAATTGCTATGGAGGGTTTTTCGCAATAGTGCACGGTGGTACCTACCCGGTCGAAACTTGAGACAAATTTGTGCCACCAAGTTTCTACCACCAGTAGCTTATTCTACTTTTATAATTGTTTAGGTGAAAACATGTGGTATCTTTCTACCCTTGACAACGCTCTGAAATGCATGTGTATTTTTACCCGACTGCGCCAGAGATGCTAATGTGTTACGTTCATATGTATGTACGTATGTAGTTTTCTTTGTTCCTCTTTACAAGCCTAAGTCATGGCCATTCGTTTAATCAGTGCAGTTGATAGTATGTGAGAATACATTCAAAAGGTGAGAGGAGAGCCAAAAGCTAACAGATTTATAAGCCTCAATTGAATGTTCATTATTTATCTTTTGTTCAACTAGGTACAGGTTTCTTTTTATACCACTTAGGTGGCAGACAAGCACACGGCCCACCTGATGGAAAGTGGTTACTGTGGCCTATGGACAGGTGTAACACCAGAGAAGCCACACTCGCGCTGCCGACACTGTAAGCACAAAGTTTCTGTGCCGTCAGTGTAGAGGACAAAGCAGGACAAGCCTTTAGTCATCCCACTTACAGCACAAATTCTCCAGTGAGCTCTGGCTACCCTACTCACCGCTGGGAACACAACACGAAGTTATTATAACTACATACCCACTTAGATGTTGAATTCACACTATTTATAGAATGAGAAGATCGATGACCTGATAACGGATTAGACTCTGTGTTATTTTCTTCGAAGTAGAACACACGTGCCATTTCATCTCATATCTCTTACTTTGGGTATTTTATGTACACAAGACAAAAACGATAGCCTGTCTAGTGATATGGGTATTATACAGATCGTTATATTGATTTTGGCAAGCAGAAAAAGTCACCAGTATGTTCTACATAAATGTGTGTGTAACAAAACTCGTTTCCTCACTCACACACACTTATACACTTGCAAATTACAATTGATTCAAAACCATTCGTATTTATTTATCATCAGTTACACTTTCTTTAGTAATAACAATAACTTATAAAATTCTTATTACTGGTATATGAACGTAGTTTTTGTTGTATTCTTGTAAGTCTCTGTGGCCCTGGGGTTTACAGATGCGCTTTTTAAGTGTTAAAATCGTGCAAAGTTTTGAGTTCGAATCCCAGTCAAATTTTACTTTTTGAACTTTTAAATATTTGTAGGTATATCTTCATGTTAATTACTTACCTAAAGGGAATGTTGAGGTAACATCACAAAAGTATCTTGATATTTTAGTTATTTATTTATAGCAACTTAAATTAGTAGTATTTTTATTATTACTGAGCGAGTATTGTTGCACACACATTGCATTAATGTTTCTCGTATTGGAATTTATGCTACCCTCATTCTCATGATTAAAATAACATGATAATTTTATTTTTAACTGTCAACAATTGGATGCATTGTGCTTTCCACACGGTTAATTAACAACTTAAACGTTCTTTAATATCACAAACAAAATAAAGAACAAAAACAAAACTATTTATTAACGTAAACGACTACATCAATATAGTAGCGGTTCGAACTCGCTACCTTCGAAATGTCTTTACGCTTGTAATACCACTCAACTACGTGAGCCTGTGCTAAAATGGTGAAATTTACTTTCTCATTCGATGGCAGGCAAATCACTCACACATATTCAAACGTTCACGATTCACGTATATTCACGATCATGCGCACTGGCACACATAAACGTATTACACTAATACGCCTTTAACGATGACGCACACATGTGACTTCAAAGCAATGAGTTATTGTTGTGTGAACACACATATGTAAAACATACGGGTGCTTCCACTTGACCCAGATCATAAATACATTTTATTAGATGGATAGGCTATCTTTTTTGTCTTGTGTACCTACGTACAACGGACGCGACGTCATCACTACGAGCTAGAGGTTTTTGTTTTTTTATACCACTTAGGTGGCAGACAAGCATACGGCCCACCTGATGGAAAGTGGTCACCGTGGCCTATGGACGCGTGCATAATCAAGAGAGTCGCACTCGCGCTACCAACCCTGGAAGCATTGAGAGTCTGTGCCGTCAGTGTAAAAGACAAAGCAGGACAGGCTTTTGATCTTTCCACTGACAGCACAAAAACCCTACAGTGAGCTCTGGCTACCCTACTTACCGCCGGGAACACAACTGAATATAATTTTTTTAAATTATTTTTTTAATTGGGTATACTCCTACTGAGTGTCTGTGAAGGTGGTACGGCTAGTCAATAGTCATTATTTTAGTACCCACGCTACCTGCAGGGTGCCCTAAAACTTCTTTCCAACATAAGATCATTGATTGCAGTTATTACCGAAGTAATTGGGCAACGACCATATTACCAATGTATGATCGTTGTAATTGGGTAATACAATTATCTAATCAGTTGCAATACTTGGCAAGTTTTTAGCTTAGATTGTTTTGTAATTTTTCGCTTTGTAAACATAGTTACTTACCTGTCCAAATTTATAAAACCCTTTTACAAGCGTCCAGGTAACGTCGAGATTACACCCGAAAATGCTTAAAACAGTTACCTGAGATGAGCAAACAACCCATCTTGACTCAGACACACGCAAATGTCAAACTTTTGCGCATGAGGTTAAAGCTCAAATTCATTTGATATGTAGCTGTTGTTAGAACTCAGCCGTGTTGCTTTTGTTGAGTCGTCTCGAACAGTCTGGTCATAACAGTATTTTATGTGAAAGATATAATTATAGATAAGTATAAGCTCTGTTCAAGAATTCCAATTAAAAAGATGGAAGCAGCGTAACTATTTTGAGCACGAGGTCCAAACTTCTATTCTGGTAAAGTGTCATTGGTTTTTGTAGGTACTTAGTAAATTCTAGCTCCTACTCCTACCCAATAAAGGATTATAAGCAGAAGTTAATGAGTTCACTTTACGCCAACTACTTCTGTCTCACGTAACAGGGAGGGCTCTGAACATATAGCCATCAAATAGAACAAATTCCAGATGTATGTACCACTTACTTAATGAATTTTCCCACACACACACTTTTAGGGGAAATTGCTTTTTAGTCTGTTAACACTTGTCATTAGGTATAACATAGCAGTTGCTCCCAAAAATCAAAAGCCATTATAATAATAAGCCTAATCAAGAGAAAAAGTCCACCACAGCGGTCCCGGCTCAAAATACAAGGCTGCAATGCAACTGGAGTTAAAACTGATAACCATAAGAAAACCAACATCCTTTTTAAATTGTTTGTTTTTCTTTTTTTTTTCATATAGAACATGTCAATTTGTCTTCGCCTTGCCTGATGGTAAGCTGAAGGCAAAGTCTCAGAAAAGAGGGTCACCATTACTTACACATACCGTTTGACAATGGTGACACTCAGCTTGACGGCCTCATCATATGCTTTTTCACGCCCCGCTTAAAGGACCCGGAACTGTTTAACATCCTAGACATGTAATATAATTGGGTACTTTCCTGTAGTTAGGTAAAATCAATGATAATATAACTAAGTTTATTTATTTAGCTTATTCAATTAAGTATGGTGAAGCTGTTCAATTGTACCTGTTCTTATTATATGGTTGTTATTTATCTTTAATCATTCACCCAACTTAAATATGTACCTAGTACCTAATTATTTGAAAATTAAAATTAATTAATAGACGTATGTAATATCTACTTTTTTATAATTTTTTTCTTAGAACTTCCGGTTTTGACGTAGTGAGAAGTAAATAATTTGAATTTAATAGCTACACTGCTGGACAATCAAGCGCTTAATTAGGTACATATTTACCATTTGAAAAAATTAAAAATCTTGTACAAAAATGTTTTTGTAAGTAGGTAGGTACTTCTAGCTACTTTGTAAGTACTCTAGCTAATTCTAGGTCCTCCCACCCAGAAAAGATAATAAGCAGAAGTATATTGCCCGTACTTTACGCCAACTACTTCTGTCCCACGAAACACAGAGGGTTCCGATCATACAGCCATCAAATGAAACAAATTTCAGATGTATCTACCACCTATTTAATGAATTTTCCCACACACACAGTTTTAGGTGAAATTGCAAAAGATACCTCTTGTTTTTAGTCTATTCGTGCCTGACATAACTGCATATCAGTCGGTATCGGAAGGGGTTTCCACTTGAAAAAAAGTAGGTAATTAGTACTTGGGGTCTTTTTCTAGAAACTCAGCGCGATGCTCGAATGCTTTCCACGTTATCCCTCTGACTGCCAGTTGGCACAGTAAAGTAGGTAAGAGAATGAGAGGCGAGATAGCCCGGATCGGTCGGGATTCGAGTAAATCGCTTACTGGATAAACTTAAACTCCGGTAATAGAAGACCCGAGGGGAGTGATTATAAGTACGTGGGAAGTTTTTAAGTACCTACTACCTACCGCACAATATTCGAAGCGAGGATAAAGCCTCTTTACACAGGAGTCGGTATCGATGAACGATTTAGTAATTATGTAGATATTATAATGAACAACAAAAAACCATTAGCGAGATAAATAAGGCATTACTACTTTAGCTAACAGTACTTTTGTGGATAAGTCGAGATGGAATGATATGTGATATCTATACCCTTTTTGTTACTGGATCCTATCTTTTAAAGGAACTATTTTATGCCATTGAAATGGTAACCATTGTAGTCAACTCTACAGCACCTCGAGGGTTGGCTATGGATAGGAAATAGGGAACATTAGTTTCCTACTAAATTCTTCATACCTACCTACCTACATTCTTCATGACAATTTTAAATGACGCGTAGTTTGCCGCGTGGTTCCCGGCAGAGTAGAATTTGGACCACCCCATTTCCTCCCATGGCATCTTACAAGACGACTAAGGGATAGGAATGTTTAACATCAGATAGATATATAGGTACAGCTCAGACTCAGATACAGATACAAGGCTTGAGTCAACAATAGTGCCCGGAAAATGGCAATAGGCTCACCCCCTATTACGTGGTACTGAATTCATTGATTGGTGGAATGTGGGTGTTAATTCACCTCCGGGGACGGAGGCGTGATTAAATGTATGTAGTAGCTTGGAGATATTTAATGACGTAGTAACCACGTTTATTAAAAAGAAAAGATGCATTTTTTGAATGTTTTTTTAACGCATTTAGTGTGCTAACTATTCAAATCGATTAAGAACCGTTGCCGTTAGACGGTTATTATGTATAAAAGAGTTTGTATGGTTTCATGCAATGGTTAGCTTAGTGGTCACAGCGTTCCCCCTTTAAGGGAAAGATCGCGGGTTTGAATCCCGCCTAAACCGATTATTTTTTTCTTAATCCACAAGCATTTACTTATTATAAGTGTTTGGTAAGAAAGCATATTACCTAAACCTATATTGATTGTCGTGCTATGCTCGTCTAGACTCACTAGTGACTAGACCGGTAACCGCAATGGAGCAGGTGAAGGTGTTCGACCGGATGGCCATCTCTGCTAAGCTGCTATAGAATGCAGCTTTTAGATTCAACTAGTAACAAATGATGGTAATTAACTTGGGTAAAGCGCCTTGCTTTTCTGTATAGACATACCATTAGTTCCTAGAGAGATGAGTTCTTCTGCGAGTCGTCGGGTCGGGACAATACTTATCTTGGGTAAGACTCTTCTCGTAGCCTCCTACCGTGTAGAGATTTTTTTCTTTTTTTTTTATACCACTTCAGTGGCAGACAAGCACACTGCCCACCTGATGGATAGTGGTTACCGTGACCTATGGACAAGGGAGTCACAATCGCGCTGCCAACCCTGGTACAGAGAGTTTCTGTGTCGTCAGTGTAAAAGACAAAGCAAGACAAGCTTTTGGTCTTCCCACTGACAGTACAAAAACTCTCCAGTGAGCTCTGGCTACCCTACTCACCGCCAGGAACACAACACAAGGTTATTATGGCCGCGGTATTCTATAGGGCGGAGTTACTTCTCCAGTCGGAATGCTCAATTGGGACGCAAATACCGTCGTCGTGACTAAAGAGAGTTCTTCCAGAAGTCGTCGGAACGTGTTCTCGAATTCAAGTGAAAGACGTATAACGTAATAAGTATTAGGAAATATAAAAGAGTAAGGTCTTATACCTGCTACATTAGGACAAGGTTACAATAATAACTATTGTTCTTTCGTAATCACAGACTGTGCTGCATAACTGTTTCAACTATAAATAATAGGTAGGTAGGTACCACGTCGCGGTATCTAAGATTATGAGTAGGTACATAGGTAGGTACTTATTACGGATATTAAAACGAAGTATGCCAATGGACATAACATAACATGACATAAACTAACGCCTAGATCCCCGAAGGAGTAGGCAGAGGTGCTAGTACCCACATTTCGCCAGTTTATGGTAGATAACTTGAGGAGGTAGGACATGGCGGTATTTCCGCCCAATTGAGCAGTCCGACCGGGGAAGTACCTCCGCCCTACAGAATACCGCGGTTATAATAACTTCGTGTTGTGTTCCCAGCGGTGAGTAGGGTGGCCAGAGCTCACTGAAGAGTTTTTGTGCTGTCAGTGGGATGACCAAAGGCTTGTCCTGCTTTGTCCTCTACTGACGGCACAGAAACTCTGTACTTACAGGGTTGGCAGCGCGACTGTGACTCCACTGGCGTTACACACGTTCATAGGTCATGGTAACCACTTTCCATCAGGTGGGCCGTGTGCTGGCCTGCCACCTAAGTTGTATAAAAAAAAATACACACATAACTTCGAAAAGCATCGAAAAGTCATTGGGGTGGGCCATGGTAAAACCTGGGATCGAACCCGAGACCTCGTCTCAGTAGTCCTGCAAACTTGTTATTAGTTATCTGAAAATATGTTCCGGCATAGTAGAATTTAGGCCACTCCATCTCTTTCCATGCGATGTCGTACAAGGCGACCAAGGGTTAGGGCTGTTTAACATCAGACAGATATATACAGCCCAGACTCATCCTCAGATAAATGGCTAGTGTCCGGAATACGGCAATAGGCTCACCACCTATTTCGTGAGACCGAATACAATTATTGGTGAAATGTATGTGTTAATTCACTTCTGCCTTACCCTCCGGGGATAAAGGCGATATTATATGTATATGTGTATGTATGAAAATATTTTCATCAATCGATCAGTCAATCAATTGGTTACTTCTAATCTGTAGATTGCAATGTTTAGTTTAGATTGCAGATATAGGCGTGAATTTATGTTATGTTATGTTGTTATGTAGAAATTGCTTAGTAGGTAGGTACGCTTAAAGTTCTACAAAGAAAATATGACGTGTAAGCTTCATGAGTCTTCGCACTACTTGAGTCTCGCCGTCGTCCAAGGGGAATTTTGCTACACTAGACACGTGGTTACCGCGTAACTAGTACACCCAGACGCAGACTGTCTTGCGGTTTACCTGCGATGTCACGGGCACGAACACTACCGCCGATGCGGTAGTTCCTCACGTTTTCTTTAAATATAGGACACGTCAATTAGACTTTGCCTTGTCTGATGGTAAGTAAAAGGCAGTCTCAGCAGACTAAAGCAATTTCTATGCGAGCAGACACTACTCATTCGACGAACTGATAACAGTGAAATAGCTATAATGAATTGTACATTATGTAATTAACTATTATTATTATTGATATTATATAGAAATTTAGTAATGACTTTTACAAAATTTGACTCCTATTAGAATCTGACATTCGTAATATGTATTTAATCGATGTTCATAAATTACTGATGCAATTTTGTGACTGAACTGAAAACTGTGATACTACATTTTTGACATTGTTACGTTTTTGATTACATGTATTTCCGCCCGATTGAGCAGTCCGACTGGGGTAGTACCTCCGCCCTACAGAATACCGCGGTTATAATAACTTCGTGTTGTGTTCCCAGCGGTGAGTAGGGTGGCCAGAGCTCACTGGAGAATTTGTGCTGTCAGTGGGAAGACTGAAGGCTTGTCCTGTCCTGCTTTGTCTTCTACTGACGGCACAGAAACTCTGTACTTATAGGGTTGGCAGCGCGACTGTGACTCCTTTGGTGTTACAGACGTCCATAGGTCACGGTAACCACTTTCCATCAGGTGGGCCGTGTGCTTGTCTGCCAACTAAGTGATATGAAAAAAAAAACACTGTTATTATTAAAAATGAAACTTAAGTTTTTTGTATATACAACTTAGGTGGCAGACAAGCACACGGCCCACATGATGAAAAGTGGTTACCGTGACCTATGAACGTGTGTAACACCAAGTGGAGTCACATACGTGCTGCCGACCTGTAAGAACGGAGATTTTGTGCCTCCAGTGCAGAACACAAAATCAGGACAGGATTTTGTCTTCCCACTGACAGCACAAAAACTCTCCAGTGAGCTCTGGCTACCCTACTCACCGCCGGGAACACAACAAGAGGTTATTATAGCTGTGGTATTCTGTAGGGTGGAGGTACTTACCCAGTTAGACTGCTCGTTTCGGACGGGAATACCGTCGTGTCCTACCTCCTACAATAAGTGACAACTTGCTGTAACGCTTAGGAATTATATAGGTATGACGTGTAATGATTATCCTTATGCATAAATGAGTTATGAGTTAAAGAGAGTCACCATTACATACATATACCATGTTACAATGGTGAAACTCAGCTTGGCCTCATCTCATCTCACTTTTTTATCGTTTTATTATCGTGCAGTCACCATCGTGTCGCTATTAACTTAACACATACCAAGTGACCGACCATCTCAGCTTCTAAAACTTTCCTTAAAATAGTAGGTAAACAGAATTTGAAGAAATGTGAAAATGGTAGATGACCTACTCTGAAGATTATAAGAAAAATAATTCGTATGGCAGCCCCTGTGGTGTAGCGGTAGAGCGTTCGATTACCGCTTAGGGGGCGCGGGTTATTTTCCCGCTCAGTGCAAATATTAGGTCTTTACCTATGAAATCGTCGAAATTTTCTTACAGATTCATGAGTTCGTTATTCCTGTAATTTAATAGCTATTTCCATTATTTATATTTAGTTTGAAAGTTGATTTCAGAACTTTACAACTCTGTATTAAATTTTGTTTTTATTGACCGCTTGATAAATTAAATTCCATCTTCAAAAACAGTACCTACTTCCTAAATGCTATCCACTTTGATGATAAATTTCGTATTACTTTTTTACAGCTGTCACTTTTCAAAAATGTGATCAAAATGTTTGTTAGCTTAATGTTGTCTCACTTATACACAAAAAAAAAACATAAAATTTGGATTTGTCATTCCTAAAAAAATGCAAAAATGTCATCTACTGAAAATTGGGCTTCCTTCATAATCTTCAAAAAACGGCAATTTCATATTTTACCTGACCTATTATTTGTATGCATGAATATGTTATTGTCAAAGTCAAAAATCATTTATTCTGCATAGACCATTAAATCGGTACTTACAAAACGAAAATCGGCACTTGCAAATCTTTGTATGAACAAATATATTATACTTATTTTCATTGGTGTGGGTGGATGTTTCTATGTTGTGTGTTTGTGTTTCTGTAAGTATTTACAAAAAGAAAAACCTACGTATCTATTTATGCGCATTCGAAATCTTATAACATAAGCTAGCAATGGCTTTAGATACCACTGTGTAAAATATCGTGGAATATTTATTAATTTATTTCTGGAATATTTATAATTTGATTCTGAATAAATAAAAAATCTGCAGAATTTTTATTTACTCTTGAGTCTCAACAAGTACCTACCTACATTTTATTGTTCACTAGCAGTGAAGCTCTAAATCAATATAATTTCGAAATAACCTTGAGTAAGTACCTAGGTATAATGGAACTCTATTTCTCAAATTATAATATTCAGAAACAGTGGGTAATAAAATGAAATAATTACAGTTCAAGGCTTGCCAAGAAACGGTTAATCGATATTTATATTATAACTTGCAAAACCCATACTTCTATATTAATGTTACCTATAAATGCGAAAGTAACTCCACTTCTCTGGCGGTATGTTACGTTTACAAGCCATAAACCACTGAACCGATTTTGATGACATTTGGTATAGGGATAGATTAGACTATGATAAAGGACATAGACTATGTTTGGTCGTGATACTAATCAACCTTATATACTAACCAATGGCCTATGGCCACGGTTCACGCAGACATCGTCCGTTAACGCGACTTTTGCTCATATCTCCAGTAATATACTCAACCTATTGCGATCAGACAAAGATAAGATTTCAAGTCTGACTACATACATACATATATACAATCACGGCTTTGTCCCCGGAGGGTTAGGCAGAGGTGAATCAACACCCACATTTCACCATCATTATATTCGGTCCTACGTAACAGGGGGTGAGCCTATTGCCGTTTTCCGTGCTCTATTGTTGACTCGAGCCATACATCTGAGGCTGAGACTGGGCTGTATATATCTGTCTGATGTTAAATCGCCCTATCCCTTAGTCGCCTTGTACGACACCGCATGGGAAGAGATGGAGTGATCAAAATTCTACTCTGCCAGGAACCAAGTCTGACTATGACATTTCAAACAAAAAACGCCGCATCAAAATCCATTCAGTAGGTAGTTTTTGCGCAGTAACCGAAAGTGCAAGGCTTTCCTCTAAACCCCGGCAGCTAAACTAAATTTCTGGTGTTAGAAGAGGTCTGTAAGGGTAAGTGTGGGACGTGGACAGTGCATAGTGTAATTAGTCAGGATTCGGATCCGGGACCTCTTGATCATTAGACTGACTACTCAACCACTAAGCTACCGAACGTAGGGTAACTTTTAAGAAAACCTACACAAATATACGATTGTACATTGTTCTGTATACATGCTACCTACTTGTCCTACTGTAATCTGTTGGTGTACAATAAAGAATTGTCTGTCTTTCTATCCAGCTTCTATATCTAAAATACGACTGTTTGTAAATGGCCAGTATTTTCCCCTTGGAATTCCAAAATTAAATTGTCCCTGTACTTGTATAGGTTGGGGTTGCGACCTCTTTGTTGTATTTTGATTTAACACGCTGCGTTACAGTACTTTTAGAATACGGCCACACCCAAAACCTAAAGGGTTTTACAATAATATAATCTTACATAGGTAACGTTCGTTATCGTTCAGTCTTTAAATAATATTGGTATTCTAGACACGTTATAAAAAAACTATGTTTAAATGTGGGTATAGTTGAAAACCCGGTTGTTTTCAAACATTTGATGACCTGTGAGTGTGGCGTTATAGTAGAGCATTCGACTGATACGTCTGCGGTATCATTCATCGGTCATCGGTTCAATGCCCGTTTAATGTAAATAATTTTGTATTTATGAATATCTATTTGCGTTATAGGGGTGTTAAGCATAATATTGTATAATTACATATATATTTACAATTAAATATAATAATAATAATAATTTATTAACCAGAAAGAAGTACAGTATATATAAGAACATTGATTTGCTACCTACTTGCAACATTGTTTGTGGTTTAAAGTGTACAATAATATTAACTCTGCCTCTTAAACTAGGATATCCTGTATCTTGAGAGACAGTGGATGAATATGGTATTTAAGTATGTTGATTCGCATTATAGAACTCGCATTACTAGGTTTGCTTAGTTTGCGTCTAGAATATCTCTGTTCAAGTACCTACCTAGTACCTATATTCCAAAAAAATCAATATTGTATTACCATAATACTTAATGTTAAGATATTATATAATAAATGCTAAAGCTTATTACAGCGATACGGCTTTGATGTTTTGCTTTTGATACCTGTAATGATAGTAAAAATATATGAAACGTTTACGTAAAAGCCGGGGCGATCAATAAATCATTACGTCCCCGACGTTTATGTAGGTACCTAGGTGGAATAAGTATCTACCTACCTGCTTACACCTACGCCACGTACCTACCTATTATGACAGATAGATAACCCAGGATAACTTTTTAATCTACATCAACCATCATCTACATAAATAAATCAATTTTTCTATATTTAAAGCCTTTAATTTGTAAGTTTTTTATACCACTTAAGTGGCAGAAAAGCACACGGTTCACCTGATGGAAAGTGGATACCATGGGCTCTGGACGTGTGGAAAACCACGGGAGTCACACTCGCGCAGTTAATCTTGTAAGCATAGACTGTTTTTGTGCCGTCAGTGTAAAAGCCAAAGCAGGACAAGCTTTTGGTTTTCCCACTGACAGCACAAAAACTCTCCAATGAGCTATACTCACCGCCGGGAACAAAACACAAGGTTATTATGGTTGCGGTATTCTGTAGGGCGGAGGTACTTCCCCATTCGCACTGCTCAATTGGACGGAAATACCGTCGTGTCATAGGTCTGTTATCTGATTAATGTAAACTTAGGGTACCTAGTACCTACGATGGAGCTGGCGTGGTTATTTTGGCCAAAAGCTCTTAAATAAACAAAGATTAAAAAAACAATAACAAAACAGTGGACGCGTAGCTTAAATAAATATAAAATCAAACAGTTATCTAGTTTCACTCTTCATCCGATTGCCAATTCCACGAACTGAGGCTTTTTTATACCACTTAAGTGGCAGACAAGCACACAGCCCACCTAATGGAAAATGGTTACCGTGGCCTATGGACGTGTGCAACATCAGGGGCGTTACACTCGCGCTGCCGACCCTGAAGAAACCTTCTAATGTCCCTCTTGAAGAACTCCATACTGTAGGCGCTTGGGAAAACAGTTTGTTCGTTCGTTATGCCTTTTATAGGAGTGACTACCGTCTGACTATCCGACCTCGATAGGAGAGCCTTTCCCAGAACATAGTCTATTAATCAGCAGATGTACCAGTTTACAAGTGAGGATGGTTTTTGTCCGGAGATCTTAGTGCGTTACACCCGATGCCTACATTAGTTAACATAGGCACAACAAGCATCCATTTCAACAGTAATAGCATTAATTTGTAAGATTTACGTCATAACTTAGTAAACAGATAATACCCATTCATCAAAACAAGATATATTTCATTGATTGAATAGAAAGTGAACGCTACCTTGTGATTTATTAATTCATTACAGCACTGAAAGCAATGTGACAAAAAATAGATCGATGTCGTCGCGACCTTCATATTAGATTTAGAGCGTTTTCTTATTATCCGATCCGATATCAGCGTTGGCTCCGATATCCAACATCCGATAGTCGACAGTTAGTAAAACGTATGAAATATGTATCTGTCTTTCACATTGTCCGTCCCGATATCGGATATCGGAGCTGACACAGCGGTTTCGCTTGATATCTGATATCGGAGCTGACACAGCGGTTTCGCCCGATATCGGATATCGGAGCTGACACAGCGGTTTCGCCCGATATCGGATATCGGAGCTGACACAGCGGTTTCGCCCGATATCTGATATCGGAGCTGACACAGCGGTTTCGCCCGATATCTGATATCGGAGCTGACACAGCGGTTTCGCCCGATATCTGATATCGGAGCTGACACAGCGGTTTCGCCCGATATCGTATATCAATATTTCAATCAGTTAAATAACAACAACAGCAAAATAAAAAAAAGCGCTGGTGGTTCAGCAGTGAATTGATGCATCTAATGTGTTTACCCACTTTAGTAAGTTATTGTTCCTGTATAATATTGAAAGGTACGATGGATTTTTTCTTATATATTTCAATGTAACAAACAAATAAAACGGTAAAGAACGAACTAACGTTTTTTTCGCCGAAAAAAACAATTTGTTTCTTTCAGAATTTTCAACGCTAGTTAGGCATATCCTTTATGAATAAAAACCACAAAATTAAAATTAAGATTTAAAAAATGTATGTCATATTCAATGGTAGATATTTTTAAGGAGTCTGTGGTTGACCTCATGGTTATTTTTTTTTGAGTCTGTGCTATCGAGCAAATGAACGTATCCTTGACGTATCGGACCGCTTTTATCGCACATATATTTATGTGAAAATAGCACATGGTGTCGGGTATCGAATATCGGTTATCGTCGTCCGACACCGATATCGGATCGGATAATGTGAAAACGGCCGTAGGCATTACGTAGGTACGTATATTCGAATTCGTGTTATTGACTAGTCGGATTGACGTAATTCGTCTGATTGCTCTATTGTTCTAATACTTATTACGTAACACAGGCAAGACGAATGTGTTCGAGAATTTCGAATACTTAGATATTTAAGACATGTCCTGTCCAGTCTAGTCTAGTCTAAGAGAACCTCTGTGGGGTGGTGGTACTGAACGTGGCTGCTACGCAGTAGGCTCGGGTTCGATTCCCACTCAATGCAAATATTTGTATGCATTGGAATGGAATGGAAAGGAGGACTCTTTTGTCCACACCTAGCCTTTTTACTTGGGCTGCACAACGCGTGAAGTATTTGTATGCATTAATATGGGTATTTCTGGCGCGCCTCCCCGTTTCCGGGGACGAGTTGGGGACTCTGTAGTTCCCACACCCGAGAAGAGGGCCAGATCGTGAGAGATGGCCCTGAGTCGGCCGGGGTGCGAGGGATATGCCTGCCAACCTCACCTTCGGCAACCAAAACGACCCACAGGCGGCGTGCGTTTTAGTCGGTTCGAGTCCGACATAACCTCCTCCACCGACTCCGGTGGGGAGGTATCCGTGGGGATTTTGCGCACGTAAAAACAAAATGTCTAATCGTGCCTCGAATAGTAGCTTAAGTCATCTGTCCTGGTTGCCATACGAACATCTTTCGCAGTCATTACGGGTAATTAGAGCCCTCAAAATTTCGACTAGTCTAACTAAAGAACTTCGATATCACCAACTAGTTGTGGAGGTCAGGTGGCAGTCGCTTCACGGAAAATATCGAAGTTTAGCCGCATTTTAGTTAGACTAGATAGCCGACCCCAACTGTGCTGAGAAAAGGCTCAGAGAATGATAAGGAAGACTGTCAGATAATGCCTTTAGCATTAAGTCCGCCTTTGTACAATAAATGGTCCATAAAGTTTAAAAATAAAATAAATAAAAAAATAAATGATGATCTAAGACTTAGCTCAGTTGGTCAGAGTTTTCCTCGTATATGGTAAGGGTCTGGTCGCAGGTTCATGTCCCATCTTAGATGTTTTCTTTTTCCGATCTAAATTTACAGGTAGGTAGATATAATTATAGAAGCATTAGCAATCTGTGAGTACCTACTATGTTTCTGACGTCATACATAGAGATTTTTGAAGTGGGACTGGTAGACCAAGAAATCTTTATTATGACGTCATAATGGGTGTCGTGTGTAGGTTCATGCGTGGTTTTATCACAGACGAACGAACTGTGGTTCTACTATAGGAGTGCCGAAAATCATGGAAAGAGGAGGGGAAGAAACTGAAAAGCGATCTTCAGAGTCTATAGCGGTTGCGTATGTAGGTATGTGATCAGGAAAAACGTCGTACGTAAGTATACCTAGTTTACGAAATAATGACAAACTCAAACTGACCTATCTACAAACTAATATTTTTATCAAATGTAGACTCTATGGCGATGTGTGTAAACTTATAATTAATTGATTATTATTTATTTTACCATTTCCACGGCAGAGTAGATTTTGGACCACCCCATCTCTTGTGCGGTGCTGTACAAGGCGACTTAGGGATAGGGCTGTTTAACATCAGACAGATATATACAGCCCAGATTTAGCCTCAGAGGCATGGTTTGAGTCAACAATAATACCCGGAAGACGGCAATAGGCTCACCCCCTATTACGTGGCACCGAATTCAATGATTGGTGAAATGTCGGTGTTAATTCACCTCTGCCTAACCCTCCGGGGATAAAGGCGTGATTATATGTATGTATGTATATTACGACTCTTGGCGCGTCAAGCCAGTTTTCGAAAATCTTTGAACGCAGATATATTTAAGAGTAAAATAATTTCTCAATTGAGTAAAATCTGCTAGCTCCAGTATTTAGAGTACTTATCTTCCAGGTGAATAAAAAAAACATCATAACATAACATAAACTCACGCCTATATCCACGAAGGGGTAGGCAGAGGTGCTAGCACCCACATTTCGCCAGTTTATGTTTAGGTCCCAATGTAATAGGTGGCGAGCTTATTGCCATTAACCAGGCACTTATAAACCTGCGATAAATACACACAATACACACAATAAAAAAAAACATTATGTAATTAAACTGCTATGAGCATGTATTAATTAGCGATGAATAGGTACAGCGGTACGTGTGCACCTGAAAAGCCTATACAGACTGCATGCAGTAAAACTCGCAATGCAAACCTTCATTCTGAAATTCCCAGGAACTCACTGTGAAAGGGTGAGGTGCGGCGGCACTGCGACGCGCGTCGGTTTATAAAAGGCAGGTATAGATATACATTTAGGTCGGCCCCTTCGTATACATAGCTTCATGTATATGAGCTGCATATATGAAATGTGTATTCATTGGAAATAATTGCGTCTGTAACAGAATTTGTGCAGTCGAGCGTATCACTGGTGTACAGTAGGTATTAGATGTTGTACTCTTAGGTCCTCTGCGGCGGTGTGACTGTATGATTGGATTTTCAGGTGTAGCGTCTTAGCTTAAAATTTTGGGTGAACAACCATCGTTGAACTCGCGTCATCGTCACCGTCATGCGGACTCTGATTCTGACGACGATACAATAGAACTATAGGGCGCGTTCAGTACTTTTTACCCGACTACGGCGAAGCCAAAGGAGGGTTATGATTTTGACTGTCTATGTATATGTAGGTTCATCTGTTCCCTCATAGTTCCTGAACCACTTATTAGAACTAGACAAATGAGGTATCATTAGAAGCGTCTTGGTTGTCCGCTGGTTATAAGCTATATGACGTGTCACTGAATCATTAGATTAGTAGCGCCCTCTAGCGGTCATAAAGTACTGTGCTAAAAAATAAACTTGAGATAAATATGTCGTGTTTGGTATCAGTAAAGGTTTTAGTTTTAAAAGTAAATTTAAAACTAAAACCCACTACTGTAAAATCACGCTTCAGCTCGTGTTGTGTTCCTGGCGGTGAGTAGGGTAGTCAGAGCTCAACAGAGAGTTTATGTGCTGTCAGTTGGAAGATCCAAGGCTTGTCCTGATTGTGTCTTCTGCACTGACAGCACAGAAATGCGCAGTTCTATCAGCGTCGGCAGCATGAGTGTGGCACCCAAGGTGTTGCACGGTAACCAATTTCCATCAGCTGTGCTTGTCTGTCACTTAAGTTGTATATTTTTTTTTCTGAAAGATCAATCTGTGGTACAGCAGATATGTTTATTGTGCTCACACTCATGAAGTATTGGGATAGAAGTAAACGGCGCGGCTGCGCGGCGCTGCGGCGAGCTTTTACGTCTACCTACCCTAAAGGGAGAAAATTAAGTATGTGTTACGTATGCATGTATTCATGAATGCGGACTATACTTCAAGAGTCCTTTCTCAGACTGTGCTGTTTTCGGAGGTAGGATTCGGTGGCAGACAAACACACAGCTAACCTGATGGAAAGTGGTGACCGTGGCCTATGGACGTGTGCAAAACCAAGAGAGTCACATTCGCGCTGCCAACCCTGTAAGCATTGAGAGTTTCTTTGCCGTCAGTGTAAAAGACAAAGCAGGACAACCTTTTGGTCTTCCCACTGACAGTACAAAAACTCTCCAGTGAACTCTGGCTGCCTGCCCTATTCACCGCCAGGAACACAACACGAGGTTATTATGGCCGCGGTATTCTGTAGGGCGGAGGTACTTCCCCAGTCGGACTTCTCAATTGGACGGAATTATTGAGTACCTATTGCGGACATAAACCCATCCTTAAGTGAAAGGAACAACCAGGTCCTCGATTCTATTAAAACAAAATCACGGTCATTCCACAGGCACAAAAAATGGCTTGTAATTTTAGACTTTATTTCTAATGCCCTTCAGTTCAATATTAATGCAAAGAGTTTCATTACAATTTTACATTCACTCTGCAAAAAACTTTTTTAATTTTGGACTTTATTGCCATTGCATTAATGTCTAAATTTAAATGGATTTTTGTTCGTGGTACGACAGAAGTTTTGCTTTAGCAAATTTGAGGCCCAGTCCGTTATTAGGTATTATGTTCAATTCTTATGCCATAATAATATCTTCAGATTTTTATATCAATTCTCTCGATTTCATCTCAGTTCAGTCACAGTACTAATATCTATATTACTGTGGTTCAGTTCAGTGATCGGTTCTCTCGATTTCTTTAATCTTCATCTCGCACTGAATCCGCTCACCTCTTCTATTTTGTTGATCTTGGCTTTTATGGGAGCGATTGACATCTATCCTCCTAATCCTTAGAGAAAAATTCGTGTCAGGTTACAGGTGAGTTTGGTTTGAGCCCCGAAGGTCTTCCTACCTATACCTATCCTACCCTATGACACTTAGGTATACGGGTGTAATATAATATACTACACTACAAGATGGTTAAGTTAAATAAGTATATCAATAGAATTTCATGAAAATAAAGTAGGTACGAGCAACATGTTATCTAACATTTACTTGGAACTGATTTTATTTCAGAGCAAATTAAATGTTTTCATCCTGTTCACAAAATGTCTGCCGAAATTCATTACCTACTTATTGAGCAAAATATTCGGTATTTACCTACATAAGTATCTCCATTTTGTATGGAGCACGTTTTCAATAATATCCTCTTAAGATAGTTAATTTCACTGAAATATCGTTTTTGCTTGTGTTTTTTTTATATAGGACACGTCAATTAGACTTTACCTCGCCTGATGGTAAGCTGAAGGCAAAGTTTCAGAAAAGAGGGCCACCTTTTTTTTTTTCATAATTCATAATTCATTTATTACTGTAAAATAGTACAACATTCTCCTTAGGTGACAAAGATTTGTGAATAATAGTAAGTATCTATTAGAGATATAATATCCAAGGAGTGCTGTGGCACTCGTACTAGGTGACCCTGTGTCACGAGTGCCGTCACCTTCCTTGCAGTCTGAAAGTACATTACAGTACATCACTTATACTACATTTTAATTAATAGATACACCATGTTACATACATACATATACCATGTTACAATGGTGACACTCAGTTTGACGGCCTCATCATAGGTTTTATAAGTAGGTACATTAATAATTTGGGTAGGTACATTGATCATTTTGAAGGTCTTGACCGTTTTAAGAATATTGAGACCCCTTCGTAGTGTTCCTCGGAGGGGTTGCCATACGAAAATCTATTCTGTCTGTCTGTCCCAAACAGTCAGTAACTACAGAACTATGATATCGTCAATTGGCTGTGGAGATCAGATGGAGATGTAAAGTAAAAGACCTTGATAATCCAGATAAAAAAAAAAACGTAGGAGAGCTGACTCCTAGCTTCGAAGTACCAGCTTTAGAATTTGGATGTGACCAGGTTTAACTTCATAACTAAGATCAGAAGGTTTCTTCATGGTCAGCAGAGCGAGTGTGACACCCCTGGTGTTGCATACGTCCATCGGCCACGGTAACCGCTTCCCATCAGGTGGGCCGTGTGCTTGTCTGCCATCTAAGTGGTATAAAAAATACTTCTTGGATGACTGTATGCTGGGATGTAGAGAAAAAATATTTTAATGTAAGTAGATAAAATTATGACGCCTCGATCCTACTAAAGCAAAACCAATGATATACCACAGACACTGCAAAAAAAGGCATAAAACTTTAGACTTTAATTCTATAAGCTTAAAGTCCAAAATTAAGGTAGTTTCATTACACTTTCATTCTCACTGCAAAAAGCCTTTAAGTGCATTGTTTTAAAGTCTAAAATTAAATGGTTTTTTTAGCAGTGTCCGTGGTATGACAGTGGTTTTTTTTAGCAAAATCGAGGCCCTGGCCCCTTTTTTTTACGTGCGCAAAATCCCTAAGGATACAATGGTGATTCATTTGCAGGCAGCTGCATAAAAATATTTAATAAAATTCCTCAGGTTTATGCCAATAAATAAATTTTTAATAGAAGTGAAAAAAACTTTAATGAGTATAAAGTGGATGAGTATCTTAATGATGTTAATGCGTGGTCAACATAAGTCTCTTGCTTGCTCGCACAAAATAAATTGTAAACTAAAGCAAATTTAAAAAAGAAAAATAATCTAGTTCTAATATAGTTCGCTGAGATTCTTGCTGGTATCTTCTCAGTAGAACTAATCTACCGAACCAGTGAAAGAATCATTTTCCAATGGTTTATTTTTACATTATTTAATATTTTTATATTATTTCTTGACTAATTGTAAAATTTTGACGTTCATATGTGCTCTTGTGTGCCTAAACTGAATAAATGAAATTGATTCTTTGATTGCACGCCGCCTGTGGGTCGTTTTTGGTTGCCGAAGGTGAGGTTGACAGGCATATCCCTCGCACCCCGGCCGACCCAGGGCCATCTCTCTCGATCTAGCCCTCTCCTCAGGCCCTGGCCCCTAGACAAGTGGCAATTCGTTGGCTGGCGTATTGTAGAATTTAATGATTTATACATGTGTAAGATTGACACGTCTTTTGAAGTTTTTGGCATACATTGACGACTGCCATTAACGTAAAATGTTGAAGCATTTAGTATGCTAACTATTCAAATCGATTGAGAAAAATTGAATCGGTTCAGGCGACATTCGAACCCACGATCTTACCCGAAACCAATCCAAGGCCAAGGTTCTGTTGCTTAGTGGTCAAGTGTAATGGTGTAAGTGGTCAAAGGTTGAAATCCCGCCTAAACCGATTAATTTTTTTTCTATATCTTAATTGATTTGAACTGTCATTAACGTCAAAATATGTGTCAATCGCATACATTAATCATTATATTCTATAAGATACCTTAACGAATTCCCACTTGTTTAGAGAAACTGTTTCCACTACATTCTACTACAATAACAAACTCTCAATGCATGCAGGGTTGGCAGCGCGAGTGTGTCTCTCTTAGTTATGCACGCGTCCATAGGCCACGGTGACCACTTTCCATCAGGTGGGCCGTGTGCTTGTCTGCCACCTAAGTGGAATAAACAAAAAAATAATATGCACACGGGCTACCAAGGCAATCAGGGCTATAAAAATAGTCAACCCGTAACTCTATCCGAAATAGACCGGTGCGGTGACTCCTAGGAGCTGTGAAGAATAAAGAATCACAAACGAAATATATGAATGGAATCATCAACACATTCATATTGATTGCCTGTTATCAAAAACCAAATATTTTATCGTCGAGATAAGATATTTGTAATTGAAAGTGAATAACATAACAATGACATAACAGTTGCGGTAAATATGTTACACGCCATCTAGCGAACGACTTGAGATTTACTGAATTTACATCATAATAAGCTCAGTAATTTTATATTTTTTTTATAATGTTCAAGAATCAAAGAATCAATTTCATTTATTCAGTTTAGGCACATAAAGAGCACATATGAACGTCAAAATTTTACAATTAGGTATGTCAAGAAATAATATTAAAATATTAAATAATGTAAAAATAAACCATTGGAAAATGATTCTTTCGCTGGTTCGGTAGATTAGTTCTACTGAGAAGATACCAGCAAGAAACTCAGCGAACTACATTAGAACTAGATTATTTTTCTTTTTTTTAGCGTTAGCTTAGCTGGAGGGGTTAGAGGGAATATTAGTAGTTTCAAAAAACAGTTCTAATATTCTTTAAAAATAATGTTGAAGTTAGTGAAGATGTTTGGTTGTTTGTCAACTACGCTGTAACAGCTGACCGTTACTGGCTGAAATTTGGTACAGAGATAGATGATTTCTACTTTTTAACCCCGGGAATAGGTTGCTATGGGTTGCGGGAACGAGATACAAACGCCACGCAAATCACGGGCAACAGCTAGTCACACTATAAAAGTATCAACCCTGCGGCGAATCTTGTGTAACCCAGAAATCAAAATATCATAGCAGCTGTTGTACAAGGAAAAAACACAGTGTTCCTGGTGTTGCAAGGTTATGTTTATGCCTGTTGGCCGCACTAGTGCATAAACACCGCTTATTTATCATTCTATTTACCTACTGCTAGCTTGAATACTAATATAGACCTACTCTGATAGCGTTAATATAAGTTTAGATAAGTATGATGGCTCGTCGGTAAAGCATTTTTCAAAATTAATGTATAAAAATAATAAAATAAACTTCCATTGCTTCGTTTGTCTCGCTAAAACTTAAGGATATCTTTCGACTGCTACGCAGGGGGCGCGGGTTCGATTCCCGCTCATTGAAAATATTTGTATGCATGAATATGTATATTTGCATTGGTCTGAGTGTTTCTATGTATAATAAAAGTTATGCTTACCATGGGTCTAGATAGCGTTGTGTGGAATGTTGTACAATATGAAATGAAATGAGGGCACATAGAATCTCTGTACTTACAGGGTTGGCAGCACGGATGTGACTCCACTGTTGTTACACACGTTCATAGGTCACGGTAACCACTTTCCATCAGGAGGGCCGTGTGCTTGTTTGCCACCTAAGTTGTATTAAAAAAAACCCCATCTCTTCCCATGCGGTGTCGTACAAGGCAACTAAGGGATAGGGCTGTTTAACATCAAATAGATATATTCATTCAGTTCAGATTCTGCCTCAAATGCATTGCTCAAGTCAACAATAGTGCTCAGAAAACGACAATAGGCTAACCCCCTATTGCGTGGGACCGAATACAGTGTAGGTGAAATGTGGGTGTTAATTCACCTCTACCTAACCCTTTCGGGATAAAAGCGTGATTATATGTATGTACGTTAAGCGGTGAGAAAATATGAAAAAATTGTGAGGAAGAACGGGTACAGAATTCCATACAGACGAAGAGACGATTATGGGCTAGTGGCTTATATAAATTATAAAATGAATTCATTATCATCACAACATCAATCCCGGTTGAATCCCAAGCTTACACTTCGGAGTCTGGTGTTCGCTTTCCAACAATCACCACTGCAAGTCACCCTCAGTGTAACCATCGCACTATGCACCATCGTGGTGTGCAACGGGGATTTATTGACATGACAGAGGAAGCATAGGGTAGCAATGAGCTTTGCACCAGTGTGTTATGTGACCACCTCCACGCGCATTGTAAATTGTAGAGCATGATCCATCAATAGCCACTGTGTAATGGGAACATTACCAATCGACTGAAAATCTCAAACGGCGTAATTACCTATCATATCGAAATCTTATATCTGTGTTATTTTGCTTGTTAAATTATGGGCTTTGTGAACTAAAATTAGAATGTAGAAAATTCTACCTAATCAACAGATTAATTGATAAGTGTAATTATATCTAGTATCAAGAATTTCTTAACGATAAATCAATGTTTTTGTTTTTATGTAATAATTTGATTAATGAACGACTAAACGACACATTGGAACAAAATATACGCTTCTTGTTTAAAGACATTGCAAACCAATTCCTGCTGCCATCAACGATTCGCGTGGCCATCAGACTCTCATCAGAGAAAAAATGTTATTTTTTTTTAATTATCAAAAAAATATACTTTTGCCAGTTATAATTTTTAGTAGGACATTTTTGAACTTTTGTAAAATACGTAGAGAATTTTGTCTAAGTACCTACCTACCTATCCTTACCTTTAAGACACTCTACTAAAGATGTTGAAATTATTGACTGTACTACCATATTAGAAGGAGCAATATAAGCTAATTTTGCAGTTTGCTCAACAGGGCCTCTCCTACGATTTCTCCTCTTGTTGTGGTTTGTATAAACTTTCAGTCGATTTCAGGGCCGTCTTTAAACTATTTGAGGCCCTGGGCACATTAGGATCATGGGGCCCCTAGGACCTTGAGAAAACACTATTTAGTTACAATAGATAAAGAAAGACAAACAAGGTTCTAAATTTATTTTTATTTAGTTACTAACTATAAAAAAATAGGAAATATAAAAAATAATCTACAAAAGTAACTCGCTTAACATAAAATCCTTAGATTAATTCTATGTTGATTGCAAAGGTACCCTTCTAGATTTAAGATGAGCAAAATCGTTAATCACATCTTCAAAATCTATGGTATTGAGAATATCACATTCTATGGACATCAGCGACAAACTAGTTAATCTCTCTTGAAGCATTGTACTTCTTAATTCATTTTTTATTCGTTTCAATTTGGAGAAGGAGCGTTCTCCGCTGCAGTTAGTTACCATCATACTTAAAAATATTCTCAATGCAATTTCTACGTTAGGAAATGTGTCTTCAATTTTGTTTTGCTTTAATAGATTATATACTTCCTGTACACTGTTAGATGCTTCATTTTCACTCTGAACATTTTTTAAGTATTCTTTTAAATGTTGACATTCTATTTCTAACTCTTTTTCATTTACATCTTCGTGATAGATTTGAGAAAATTCTTTGCATCCTTGTCGTATCTCTTCGGAATTCAGAGTTTTTAAGTGAAAAAATAAACTAAAACGTTGACTGACGGTCTCATATGAACTTTGTCGCTGTTTTAGATGAACACTCAAGGTATCGATTATTGGGAGAAAGGTTTCTACGTTGAATCGCTCTTTTCCATTCAATTGGACTGATGGCGCAGAGCCATCAAAAAAAATCAGCCGTGAGCTTCTACGTCTTGTTCTTTGAGATAGATCTTTGTAGTCAGATTCTGGGTTATTTTCTTTGGCAGATGATTCGAAGTTATCAAATTTATCCCTGAGGTTAGTAATAAAATCATAAAGTGAAGTCAACAAATTGGTTGCAACGTCCAGTGTTATTGTTTCTTTCTGAAGATAATTACTTGTTTTGTCTATTCTTTCCAATATGGTGCTCCAGATTTCCGTCAGTATAATAAATTCTAGATTTCCCATTTTTCTAGACAGACTAAGGGCTTCGTCTCTTGTTTCTCGTGCCTTTTCAGTATCGTTTGCGATGGTGATTAAAGCTTCTAATATTCTTTTATAACCCCCATGCAAAGCACTTACTGCATCAGCTCGGGCTGACCATCTGGTTTGTGAAAGACTCTTAACAACTTTTTTTGAACCTAAATGTTCTGTTAATATATTCCATCTGTGGGTAGAGCCCGAAAAAAAGTTGTACACTTTCTGAACTATTTCAAAAAACTGTGATGCCTCCGGTACACACCCAGCAGCATGGACACCTACCAAGTTTAGTGAATGTCCTGCACATGGTATAAAGGTGGCAAATTCACATTTTTCCTTGATTCTTGTTTGTAGACCACTATACTTTCCCGACATATTTGAAGCATTGTCGTAGCTTTGTCCTCTGCAATCTTTTATGGGAATATCATGTATCTCTAAAAAATTTAAGATGGTCTCCGCTAAATACTTAGATTTATGCTCTTTAATAGGTATAAATTTCAAAAACCTTTCAACAGGAACACAGTCTTTTACGTATCGAATGATGAAAGTTAGCTGGTCAATATGAGACAGATCGGGCGTACTGTCAACGCTTATGGAAAAATATTTTGCTGATTTAACTTCATTTATAATTTTTTTTAGAACCTGTTTTCCCATTACTTCAATAAACTCATTACAGATATTTGCTGATAAATAAGAAATGTTACCCTTTCCAGGATTCCCAAATTTTTTTAAGTGATCTGCAAGAAATGGATCAAATTCACTCAATAATTCCATACAACCCAAATAATTTCCATTGTTTGGAGATCCTAGGATTTCATTGTCGCCGCGAAATGGAAGCCCTCTCGATGCCAAAATTTTTACAACAGCTACAATCCGTTTAAGTACGTTTCTCCAGTAATCCACTTCCTTTTGATGTTGAGATAATAACTCTATATCTACTCTACCAACCGCTTTACTTCGTGCCAGATAAGTCATCATAGATTGCTTATGCGCTGGGCTATTTTCATGTGTTAAAATTATGTGATTAATATGCTTCCAATCATTACATCCATTCCGAGAGCAAAGATTAACATCAGTTGGGTTAAATAAGCAGCATGAAAAACAAAATACAGAGCATTTGGAAGGCGAATACAGCAACCACATTCTTTCGACGCTTTCATTGTTCTTTAATTTGCGAATAAATAATGCTTTGTTGAAATATCTCGTCACTAATTTATTACCATCTTTGTAGGTTCTGGATGCCTCGGAAAAGTCAGAATCTTTATTTTGAAAATATACTGGTCCCTTACGAATTAAAATTTCGCGATTTATTTCAACAAACTTTTCGTGAAAATAATCGGCGGGATCGTGCGATATTAATTCTTCTGTGTTGGAAAACTGCTGTTCAATTGACACAGTTGGAGTTGTCGGTTTTAGTGAAGTTACTGAAGTCGTTGCACTTTCGTCGTAGGAATAGTCGCTTTCTGATTCAATCTCTTTTTCAAAATTGGAACATGAAGGTTTAGAAATTCCCGCAATTTGTAATTGAGCTGAGTCATCATGTGGAACATTTATGAGTTGATTGCTACTTACAGAAGTTTCTCCAGTAGTAGTAGTAAAATATGATGTTAATTTTGGTAACTTTTCAATTACTTCTTTCTGATGTAGAGCTTTTTTCCTTTTTTCAGATCCACTAGGATATGACCGTTTCGACATTTTATATTATAATTCAGTATTTAATTAATTTTATAACGAAAATATTCGCTAACACAAAACAGACAAACGACGATTTAATCAAACAATACTATTTTTTTGTCAGAGCTCAAGCACAGTCAGTAACAAACTAACAACTACAAACAAAACAAACGCCACAACATCGCAGACAAATACTTGAAGGGAATTCCCGTTCGTCAAGTCAAACGACGATCGGGAGTCGGGAATTCCCCTTTTTTGTCTTTGATATTACGAATGACGTTCGAATAGGTTTCTTAAAGACATAAACCACACCGCATCAAATAATTCTTCTTTTTTTAATTTAATAATTTTTCTTTTAATTGTATTCTTATACTTACATATAGGTATTTAAATTAACCTAAATATACTAATATCGGAAAAACTCATTTTTGAGAGAGAGTGGAGTACTTATACCCTGTTTATTTATTAGTTTGATCTTTCTTTTTGACGGATGTCAAATCTGAAATCGATATAACTTTGCAACGACGAACAATATTTTCTTATTTTAATAATATTAAAAATTGATAATAATCATAAGAATAGACACACAACATAAGAGTACCTGTTAAGGACTCAAGCATTTTCCGAAAGTCTTAAGTGGTTTTTATTGCTTCGAAGTAAAATTTAAATAGAAAAACTGAAAACAATGGTACCTACCCAATGTTTTTATGTCTAGTGCAATAAAATTGATTGACGAATGAATTTATTTATTTTGAATAGTTTAAAACATACATACAGCCACATATTTAGCCAACACATTTTTTACACCAATAGATATTTTCTGTTTCCCATCACTGACCCATCTGTCAAAAAGTTCAAGCTATGTTGTACAAGGTATAGCTATCCGCATGCGGCAAACTAAAGCTAATATAATAAGCGTAGGTATTGTAGTAAGTCATTATCATCAGATTTTTCAAAATTAATGTTTTTCGGTAATACCTAAATATCGGTTATCATTTGGTAATCTGGCAGGAACTAGGGGGCCCCATTCGATCGCGGGGCCCTGGGCACGTGCCCATAGTGCCCAGTGGGGAAGAGGGGCCTGGTCGATTTCAGTCGTCAGACGATAGATAGAGGGACTATTTATCGTGTGACGAAAATGGAACACCTGCGTCAAAGCTAGTCTTGCAGCTTGTAGGTGAGGTTGGCCACGATTTTTTGTGCTGTCAGTGGGAAGACCAAAGGTTTGTCTTGCTTTATCTTCTACACTCACTCACTTCAGAGACTCTCTATTTTTACCGGCAGCACGAGTGTGACTCCCCTGGTGCTGCACACGCCCATAGTCCACAGTAACCACTTTCCTTTCGCTGGGCCATGTGTTTATCTTCCACATAAGTTGTATAAAAAACATATATTTTAACATTATGCAACCAATTTATCTACAAAAGTATAACTAAATTGAACTTTTGTTATTGTAACCTTATTAATTCTAAAACGATAAATTAAAAATAAACAGCATTGCGAAACTGGCACACAAAAAATAAATAAATCGTATGACCTTCATAGTTGTTATGTTAGACGCGAATGATTACATTGTTAGTATCATCATCATCATCATTGGGTAGAATTGTTTGATCATTTATTTCGAATAGATAAATAAGTATTTTTTTTATACCACTTATGTGGGAGACAAGCATACGGCCCACCTGATGGTTACCGTGGCCTATGGACGTCTGTAACACCAGAGGAGTCACAGTCGCGCTGCCAACCCTGAAAGTACAGAGTCTCTGTGCCGTCAGTAGAAGACAAAGCAGGACAAGCCTTTAGTCTTCCCACTGACAGCACAAATTCTCCAGTGAGCTCTGGTTACCCTACTCACCGCTGGGAACACAACACAAAGTTATTATAGCTGCGGTATTCTGTAGGGCGGTATAATACTTTATTTTTGTATACTTAAGCCATCGTGTTTACAATGTCTAGCTAGGTTACCTACAATAAAAAATGTTATCATGGACACGCAGAGGAAGAAATATAAATAAATACATATATAAATACAGCGGTAGCACAGTGGTATGGGTAATGGACTGTTGCGACGAGGTCTCGGGTACGATCCCAGGTTTTACCATGGCGCACACCAATGACTTTTCGATGCTTTTCAAAGTTATGCGTGTATTTATCGCAGGTTTATAAGTGTCCGGTTATTGGCAATATTCTCGCCACCTATTACATTGGGACCTAAACATAAACTGGCGAAATGTGGGTGCTAGCACCTCTGCCTACCCCTTCGGGGATATAGGCGTGGGTTTATGTTATGTGTTATGTTTACATATTTGTAATATAACGTTCTAGTAAGTAATCCGAATATAGTGGCGACGTTTCTTGTGAATACTAGCATCTTCTATGATGAGAATCTCAGCCAAACCGAAGTAGTGCAAGACGTGGTTCGCCGAAATAGTCGAAGTTGTTCGCTAGTTGTCATAACAATGAATGGTTTGATCTGAAGTCTACAAAGGAGCAGCTCTGTCCATCTTAAGAGTCTTGAGATCAGTGGGAAGTCAGTGACTATTAAGGAGGTAGGACACGGCGGTATTTCCGCCCGATTGAGCAGTCCGACTGGGGTAGTACCTCCGCCCTACAGAATACCGCGGCTATAATAACTTCGTGTTGTGTTCCCAGCGGTGAGTAGGGTAGCCAGAGCTCACTGGAGAATTTGTGCTGTCAGTGCGAAGACTAAAGGCTTGTCCTGCTTTGTCTTCTACTGACGGCACAGAAACTCTGTACTTACAGTGTTGGCAGCGCGACTGTGTCTCCTCTGGTGTTACAGACGTCCATAGGTCACGGTAACCACTTTCCATCAGGTGGGCCGTCTGCTTGTCTGCCAACTAAGTGGTCTAAAAAAAAAAAAAGTGACGGTCAAGATGCATAAAAGGTTGATTTTGTAGTACCCGAATAGTACGGTGGTTCCTCTGTAAAACATCCTAACACCCAGACTCCAGACCAACCGTTTTACCATATCGCTGAAGCTTGAACGATAATAAATTTCTTAAACCTACCTACTAAAATCAGAAATACGTGCGGTAACATGACGCATTACAAGTTCTTCGCCATAATAGCTAAGGTTGATAACTACTGCTTATCACACTTTACTTAGATATGAAAATGACGCAATATAGTCATAAAATAGCTAATGTAACGTTATATGAATGTAGGTATTATAAACCAAGCTGTGCTCGCAATGTGCTGTGACTTTTTCTAAACTAAAAACAGTCTAAGTTGCGATAATGTTAACGAGAATTAACGCGATCATGGCATAGGTTAGTTTCGGTAGGTAGTATTTTTTATTACACCTGGGTGGTTTCGCCTTATCAAAGGTTTACAGTGACAGTGAATAATATGTAACAACAAATTCCACCAAGTGCCATCAATCAACAGTACAAATAGTCCATTCGATATAAACGATTATGTTATATTAACGATACTGGACACAAAAATACTAAACTACTGAATGGTTATAGATGCGTTATAAAGCAAGACCCTTCAGACGCTCTTGATCTTACTTTGGTATGATCGCAACTAGAATATTATATTATAGGAGGTAGGACACGGCGGTATTTCCGCCCAATTGAGCAGTCCGACTGGGGAACAGAATACCGCGGTTATAATAACATCGTGTTGTGTTCCCAGCGGTGAGTAGGGTAGCCAGAGTTCACTGGAGAATTTGTGCTGTCAGTGGGATGGCTCAAGGCGTGTTCTGCTTTGTCCTCTACACTGACGGCACAGAAACTCTGTGCGCTTGTCTGCCACCTAAGTGGTATAATAAAAAAGAAAAAAATAGGTACAAACATACCTTTGGTTTGCCTGACGTTTCGACCAGGTTACACCGGCTGTGGTCACAGACTGACTGGTTCAGCGGTGCGCGCCCGCCGTCTTCGAGCTAGTGATGTAGAAGGTTCTGCCTCTACCCGCACATTCTCGATATTTTTTAGATTTTGTTTTCGCCATGTACCGTCACATGTGGTATGTGACGGTACATGTACATGGTACATGGCGGAAACAAAATCTCAGTCAGACCAAAGGTGTGTATGTACCTACCTATACCATGATCGCGTTAATTCCCATTAATATTATTGTATTTCATGGAACGCGATAGTTTAAAAGTTATTACTCTTATTAGTCTAAGTTGTCTCCTTCAAAATAGGTTCAGTTTCTTCGGAGATTACAACACAGATAAAATTTACAGTCCGGCATTTTTAAAAAAGCTATAGTTTTAACGTGACAAACAGACACCTAAATCTTATTAATAATAGATTGCTAGAGTCTTAGACTGCGAAATGCTACAGCAGGGCAGCTCCCGGTCAGATGGACGGACGACCTGGCCCTCAAATCTACTAAAGCACAACCAGTCATACCACAGAGCCAGCAAAAATTTAATTTACTTATTAAATGTGTTTAAGAGGAATGCGTCCGTTGGACAAAGCCGGTTGACGTAGCTAAAGACGGAGGATGGCAGCATGGCAACGACAACGGCAGAGGTACTTAGGGAGGTCGAAAGGTTTTATGGGCTGCTATATACATCTGCTAAACAGCCCGCTGACATGGTTAGAGATCCAAGAGCCAAGCTTACCCGACATCATACCGAAGACATCCCGGACATCAGCCTGTACGAGATTAGGATGGCCCTCAATCAGCTGAAGAATAACAAAGCGGCGGGTGAGCACGGAATTACAGCAGAACTTCTGAAGGCAGGCGGAACGCCGGTACTAAGGGTCCTTCAGAGACTCTTTAATTCCGTCCTTCACGAGGGCACAACGCCGGAAGCGTGGTACGGGGGCATGGTGGTCCTCTTCTTCAAGAAAGGCATTTACTAGCTGTTTTCGAGGGTTATTACGAACCGTCGCGCCAACAGGCTTGATGACTTCGAACCACCCGAACAAGCTGGATTCCGAAAAGGCTACAGTACCATAGACCACATCCACACGCTGTGGCAGGTTTTACAGAAGACTAAAGATTATAACCGGCCCCTCTGCTTAGGATTCGTGGACTATGAGAAAGCCTTCGATTCGATCGAAATATGGGCAGTGCTACAGTCTCTCCAGCGATGCCGGATAGATCACCGGTATATTGAAGTGTTGAAGTGCTTATACCAGAACGCCACAATGTCGGTCCGAGTACAGGAACAGAGCACGAAGCCAATCCCAATGAAAAGAGGCGTTAGACAGGGAGACGTTATCTTTCCGAAACTGTTTACTGCCGCCTTGGAAGACGTCTTCAAGCTACTGAACTGGAAAGGACGTGGCATCAACATAAACGGCGAGTATTTTATTCACCTTCGGATTGCCGATGATATTGTCATTATGGCAGAGTCGCTAGAAGATTTAAACACTATGCTCGAAGACCTCAATAGAGTATCCCAACAGGTGGGCCTCAAGATGAACATGAACAAGGCAAAGGTTATGTCAAATGTCCATGTTGCGCCTCTACCGGTGCATGTTGGGGACTCAGTCTTAGAGGCTGTTGACGAGTACGTCTACTTGGGTCAACTGATCCAGGTAGGAAATTCCAGCTTCGAGGACGAGGTATATCGACGAATCCGACTCGGCTGGGCAGCGTTCGGGAGGCTACGAGATGTCTTCTCGTCCGACATACCTCAGTGCCTGAAGACGAAAGTCTTTAACCAATGTGTGTTACCAGTGATGACTTACGGATCTGAAACGTGGTCCCTCACTATAGGTCTCCTGAAAAAGCTCAAAGTCGCTCAACGAGCTATGGAGAGGCCTATACTCGGTATTTCCTTACGTGACCGCGTCAGAAATTATGATATCCTAAGGAGAACAAAAGTAACCGACGTAGCCCAGCGGATTATCTCGTTGAGGTGGCAATGGGCGGGACACATAGCGCGCAGAACAGATGGCCGATGCAGCAAAAAAGTTCTGGAATGGCGACCGCGTAAAGGCAAACGTAGCGTAGGACGCCCAACGGGCAGGTGGAAGGACGACCTCATGAAGGTCGCCGGGAAGCGCTGGATGCGGGCTGCTTTAGATCAGTCATTCTGGAAGTCTGTGGGAGAGGCCTATGTTCAGCAGTGGACTATGTGTGGCTGACATGATGATGCTGATTAAATTTTAGACTTTATTTCTAAAGGATTACAGTCCAAAATGAAATGAAAAGAGCTTCATTATACTTGTACATTCACACTGCAAAAAGTCTTTTAATTTTTGTCTTTAAGGGAATGCCCTTAAAGACTAAAGTTAAAAGACTTTAAAGCAATGGCTTTAAAGTCTAATCTCGAATATACTTTTTAGCAGTGTCCGTGGTATGACTTACGTAGTAACTATTTATTAATCTGTAGTATGACAGTGGTTTTGCTTTAGCAGAATCGAGGCCCTGAAAAATGTACCTATCAACGATAGACAGAAAACAGAAAGAAGGCAGAAACCCGGATACAATGACACACATTAGAAAAGGCAGGCTAAATCATTGACAAGGCTTATTCATTGACAATTATCATCATCATTCAAGCATTAATCCCGACCCTGTCGCATCCGAGGCCTTTACCTCTGCTCTGAGTCCGGGCGGCTGAACTGCATTATTAATATTATAATATGATTTTTACCTTGTATCATTTATTTTCTTACGTTCCTACTTAGTATTCTTGGCAGTATATATATATTGATAAGTGTTCCTCGGGAAAAAATATTTTACAAAATAAAACACCGTCAATCAACTGTATTGTTCATATATCCTGTTTCCTGTATGTGAGATGGTGTGAATCAAGTCGTATTTATGTTTTATAATGTAAGACTGAACATTGGGCATTGATGACATCACTACATTGATTAGTAAGTAAGTAGCCTACTTGCGCTCTCATCCATACAATGTTGCTAGAGCTAAATAGTTAACTTACTTCGGTACTACGGTAACTTGCTAAATAATTAATATATTTTAATATATTAATAGAAAACATTATAAATAACTAAATAATATTCAATGATTTAGTGTTTAAAAAGCACACTTGTATGTAAAAAAATTAACTGCAAGTGTATGTGGTGCCATCTGTTTAAACATTTAAGAACTATTTGATACAGAGGTAGCTATGCTTCGTTGATGCAGTGCAACTTTCAGTAGATGAACGAACTACAGGATTACGTAGTACCACTTACTGCCACCCTAAAATGGCGAGGAGTCACTGTAGTATTTCAGTATTTAGAGCTAGTTAGAGCTTTCGACTGCTAAGTTAGAGGTCGCGGGTTTGACTACCGCTCAGTGCAAATACTTATATGCATTATATTATTGCATTGGTCTGGGTGTTTCTATGTGTAATTATACAAAAAAGTGTAAGTATTAATATACAAAAAAGGGAAATATATTTACAACAAATATTAAGTGGAAAAACGATTCCTCTGCCTATCCCTATAGAAAATAAGCTTAACTTTATGTACCTGTGTGCTTCATTGGTTTTCCTTCGGTTAAGGTTGCTTTTTCTATCACCCATCATTTCAATATGGTTTTTTTATTTATATTTTATTTAATGCATAATTATATTATAATTATATCAATGAAAAAAATCATCCGTGAATTTAAACTATAGTTGCGGCACGCTATGATGGCTGTTTCGACACGAAAGGTTTTGCTCGTTGTCTCTTTTTTACCCAACTACGGCGAAGCAAAAGGAGGGTTCTGATTTTGACAGACTATGTGTGAAGAATGAATGTATGAAGGTTCATCCTCATAGCTCTTCAGCCACTTATTAACTGGATAAATGAGATACTATTAGAAGCGTCTTAATATTGTCCGCTGGTTATAAACTATATAATGCGTCATTGAATCTAATACGGCGCCCTCTAGCGGTCATAAAGCACTGAAAGAAATATTTCGTGTTTAGTATCAACTGAAAGGGCTTAATTAGCACATTTCAAATATGTAATAATTATACCTATTGCTTGCCTCGAAATAATATAAATAAAATAATAATTTCAAGACTATAACCCGACTACTGAAAAAACACGCTCTAAAAAGTGTTAAATAAGAAAATATCAAGGATAGCCGTGGTCTAGGGAAAAGTGGCATACGACCACGACTACCCTTGATATTTTCTTGTTTAACACTTGTTGAAGGGTGATTTTTCAGTAGTCGGGTTATAGTTTTAAACTTAATTTTTTGATGTGAGAAGCTTATTTTCTTCTGTGCCAGTCTCACCATATTTATTAACTCTCTATTTATTAACCCACACATTGCGACCTGAGGCGGTGCGCACTGTGCGGTATGAAAGAAACTTCATCCCACACACACTCAAGCTGTGGAATGACCTCCCTGCTGCGGTTTTCCCAAGCGCTTACAATATGGGGTTCTTCAAGAGGGGCATCAGAAGGTTTCTTCATGGTCGGCAGCGCGAGTGTGACACCCCTGGTGTTGCATACGTCCATAGGCCACAGTAACCGCTTCCCATTAGGTGGATCGTGTGCTTGTCTGCCAACTAAGTGGTATAAAAAAAAATCTTTTAATAGTTCGTTGTCCAATATTAAACGCATCAAAAAAGAGAAAACGAGCAATTCCACTAAATCCAGTCGTGTCCAAACGGCCATCATAGCGTGTCGCAACTATAGTCGTTAGAGAGGATAGGCCAGTAAATATTCAAACGCCATTGTATTTCTGTTACATTTACTTATTATCGACATTGACTTAAAAACTAACACAATAATTACTAATATTTACGTGACAATTGTAAGTGAGCTTATATGTAGTACTTACGTGCTATATTTTCCACAGTCATTATATTAATTAATAAATAACTAATGTATGTAACTTAAGAAATAAAATTGAACAAAAGAAAAAAAATAAAAATAAAGAAAAATATTTCTAATAATAATCACATTTCACTTTGGCTTAATTCTAATGTTCTAAAAATAAAATAATAAGTAAAATAAAATAATAAGATATATTTGAATTACACGATAACGCAATAATTAATATTATTTTTTTATCTACAGCACAAAACAAGTTGTAATTAAGTAATAAAAAAAATGTTGTAGTTTGGCTGTACTTAACTAATACGATTATATTACTGTTATTTTCTTATAGTTTAAAATATATATAGTGGGAAAAAAAATGCATAATATATCTGAGTTATACATTTTTATCAATAGCTAGTATCTACGTACAGGAAACTGTTCAACTTCGATGGTTCTAAGGAATACGAATTAAAAGTTCTCTTTGAAATATACACTGCGCATGAAGAAATGGAAATAACTTCATTTTATTTTAAATAAGACACCATTTTTCCACTATATTTTATTTCCAGACCGAATTCACCTCTCGGCACTCAACATAATGCCGTGAAAAAGATTCTAATTATATATTTTTTTAAATATTCTTTTATTGTTCATAGTTTGAGCCTCAAATAAATCGAGAGCGATATTTTGTTTAGCGTCGCTTAATTAAGTTATATCGTTTGGGGCTTGAATCATACAGAAAAGGTTTAAGGCATAAAATCGTACTTATCGATGCGACGCGACGAGTTTGTTTTTATAGTTCCTTACAACTGTTGCCTTTTCTGTGTAAGAACCGCCGTAGAACCACTTGAGCAAGAGTTCATTATTCATTTTGATCATAGAATATTATAGAGAATGTTAGATGAGACAGACACATAAATAGATTAGTACATAAGCTTATCATACAGCAATACGACCTTATTAGTAAGTAAATATTTCCCTTATAAAATTCCCATACATAAAGGGCATCTAGAATTAAATATACATAAGTACTTATTTTATTTGCAAGTCTTACTAGTAGATACTATTGCTTAGTGTAGTATTTTAAATAATCAACAGAAATTATCATAATGAAAAGTAGTCAACACGAAAATGAAAAGTGGATATCTAAACCACAAGTGGTACATACGTGTAGTACATTCATTTTGATAGTTACGTTGCTGGTAGACTTAATATCTACTGTTATTATACACGTAGTACCTTTTCCAATGAGCCTATTATTACATAACTAGGTATTTGCATACCGTGACAATGAATGTATTTGAGCAAATAATTCTATCTACCTTTTAAATGTAATCTTAATAACATAAATATCATTTATATTCTAGGTGAGTTCTTTTAGAATTATCAAAATTATAAAATGAATTGAAATAATTTGAAATTATTGTTTTAGATAGCTGTGTATTGTTGGGGACATACCTATTACATTAAGAATATATACAGAGGAGGATCCAACTTACAAGTTAAAGTTTATCTTTTTGTGAATACTTGATTGTCGATTCGTTATTTAGGTACAGGGATTTGCATTAAACAAATCAGAAACGCTTGAAACACGCCAAACACATTACGACATTACTAGAAAAAATCCTTTTTAATATTAAGGGTGAATTGATTTCTTGCGAATAAATATACAGTATACGTCTGCTTACAAACTAATGTGAATAAATTAATATTTAACCCTACTGTACAACTACTTTGATTTTTGGCACATGTTCCACAGATGTCTCTGGATTTTTCACAGAGACAATACAATTATCATTACAATCATAATATATTTAAAGAAGATATACTGACACTTATAGAATAAAATATATATATAAATATAGAATAATGAATTAAAATACGATTATACGTTTTTTTACTAAGTAATTAGTAGTAATCTTAGTAAACTTATACGTTATTTAGATAAAATCTACATTTAAAAAAAACATTTTCTCCTCTCTTTGTGACCTTCTTTTGTACAAACTATTAGAGAAGTAAATTGGGAGTAGCTGTTTTCCCAATTTGACTCATGGTTTCCACAAAATATTATGATCGAATTTTGAGCAATGATACATACACATGCAATGGATATTATTATAGCAATTGAAAGCTCCAAAACCGTTTCAATGTTATCTCGAAAGTTGGCACACCTTAAGTGTGGTGTGGACACGGTTAGTAGTAATATAATATGAGAGTTACCGGTGGCTGCATGGCTAAAATAGAGGGAAAAGAGTGGGAGAAAATGGCATGCATAAAGGAGGGACGAAAGAATTAATCAGATCTATTGCTACTTAAAATCTATATCATTTGAGCGAGTTATCGCCAGCTTAACATCGATATAACAAAGTCCTGTTGGACTACCCACCTAAAAGTAGAAGGAAAATGGTACCTATATCCACATGGATGTCATACAAAAAAACTAGAACATCGTCGTATTCATTACCTAAACCTACAAATTTCAATATATTCATACAAATATATCAGCGATCATACACACACTGCGGTATCTAACAAATCTCCCTCAAAGGATTCTACAATGAACGGTACCTATTCGCACTCTATCTAAAAATCACTATTCTATACAAATACTTATGATGTTTTTTTAAAAATCTAATACATAGGTACATTTGACCCGATTGTTAAAATTATCTTAATTATTTAACAGGGTTAGGTTACAGGGTGACGGAGAAAGAATACAAATATCACCACCCCTTTTCACACGGTATCTATATATATATTTATATATCTCCGTAGGGTGTCGTAAGAGGCCACTGATGGAAAAATAAGCAGATGATATCACTGCGAGAGAAGGAAAACTCGAAATAAAACCCTGTACCAACCCGTCGATAAACTAAAAAACCTTGAAATGATCGCTTGAAAGTTGACACATCTAAGTGTGGTGTGGACTCAGTTAGTGGTATATGAGAGTTATCGGAGGCTGCGTGCCAGAAAGAGAGGGAAAAGACTGTGGGATGCTAAAAGGAGGGACGAAAGAGTTAATCAAACCTATTGCTACTTAAAATCTATATCATTTGAGCGATTGATGGCCAGCTTAACGTCAATATCTATAAGACAATCGTGTTGTACTATTTGTCTTAGCATAAACGAGGTACTATCACCTCAAAGGAGAAGGAAAATGGGAAGTATATTCATGGAACTATAATATACCTATTAGGTACCCTAAAAAAATAATAATCATATTCATACAAATGTATCAGCGGTAATACACTCACTGCTGTATCTAACAAACTTCCTTCCAAGCCTTCTACAATGTACAGTATTACTTCTTCTGTCTAAAAACACTCTTCTATATAAATACTTTATGACCTTTAATTTCTTTTATTATATCTAAAACATAGGTACATTTGACCCGACCATTTATAATTTACTTAAAATTATTATTTTAATAATTATTTAATTGGGTTAGGTCACCATTCATTAGTTTCCCTAACTGGTTAGCAGGTCTAGACAAACGGCAAAGTGGCAAACGCTTCATATCAATTCCATTTCTATATCGAATGCTCAGTCTATTAGTTCGTACATCGACAACTTTTTAAATTTAGTCTATGGTGTGGTCGGTAATCGGCATTTTAGCGGCTTTGACATTGTGAAGATGTGAAAATGTCATCCATTATTATTATATTACATTCTGCACTTATCCATGCCCGCAGTTTATCGAGCCCGATAGTTGCCATGGTATAGTGGACTGTTCTTAGTAGAAGTCGTTTTAAGTAGAACGATCCTTTATTAAATTTAAAAAAATTGTACTAGTCAAAGTCGAAGTCAAAAACAATTTATTCTGTATTCGCACATACCGGATTTATTTGCGCGCGTACTGTAACTTCATGAAAGACGCGATGTTATTTGCTCACCTTTTCTTTACTGAAATTATTTAAGAAAGTACAGTACAGTAGCGTATAATGCCAGTGCATAGAACTAAAATACAATTAATAAATAATTCACAAAATATATAATATACCTACTTGCGGAAAAACCCGGATGGGTTCTGAAGTCTAAAGTTTCATAATTTGGAGCATATTTCTTTTTGAAGTAGTTTCAGTTAGTTTCTAATAAATATTTATTTTATTTCATGTGACGATCATATTATCACTTAGTCATTTTGTCCATACATTGCTTATATCAATCTTCCTGGTGTTTAAGTTAGGGATACTGACGGGCTGAAGGCTGACGGACGGGCTGACGGGTTGACGAACTGACGAGTTAGGGAAACTGACGAGGAGTGACATAACCCTACGAACTTACAATTTTAAGCTTTATGACACCACAATAACTTGTTACAATTTTTAGTTCATGACTAGGACTTTTTCAGCTAAGTACGTAATTATAAGTTATAAGATACAAAACTAAGTGTAAATACTTATATTCTACTTAAAATAAATTGACTCCTTCTAACTCGTTTAGTTTATACATTATATACCGAGTAGATGCGACGGACCGTCAAGTGAGTCTTAAAATAATTTGGCAAGTTTCGGCAACGTTTTCTCAATAATATATTTACAATCTCTTAAGTTTAAGACTAGATTATATATTTTCCTTATAACTAAATTGAAGGTAGGTATATATATTTTAAAATATAGACTACAAGTAAATTAATCAGAATGTCATTATGTACATGTTAACCTATTTAGAACCCATCAGTTCCAGATCTATTTTAGGATTCGTAAGTTTACACCAAGACTGCCTACCTAAGTAGCTTAAAATAAGTTATGACTTATGAATAGAAATGAATCTTAGTCCACCGTCCATACTATCCAGATCATAGAAATATAATCATTAGCCATGATTTTTATCTTTTTCAGAATAATTATCATTAAATTAAAATGTTTGAATAGGAATGATGTAAAAACAAATTACTTAACTAACTATTAGTGATTGGTAGTATATTTTAATTAAAACATATAGATAGGTGATAATTATTTAGCCTAGTCCGTAGCCTAGTGTGAAATGACAAACTTTACAACTAGGCGTAGGTATTAATTATTTAGTCACCCATAGAACGAATTCAATTTTCTATAGAAATTGTCATTCTTAATTCTATTTTCTACAGAGATATTCTCGAGCGATAGATTTTATTGACATTAATGTGAATGACTTCCTTTGGCGTACATACAATCTCAATCTGAACAGTATGGACTATGTGCTAAGTTTTTTTTATAACCTTGTACTTCAAGGCTCTAGTTTGACAGGCAAATCTCAAGACGGTGGGTCGGGCGGCACTGGTGGGCCTGGAATGGGTCCCTGCAGTAATTTTGCCGCAGCTGGGAACCCGGTTAAGTCGAAACCTGGCGGAGGAACGATACCTGCGGCTGTTGCTGTGCTTTGAAGGTATGCGACTAATCTGTAATAAATATGAAATATGTTTTATTCGATAATTTTGATTCTTGACTTAATCGTTACTTAATGGAAGGAAAGAAAGAAAGAAAGAAATCCTTTATTATACACTTATACTAGACATTTACCACACACACTGAAACATAATTTATTAATAAAATAAAAGGCAACTGAACCCGGTGGGGTAGGCAGAGACTACACTTTTCCACTTGCCACGATCCTGGCATACCGATTTCGCTTCTTCTACTTTCATAATTGTTTGTAGTGTGTCGTGTATATAGATATTAAAATTATTTATGAAAACTCAAAGTAGTAATGTTTAAGTTGCTACCTTCGTAGTTCTTCCAACGCGCTTGCCTGCATCAAGATGTAGTTTTTGGCGAGCAGTAGTGTGGCGATTTTGGACAGCTTACGAACAGAAGGCGAGTGAGCGTATGGAATCACTCCGCGCAACTCATCCAATGCATCGTTCTGGAACCACACCAAAATCTATTATAAACTTATACTATTAATTTCCCATTTCCGAGAAAGGCTATCCTTGATTGTGTGCAAAACTTCAAATAGATTTATTTCTTACTAGCAGTGTGGATGTTGGTTATCTTGACAAAATGTATCCTATGTCCTACCTCAAGGTCTTATCTACCCCTATACCAAATTTCATCAAAATCGATTCAGTGGTTCAGGTGTGAAAGCGTAATATAGCAGTATGGATTTATTTGTGATCGGCACTTAATCGAGAATACACTACTCGTATACGCATGATGCCATAAAGTATAATTTATTATTTAAATAATTCAATTAGATTGCAATGTCAGTTGGTAGGTATATAATATACTACCAAATACTGCTATAGTTCTTCTGTACTCGAGTCTGATGAAAAGGTTTTCATCGTAGCTGAAGCATAACATTGAACTATGTTAGACTTAACTACAGCTCTTTTTTTTGCAAAACACACGACAAAACATTGTAGAGATTTACATCTCTATGGTTTTTTACAATTTTCTTATGATGTTTGGCACTTTAGAGAAAGTATTCTTCCACTAACGTGCCAAACATCATAAAAAGTTTAGAAAACCATATATATTTAAATCTCTACAGTGTTTTGTTGCGCGTTTTTAGTGAAAATGTTGCGAAAAATATGAGATGTAGCCGCATCTTTCGTCATCTATTTTGGATATAGAAGTATCACAGTCTACCAAACTTTAATAATATTCATTATACTTTTTTTTTTACGTGCGCAAAATCCCCACGGGTACCTCCCCACCGGAGCCGGTGGAGGAGGTTATGTCGGACTCGAACCGACTAAAACGCACGCCGCCTGTGGGTCGCTTTGGTTGCCGAAGGTGAGGTTGACAGGCATATCCCTCGCACCCCGGCCGACCCAAGGCCATCTCTCACTATCTGGCCCTCTTCTCGGGTGTGGGGACTACAGAGTCCCCAACTCGTCCCCGGAAACGGGGAGGCGCGCCAGACGCGCCACCACCGCGGCCTGCTTCTGCCAGGGGACAGGCGGCTCCACCTTCGTACGCGGGCAAATATTCATAATACTGTGGAAGTACTGCGGAAGTATAATCTGCTGTTCCGAGCGCGCTGAATCGTAAATGATCATTTATCTCTTTTTTAAATATCTTTGTTTCTGAATCAATCTGTTCAAAAATAAATAGTGATAGGTGGGCTTACAAGATCGTGCATACGGCGTCGTTCTCTCGCGTTGATATTCAATCGGACGTTTTTCCCCTGACGCATTTTCTGCTTCGATTTCGACTCGTTGATTGGTCTGTAACGTTTAAATGAAAAATATAACGCATATTATTTCTATTTTTTGTTTTGAAGTAGGTACTAGTAATTACTCGCGGTTCCACATGCGCGGATGTTTGTTTTTTTATCTAGGATACTCCAACTTGACATCACCTCGCCTGATGGTAAGCTGAAGGCAAAGTCTCAGAAAAGAGGGTCACCATTACTTACATATACCATGTGACAATGGTGACATTAAGCTTGACGGCCTCATCATATTATGCTTTTTCACGCCCCGCTTAAAGGACACTGGACTGTAGGAAGAAGTATTTATTATTATCGAGTATTTTTGGGGTATATCAAGGTCTTTAGGGCCCAAGCCACAATCACCCTTTAGTTGATACACCTACCTACTGATCAATATATAAATCTCTAGCATGCTTCGCAGGGTTTTGAGGTCTGAAGGCAGTTACTCCCAAAGGGTTATAAGTCAAACGAAGAAGAGCATATAGAGAAAGTGGATCCCGGACTCCTATGATGAAATCTCGGATGGATGATGAATAAAATATTTGCGATATAATACTTCAATCAAAATATACAGTTGAAAAGAGTCAACTCGGAATTAGGCTCGTCAGTAATGTAATGCGACGTAATTAATGTTATTTTTACACAAAATTATGAATAGCTATTTAAAATAATGTTTTATTTAAAATTTTAACACAGCAAAGCAGTTATTTTTAAGTGAGTATTCAAAATATCTGTGACAAGTTCATAAAACTGAAACGTTCCTGCCTCTAAATTTATTTTTGGACGCCAAATGTATCATAAATTCATAATGAGACAATTTCAAAAAGTAGGGTAAATAGTTGTGAGATCGGAAAGACATTTAAATTGTTTTGTGTTGGTTATAAATTAACTAGTTTTATTATCTGTTGTGCGATCCTGTAATAAATATTCATAAAAAAATTGTGTCTGCGAATTTTCATTTTCTTTATTATTCTCTTATATACCGCGGTAGTCTAGTGGTATGGGTAATGGACTGCTGAGACGAGGTCTCGGGTTCGATCCCAGGTTTAACCATGTCACACACCAATGCCTTTTCGATGCTTTTCGAAGTTTTGTGTATATTTATCGCAGGTTTATAAGTGCCCGGTTAATGGCAGTAGGCTCGCCACCTATTACATTGGGACCTAAACATAAACTGGCGAAATGTGGCTGCTAGCTAGATTATAAAACTCAAGAGTTTTTTTGTTTGTTTGAACGCGCTAATGTCAGGAACTACTGGTTCGAATTGATTATAATATTAAGAGTAAATTAAACCATTTTATTAATTGAAATTGTATTACTGTCCGAACTGTAATTGTGTACCCAATATCAGAACAAAAGTCTACGGAAATGGGTGAAAACCAAGGCATTAAGATCATTTTGAGTACTTTGTTCATCAAGATCAATCTGATGCTTTTTTATACCACTTAAGTGGCAGACAAGCACACGGCCCACCTGATGGGAAGCGGTTATCGTGGCCTATGGACGTATGCAACACCAGGGGAGTTACACTCGCGCTGCTGACTGTAGAACGCACAAGAGGACAAAAATACCTAAAATTGTGTGTTTTTATGCGATTGCTTTCACAACAGGTGGGTTCGTCGAAGAGCAGGTAGATTATTGGTAGGTATTTAGAACACAAAATGCTTTCGTGGTTGATAACGTAGATGAAATAAGTGAATGACATCACAGGACACACCCCATCGAGATTAATGTCGTATTGAGCAAGTATTTCTTAACATACTTACTATATAGCGTAGAGCATTCGACTGCTATGCAGGGGGCGCGAGTTCGATTCCCGCTCAGTGCAAATATTTGTATGCATGAATATGTATATTTGCATTGGTCTGGGTGTTTCTATGTATAATATGTATGTATTTACGAAAAAAAAAGTATCTAAGTATGTTTATCCGCATTCTAGATCCCATAACACAAGCTAGTTAAGCTATGCTTGCCATGGGTCTAGATAGCGTTGTGTAGAATGTTGTGAAATATGTATTTATTTATTCATTTATATTCGAATTACGCCAATTGATTCAATTTTTTTCTATCTTAATCGATACTTACTAGGGTTCGATTTAATATGAATGTTATAACAATGTGTGAGTTGAAAAATAAAACATTTTGATTTCATTTGATTTGATTTGAATGAAACAAGAGCGAGTGGAAGCACTCTTAGCCTAAGCCATTAGACTTACATGAGAGAGGCACATTGGTCTTTCCGTCCCAATTGAGCAGACCAACTGGGTGAGTACCTCCACCCTACAGAATACCACAGCTATAATATCCTCGTGTTGTGTTCCCGGCAGTGAGTAGGGTAGCCAGAGCTCACTGGAGAGTTTTTGTGCTGTCAGTGGGAAGACTAAAGGCTTGTCCTGATTTTTTGTTCTGTACTGACGACACAGAAAATCTCTGTTTTTATAGGGTCGGCAGCACGGGTGTGACTTCTCTGGTGTTACACACGTTCATAGGTCACGGCAACCACTTACCGTCAGGTGGGCCATGTGCTTGTCTGCCACCTAAGTTGTAAAAAATTAAATAAAGATAAAGCTTGTGATATTGAGTGATATTTTCAGATTCATCTACATTAATACAATTTTATTTCAAAGTTTTTATATTCAGCAATCTATTTCAGAAAGAAATGTTAATACGTCTCTTATTTTAAAACGGGTTGTGTTCTCTTACTGATGACTAATCAATACAATGAATGCATTGCGTATTCTGTGGTCCCCTTAGTTAGAATTGGATGAGGGTCGCCGGTGACGTAGTGCGGAACAAGTGGCAAATACTCTTTGCTAACAATGAATGGGCTTGTGTTGGACGATAACTAGGGAGAGGGGTGATTTAGGGAGCTTTAGAGATTGTAATACCCGTTTGGTACTTCAAACCCGTACTAGAATAATAATAATAATGTATATATTATTTCATAGGTCTGGGTATTGCGGACTTGTCAAATAATCTCTACGCTTAAAATACGAAATATCGTAATTTAAGTGTGGACATTTTATATTGTGGGTTATAATTATAATGCCGGGTGTTTTTTTAAGACGTCAGTTGTGTATTGGCCAGGATACTAATCCGGGCCCGCTCGACCATAACGCTGTCTCCTTAATCACTAAGCTACCGAAGTAGTTCAAAGTTTTGTGGGTAGTGCTATTGCATCAGTCAGATGGTTTCCAATTTAAAAAGAACGAAATATTTGTATTAGGTACTTCAAAGAAAGTTTATTATAAAGTAGGACTTATAACGTTTTAGAATGCGGAAAAGCTTTCGAGATGTACAATCATTCCAATTTTATGCGTTGGCGATATCGTTCATCAGAATACTAAATAAAACTTTGGGAAGTTATAGCTTTTTATACGTGCGAAAAATCCCCATGGGTATAACCCTGGTTCCCCACGGGAGGCGTTGGGAAAATTTTTTCGCTCGGCGTCCGTGGGTCGTTGTTGCTTACAGAAGGAGAGATTTACATGTATATACTTTGCACCTTGGCAGACCCAGGGCCATCTCTCTCGATATGGCCTTCCTCGGGTGTGGGAATCACGGAGTCCCAGTATAGCTTGTAGTTGTGCAAAGACTAAATACATACCTATTTTACGGGTACTGCAAAAGGTTATAGGTATATGGATTTTGTGGTATGAAGTCAGGACAAGTTAACTATTATGAAATATATAAATGACTGAAATAAAATAACACGCAAGTTTTCGTACAGTCCTTAAATTTTGCATATGATTTGAGGTTCCAAAAGCAATATTCGTTGGCATTATATTGGCATTTAGATTAGATATCAAAATAAACTTTTTTAAACTATCATGTCACTAAAGTTTTGGCGATATTTAACGGTAAATATTCCGAAAACCTTAATAATAGAAATCAAAATTTTATAATTTATAAAATTATGCTGGCCACAATAATAAAATGATGATGATGGTAAACAATCTCTCGCGAACCCCGAGATTCAATTCTAAAATAATCCACAGGAGTTTTCCTCAAGTTATTGAGAGCTAAGAATTTATATAACAGTTGATTTAACACTTTGGCCCGAATTATATCGCATCTTGTTTATCAGCAGTGGGTTTTAAGACTGATCAGAATATATTTATGTTCACGGCTTTCCCCCTTCGTGGTAGACAGAGACAGTTCGTCACTTGCTTTATCTTTACATACTTCACGAACTTCTACTACTGTCGTTATACTTTTCATTCAAGCACAGGTTTCAAGTTATTCTCATTTGATTTCTGTGATCAGAATACCTATTATTTATTTATAGCTCCACCCGCGAAAATGTTATCGCGACAAAACAAAGCCTATATATCCTTTCTAAAGGACTAGTCTACTCCTATATCAAATTTCATCACAATCGGTTCAGCGGTATAGGCGTGAAAGTGTAACATACATACAGGTAGACAAAGTTACTTTCGCATTTATAATATTAGTATGGATAAAATGGTAACAAAATGACACTAATGTTAACAGTTTCACCCTTTGTCTATAAGGCTTGTAGACTGGAAGAATCTATCTATACCAACAAATAATTATGAAGTGGTTCATGTCTGTTTGTTGAAGATATGAAAAATACACAAGTTATGTTAGATTTATTGTTTCTGAAAAGAATCTTTTTTGGAATTCTCATCATTTTACCCGCAATAGACGCAAAAACTACTAAATGGACTTGGTGGTTTTTTTTTTTAAATAAAAAGTTGTTTAGGTTTAAAATCTTACATAAGTTGAATCACAATCAGTTGAGTAGAACTGGAGATAGGACTAAAAGTCACGAAAACCAACATGAACGTTGGAGAGAAAGCGGGCGTTAAGCTAGTGATGATAGAATAAAAATGGGAAAAAAAATAGTGCGAATTATTTTCTCAAAATTCAACAATTATAAGCTGACATTTACAGTCTAAGTAATTCCAAAACAAATATCGTTTAGGGGTTTCAAGTACAAATGACCGATAAATTCTACAAAAAAAACTAGTTTTGCTATATGAAGTGGTTAAAAATAAACAAACGTTAATTTAATAAATGCTTTAGCTTGTTAATGTTCGCTATTTACTCATGGATTTTAAGGTCACGTTATTAACTATTTTAAAAGGACTATTAAAATGATGTTGAAAGTTTTACGAGAGCTGTATAAAGGTTGCTTTCCACGGTGCCTTGTTTTTCAAATAATATTAAACACAGCAGGCGACCAAGGACAGCCACACACCGCATATTATAGGAGGTAGGACACGGCGGTATTTCCGCCCAATTGAGCAGTCCAACTGGGGAAGTACCTCCGCCCTACAGAATACCGCGGTTATAATAACTTCGTCTTGTGTGAGTAGGGTAGCCAGAGCTCACTGGAGAATTTGTGCTGTTAATGGGATGAATAAAGGTTTGTCCTCTACACTGACAGCACAGAAACTCTGTGCTTACAGGGTCAGCAGCACGAGTGTGGCTTCTCTGGTGTTATACACGTCCATAGGCCACGGTAACCACTTTCCATCAGGTGGGCCGTGCGCTTGTCTGCCACCTAAGTGGTATAAAAAAAATCAACTAGATCTTTGCCTTAGCTTCGGTACTTCTGGTTGCACCTGAGACTTTTATTTCTTTCACTTCTTTAATTCCGGGGTGTCTTTCAGGTATTACTTCACACGGTCCGGGTTAGCGAGAATATGGGCATGCATATCATCTTCAACGACGTCATACCAGTCTTTCTTGGGTTTATCGAGTTATCCCACCGCGCTTCAATAGTTTTCTTCAGTACTTGTTGGTTTATTTGAGGCTACGGGTCTGACTTATCTACGCTTGAGGTCCTCGCTTTTGCTATTTTATGTCATAGTAAAACCTTGGTCAGAGTTTTTGCTATGACACAAAATAACTGAATCGAGGCTCATATGAGGGCCCACGGAGCGTCGCTCGTTGTTGATGCGGGAGCACGCACCGTAAACGGCCGCCTTAAATAGACTAGTTTGGTCACACATAAATTGTATCATGATTCTGACCTATTACTGTATTTGCGAGATGTATATGTCAAACATTTTCTTGCCCGCTGATGAAATTTAAATCTAAATTGTATCTGTTCATCGCGATATTTATGTGCTGTTCGTTTGTTTATTTAGTGTTTGTTTAAACAATGTTAGACATAGGAGCAAAATGGTCTAAAATATGTTGAAATATATGGCTTTATATTTATCCTGTCTGCCACACGTGGGCAGCTATCAATTCGTGATTACTGCTTTTATATATTGCTTCGAATATAGTTTGTCTTTATGTAATGTATTTTAGACTCACATTCTTTTTTTATTCTCCATCATACCATTGATTGGTTGCTGATTTTAATTTCCATTTTGGAAAATTTATGTTCATGTGAGAGAAGACACAATAAATTGATTGCCGATAGATAGAGGCCTTCCCTGAGTTCTATATATAATACAAGAGCGTCGATCTTTGCGGAACAAAGAAATTGGTATAGCAAATGACTATTTTAAAGTACTTGACAGATTATAATGCGGAATTTTTATAAGTAGCTGTCACATAGATGATGCTTTTGCACAGATTTTCTACATAATTGGTAAAAGTGTTCAAAATTTCTTATATCTATCCAATGGAATCCGCGTTTCGTTCCAAATTAGAAATTCAAAATTCATTCCCGCCTTATCCAACAACTATGGCACAATGGGGTGGTACAGACAAAACTAATCTTAGATGGTGCTTGTCTTAGAGTCTATAATTCTATGTTTCTTAATCAATATTGTCGTCGACATTTGGATTGAGATTTTATAACAAAATTTATCAATAAAAATATGCTATTGCATGATAGTGGCGAATTTAAAAGAAGAATTGAAGAGAAATGCTTACCTACATAAAAATCATCAGGTTTGAAATGGTCGCTACAGATTCTAGCAGATGAATTTGGTATCCAGTTTCTAATAAAGTTTTAATCAATAGCGTCTCTCTTTTCTTCTAAGTAGAGAAACGATGAGGATCTTTCTTTTTACACTGCAATGCACTACACAGTGTCATTGTTTATTCTACAGAAGACTTTTTCTTCTTTCTTCTTTCTTTAAATTTCATACAAATTTTTAGTAAATAAAACTAAAAATTTGTATGAAATATGATAGAAATACAATACCAGCAATAATGTGCTACCTATCGGGATAAATAAATAGTGCATCTCCTCATTTTTGTTCTAAATAGTCTGTCTGTATACATATAGAAGTCATTGATACCATAATGATTGATCGTTGTTTTTAAATTCCATATTCGAAAATAATAAATAATAAATAATAAATAAATATTTCACGACATTCTACACAACGCTATCTAGACCCATGGTAAGCATAGCTTAACTAGCTTGTGTTATGTGATCTAGAATGCGGATAAACATACTTAGATACATTTTTTTTTTTTCGTAAATACATACATATTATACATAGAAACACCCAGACCAATGCATATATACATATTCACGCATACAAATATTTGCACTGAGCGGGAATCGAACCCGCGCCCCCTGCATAGCAGTCGAATGCTCTACCGCTACGCCACGGAGGTCGTCAAAAATTAATATTCATGTGAGAAAAGACAAGTCATAAAAATGCTGACAATGATTTAATGTTTCTCATTTAATGATTTCACATTAACTCATTTCGTTCCTTATTTTATTTTCGTTTGACTCATTTTGAGATTAGTGTAATAGAAATTTAACTTGGAACTGTAAACTATTGAAGTTATATTTAATAATAAAATTGTATAGGCAGTAGGCAGACATACCAACGTATGTAAAATCTGATGGTAAACTCAGTAGCTTTTGGATATTAGAGTTACTCTGCCACGGTTCTATGTGATCATGGAAACAATTGCATTAAAAAAATATATTAAATGAAGTTCATCGGCATTCTAGAACTTTCATAGTCACTCACATTTGTATTTAAGCTATCGGGATATTTACCATGTTATTTTGTTCTGAGTTTCCGATATTTCGGATAAACACATACATATCGGAAACTCAGAACAATACAACGAGGTAAATATCCCAATAACTTTAATACTAATTCTAGAACTTGTTATTCGGACAATCGTGCTTCGTCTAGGAAACGCAATGTAGAGTAGGTACCTATGCCCTAAATTACTTATGATTAAAAAAAAAGTTGTTTATTGTCTTTTAGGTCTCAAAATAAAATCCTCTTTTAAACGTTTTATCTTTGTTAGAGTCTATTTACATCTATCGTAATAATAGTAGCGGTCAATGCGAATAAAATACTTGTCGTATAGGGGAGGGTGTGTACAATAGGCCCTATTGTGCACAGATGCTGTTTTTAAAACGAATCGTAGTTGTATTCGCGATAATATAATTTTTGAACATGTGTGGTTTAGATTTTGTGACAGTCCTAATATATTATAAATAGTCCATATGGTGATTTTGGAGTTGTAATGACATAAATCCTTGGCAGTCTGGTAATTTGCTTCTAGTGTACAGATAGCATTGATGTGTATTATCTAGTTTTTCAAATAAATCACAGAGGTTTAAAACATATTCCATATTTTTTAATTATATTATTTTTATACAACTTAGGCTGCAGACAAGCACGCGGCCCACCTGATGGAAAGTGGCAACCGTGACCCATGAACGTATGCAACACCAGGGAAATCACACCGTGCTACCGACCCTGTGAGAACAGAGAGTTTCTGTACCGTAAGTGCAGAAGGAACAATCAGGACAAGCCTTTAGTCTGCCCACCGACAACACAAAAACACTCCGGTGAGCTCTGGCTAGGCTAGGCAAGGTATTGAGTTGATCAATAAATTAGAAGTTTTTAAACTATTTTTGTCGTTATCCATACTTATATTTTACGTGTGTATTTCATTTGCATACTTCTTACTACCATTAAGTAACAACTAATGTGTTTGTATAAAAAAGTCCCGAGTTCGTTTGCCGGTTTGGATGAAATATTTGTGGTTTCTCTGTCGCAATAGTTTTAACAAAGGAAAAAGTAATAAAAATCGATCTATATTTTCTTCTCCTCTCTAATGTAGCAGATCATATCCAATAAAGGTGAATTTACTGTGTATAGGTATATTTTAGTACCGGTTTTGAACACCACCCGGCGCGGCGGCGTTCATGTCTTAACCTCTATTGCGCATGCGTAAAAAACCGTATGTTCAAAACAAATATACAGCCGTACACTATGTATTATCACAGATAAAACCACCAAATAGTGGATATATTCACCATATTTTATACACAATGGTGAATAGAAACACATGTCTACACCGTATGAGTTTGAAAAATTAAATCAGTGAAAGAAAATTTACTAACCTCTGTGCATAGCTTGTTCCGGGTTCTGGCTGGTTTTCGTCAGTTGGGTAGCAATGTTGTGGGGGTGGCGGAGGCTGGCCACCTTGCATGTAGAAGCCACCGAGGCCCACGGCTCCCAGCGGGGTCCTACGCCCCGGTACCGACTGTGGTGGTGAATGAGACTCACCCAACGGTACACCATCCCAAGACCTCCGCCCCTCCATTGTTGAAAATAAAATAAAATTAAAGCATAACACTGACTGACAACACTATTTATTTATTTTTTTACAGGACGGTACTAGGGACGTTTGCAGTTGGAGCCGCTTTGACAGCCAATGTGTCGTGGATGGCGGAGTGGTCCAGATCGATCGCTGTACGCAGCTGGGGTGCGCACCCCTCGCATCTCTCTCGAACAGTCATTGTTCTGAGATGGGAGCGTGATTTATTCCGCCGGCACGCGTGGAGCCGGCCGGTGGCAGAAAAATTGATTATTTATGCATTTCAGCTGATAATTGGGTTAGAGCTTAATATTATGGGTAGTTAATATATACGTAAATAAATAATATAATTATATTACATAATATTATTAATATTGCAAGAGAATGGCCGCTTGTTAAAGGATATTTCTGAAAATGGTTGTTTTTAATTTCAGATAAGTTTGAATTTAAAGAATAGGTATAGTTTTAATTTTAAAGGAATTATCACCCTAAAATAAAATAAATTAGATCTAATTAACAAATAATATTATATACCTACCTAATTACATATTTGAATTGTCTTAGTATTTTTTTCTAATCTTTCTAAAGTTTGTAAGGTTTATTTTTGTAATCGGTTACCATGGTCAATAAACATTTGCGACACCCGAGGTGCCAAGATGGCATTCGCTTATTGTTAAGTACCTAACTGCCCCTGGACACAGATAGGATCCCTAAAGGAAGAGGTAAGGTAGGTAAACGTAAAATGCAATTTAAAACCATTCTATTAAAGGTTATTTTTTTAGCCGTGTCGTTAGATTCTTATAGTTGTATGCAAATAGAAAAAAAATTGTTGACTCAAGCCATTCTTCTGAGGCTGAGTCTGAACTATATAAATCTGTCTGATGTTAGGCAGCCCCATCCCTTAGTCGCCTTGTATGACACCACAAGGAAGGAGATGGGGTGTTCTAAATTCTACTCTGCCGGGAACCACGCGGCGGCAGTGACAGTCCCTCCAATGAATTAACGGAATCTAAAAAAATATCACTATTGTTACAATTTTATGTCATCTTGTACACCAGTAGACATAATTTTCTAGGTTAGGTTATTTCCATGAATAAAATGTACATAATTGTGTATTAAAAGTGAACGATGGCGACGTGTTCTAAATAAACACTTTCTATTCAGATTTAATTCAATCATTAAATGGGTAGTATATTTCTTAGGTCAAGATTTTCTGATAAACGAGAATGTGACAATATTTTAAATACTTAGGTAGGTATTAAATTTTATTTACGTCAAAATATATGTTTTTTGCTATGCTTTTAACGTAATTAAGAATAATAGCATCATAAAAAATATAGACACGATTAAAATATCTGGCCTTGTTATTTCTTCATAATAAAAAAATATTGTAAATGTAGGCTACAGTCGACCAGTGACTTAGGGCCATTGGCAGAGGAACCTTCGGGCTCTTCAGACAGCTTTATGTATTTTAGCCACCACTCAAGCATCATCACAGAGCATCATCAAAACAGCCTCGCGGAAACTCGGACTCTTAAACAAAGTGAGACGTTTTTTCACGCCGGAGCAGCGGTGTCTTCTCTATAAGACACAAATTCGCTCCTGCGTGGAATACTGCTCGCATCTCTGGGATGGCTCCGCGAAATACCTACTAGATGCTCTCGACAGGTTGCAGCGACGCGCGGTCCGAATTATTGGGAACCCTGAGGTCACGAACACCCTCGAGCCTTTGCAGATGCGTAGAGATATTGCTTCCTTGGCTGTATTTTACCGTCTCTACCACGGTGAGTGTTCTGACGAGCTCTTCCAACTAATCCCACCATCTCCTTTCCTACATAGGACAACACGTGCAGGCCTTAGATGTCACCCTCACACTGTGCAGAATATACGAGCAAGAACCAAGCGGTTCGGAGACTCTTTTCTTTGCCGCACCACCAAGACCTGGAATTCATTACCAGCACACGTGTTTCCTTCTTCCTACAGTCCCGGGGCCTTTAAGCGGGGCGTGAAAAAGCATCTGATGAGGCAGCCAAGCTGAGTGCCACCATTGTAGCACTTAGTGTCTGTAATGGTGACCCTCTTTCCTGAGACTTTGTCTTTAGCTTACCATCAGGCGAGGTGAGGTCAAGTTGGCGTGTCCTATATAAAAAAAAAAAAAAAAAAAAAAAAAAACTGACTTCCCTGCTAATACCAAACCACCGAATATGGATTGAGTATAAAATATTTTTATTATTATAACCTAGATACTACATGAGGTAGATAGGTCATCACTCACATCTGATAAATGAACGTTCTCAAGTTAATATTACGGAAGAAAGTAAAGCAGACGATGAAGATATAAATGGGGAATGTAAGGCATTTTTATTGAAACGATAAAAGAGAATTACTATATCAATAAAAGTTTATATTCCTGAAAAGGCGAACAGACATATATTGTATCGGAAATGCAGGTAATGTTGCTATTAAACCGAGCAGAGTTCAATGACTTCTGATCGTTAATCTTAGGTCGAATATATTCTAAAGCTACGTGCATAATGAAGAACCTCGCCAATATGAAAAATAAGGGTATAATTAAATATAATATTGAAATTTGGCCGCTTGCCTGTTGATAAGCGAAATTCGACGACTTTAGAAGTTTTTCCACATTCCACTCCGGAATTGTAGGAAAATGAAAACACGTCTGCTATTAAATAATTCCAAGTCTTTATGATGCAAAAAAGGTGCGGTTTGGACCTGGATGGAATTTGTCGCACCGTGTGGGGTGGCACCTCAGCTCTGCACGTGTTGTTCTGAATAGAAGAGGGGAGGGTAGTTAGAACTAGGACAAACGTCTTGATAGAGGTTGTAAAATACTGTCAATGATGTAACGTTGTTTGAAGCGTAGGTAGCTTAGTGGTTTAGGAGTTAGCCTTACGATCGAGAGGTCCCGGGTTCGAATCCTGGCCATTACACTATCGATGTGAACCCACTCCTAGCACAAGCAATTTAGCTTAGTTGGAGGGGTTCGAGGGAATATTAGTAATTGTGGTTGCTAATATTCTTAAAAAAAAACTGACGCTGCTGCAAAGGTTTGAGGTTGTTTGTGACCTCAGAACTTCCAATATATACATACATATAATCACGCCTTTAAACCCAGAGGGTTAGGCAGAGGTGAATTAACATCCACATTTCACCAATAATTGTATTCGCTCCCACGCAATAGGTGATGATCCTATTGCCGCATTCAGACTCGAGGACTACAGTTGACTATCAGCCCTATCCCTTAGGCGCCTTGCACAAAACCGCATGGGAAGAAATGGGGTGGCCCAAAATCTACTCTGCCAGGAACCACGCAGCTGAATTCAAATACGTATTAAAATATAACATAAATATCAAATACGTATTAAATTATCAAAATATAGCCTTGCTTCAAGGTGTACTCTTCTCAAGATTATACATACTTAGATAATTTATTCAGTGTATCGGCAACTAGGTTAACTAAATACTGAACAGGAGATAAAATGATTCGCATCCATCATTTCGTATTGGATTCGTTATCCATTTAGATTATATATGAGTATTCTTAGATCGGTCAAGTTCCTTGTTCATTTGTCTGTCTGTCCAATAGGAAATATAAATAAGAACTCTACTAAACAACTGCTTTATGTGTTTGATAAAGTACATTAAGTGTATTTTAATTTATTGTTACATGTTATTTATTTTTATATAAAATCTCGTTTTTGTAGAAATCAAGTAGCAGATAATCAGGAAGTCTTGATACCTATTTTCTTATTGACTGTGATGAAGTTAAAAAAGGATGTTTATGTACCTAATTATACCTTGTTTCATGTGAAAACTCTCTAGCAAGAGTAAGATAAAGTGAGAGTACATTAAAGTCGAACCAACAACGACTATATTACATTTTCGTCATCATACTTACATACCAAGTGGTTCGGTGACTCTGTCGCACCATTAAGGCCTGAAATTCATTACCAGCTCACGTGTTTCCTTCTTCCTACAATCCTGGGTCCTTTAAGCGTGGCGTGAAAAAGCAAATGATGAGGCCGTCCAGCTGAGTGTCACCATTGTCACACGGTATGTGTAAGTAATGGTGACCCTCTTTTCTAAGACTTTGCCTTCAGCTTACCATCAGGCAAGGAGAAGTCTAATTGATGTGTTCTATATAAAAAGAAAAATTACCGGTGGACCGTGTGGGGTTGGGACCTCACCTCTGCACGTTGTTCTGAATAGAAGAGCAGAGGGTAGTTAGAAATATATGAAAGAGACTGTCTGACTGTCAATGAGGTACGGTCCGATGGTGAACCGCAAGCTAGGTGACAGGATGTATGTCATCCCAGAAGATGGCCCTGGGTCAAGTGGAGTGAGGGATATATCGGTTCCGGTCATAGGTTTGCTTAGGACGTGAAACCTACCCCCCCCCCAATATCCGATACGAAAAAAGTGAGTGGGGCATCAATGTATCAATTTTGACCCCCACCTAAAGAAATATGAAGAGCCGGGCCTGGCACCGTGTAGGACGAAGCTATTATTTTGTCTTAGACATCAGACCAAGGTCGATAGAGATTCTGCTTACCTACAGTATTTACAGCTAAATATAGTAAACAGCTGTAGTATCAACGGTGATAAATTATGTAAATACACTATCCTATCCGACAAAGAGCGATATGTTTATCTATCCGTTTCTCTCACACGAATTAATGTAGGACTGTCTCACTTTAGTTTGTTTATATATTTTTTACAATTCGATGACCTTACTATAGTAATATGTAGAGACATAAACAATTGTCAGGAAGTCTAAAAGGTCGTTGATTTTAAAGGAGATAAACTGCATCCGTTGATATTCAAAGAAAACTCAAACATGACTCAGCGATAAAACCTAGTTCGTGTAAAACGCCATTAAAACTATTTTATTCTGAGTGGTTTTAGCGCGTGGTTCCCGGCAGAGTAGAATTTGGGCCACCCCATCTCTTCTCATAGGTTGCCGTACAAGGCGATGACGAGATAGGGCTGTTTGTTCAAATTCAAAATATTTATTTCGGACTATAAGATCCATAGTTTTGTAAGTAACAATATGTAAGTAACCTAGAGTTAGCATGCAATAAATTCAATAAAAAAAAACACTATAAAAATCTATAAAATCTGTGAAGTTAAAATCGACAATTATTAATTGAATTAATCAAATTATAATAATTAGAGTAGTATTAAAATAAAAATTTGCATTCAACATTATACAGGTAGGAAAGTATATACAGCCCAGAGCCAGCCGCAGATGCATGACTCGAGTCAAAAAAGTGTCCGGAATATGGCAATAGGGTCACCAGACGTGGACAGAATAAATGATTGGTGCAATGTAGGTGTCTATTTACCTCTGCCTAATCCTCCGGGGTTAAAGGCTTCATTATATGTATGTATGTTTAGCGATATTTATTTAAATACTTACTATTTACAATCAGGATTTAATGTTTTAGATCTGTGACAATACGGCGGATGCTAAAATGTTTGAATGTTAGCAGGTGTACCTTACTGTGTATGATCTCGGGTACAATTTTCAAATGTAGTAAAATATCAGTACGGAGTCAAGTGAAAATATCCTTATCCAACTGCAAGAGGTTCACCATTTGTTATTGATGTTTACACTTCGGAGCCTGAAGTTAAATTTCTTATAGGCTATATATATGCTTTTATGAAAGCGATTGGTTCTTGAGCTCTCTGCTCCGATAGGCAAGTCTTTAGCAGAGTTTCGTTCGTTAATCATTAAGTTAGGCTAGCTCGGGACCTGGAGACCTTAATGAAGCCCCCATACACATATCTCATACATACCTAAATATATATAATCATGCCTTTATCCCTGGATGGTTAGGCAGAGGTGAATTAACACCCACATTTCACCAATAATTGTATTCGGTCCCACGTAATAGGGTGTGAGCCTATTGCTGTATTCCGGGTACTAATTGTTGACTCGAGTCATGCATCTGAGGCTGTGTCTGGACTGTATATATCTGTTTGATGCTAAACAGCCCTATCTCGTAGTCGCCTTGTACAACACCGCATGGGAAGAGATGGGATGGCCCAAATATTTTTTACTCTGCCGGAAACCACCCGGCGTAACCATGTATCACATACAGACCGTTAACGATTTTACATCTGTGCCTATAGGTATGAGTATACTCGTGAACAATATCGTACTTACTAGTATGATCTATCCTCACAGGTTAATAGTTATCGTAAGCGATCTTCGAAGTAAATTCTTCTAGATTCTTTTTTTTATTAAATCTATTAAGAAGAGCTCAGTCAAGGGTGTTTGTGATAATTTTACTTATTTTTATACAACTTAGGTGGCAGACAAGCACACGGCCCACCTGATGGAAAGTGGTTACTGGGACCTATGAACGTGTGTAACACCAGGGGAGTCACACTCGTGCTGCCGACTTTGTAAGAACAGAGATTTTCTGTGCTGTCAGTGCAGAACACGAAATCAGGATAAAACCCACCCACTGACAGCACAAAAACTCTCCAGCGAGTGCTACCATACTCACCGCCGGGAATACAACACGAAGTCATGGTAGCCTATTATTATATAGATACCGTCGTGTCCTCCTACAAAAACTATCTATATCTCACCTTTAAGATACAGATAGAAATATCATTCCTTTTTTAAATGATTTCTCTAGCCATAGTGGACTTCAATGATGGAACTGTGCATTGCTAAACTGCACAAAAATTTTCATCATCATGATTTCTGCGTCCATTCCACTAGCTTGCATCCAAAGTATTTACTTTAGTACTCGTGATCCACTCTTATTGAAAATATTTGCATTTCATAAACCTACCATGAACAGTAGGTACATATAAAGATGTCTAAATAAAGCCCAAACCCTAAGCCTAATTAGCTTTCTTTCGTTCGTGCTTTTCGTGATTTTCATATGTATGCTTCATCGCAGATTCCCCTGGGTTATATCACGATACATACATACCTACATATAATCACGTCTTTATCAGCAAAGATTTAGGCAGAGGTGAATTAACACCCGCATTTCACCAATCATTAAATTCGATCCCACGTAATATGGGGTGAGCCTATTGTCGTCTTCCGGTTCACGATATTTTTAAGGATATAAATAAAAAAGTAAATAATTGTTATAAACATTTATTATTTATTAAAGCTAATCAATTATATATATTTACAGCTTATACCAATCAGTTCCGACATTGTTGTCCCTTTAACAATTTATACTATTTACAATTTCAACCCTCAATTCTGTTCACACCCCCTGTTTGTGGCATATAGATACATTTCAATATTTAAATTCCACATACATTACGTGAATTATACAAAAAAGACAAGAGGTATACCTAAAGCGCAAGGTATAATCAAAGCAAAATCGTCAAAATCGTACAGCAATAGTTTGCTCTGATTATGCCGTACGCCTTATGTCTTTTCTGAACAATTTACGCCTTATATTCAACCCTTCCCTCATAATTATATAATTGTGGAATGTCCTTGTCATAATTGGTAAATAGGTTAATGTAACGGCAGATATAGAATGTCTTACAAAGAATAATTTCATTTCAATAATAAGTAAACATCCAAATGATTCAAATTCATTATTATCAGAAAGTTAATATGTAAAATACTCTAGTGACCAATGATTTCTACAAGTATGTATACGTACTTCTAGACTAGATGTAAGAAAATAATTTAGCTATCGTAAAAGACTAACTTGAGCAGCAAAAATGCGCAAACTTTTGCAACTGTTATACAGAGTCATAACGTCCATTCCCAAAATCGAAATTCAAAATTTAGTTTCTCTTGAATCAGGACCGTCATACAAATTTATTTCTAACCAACTAGTCTAGTAGGTAGCACAGAATATATATTAGTTGTGCTAGTAGTATACATATAATTAATTTCTTTATATTTTAGAATAGTTAGGAAAATTGTAATTCCATGTCTGTCCAGACTGTCACATAAATATTTTCACTCCAAAACATTCTAAATGTCTTTTCACAGCCCTTATCCTATGACTAGAAAATGACTACTGCCTTAATAGAAATAACATTAACGTTGATGTGTATAGCTAAATGATAGCTAGCTGATGTCTTAAACTATGGCAAAAAATCTAATCCAATCGAATACCAAATTTCTGTATCATTTTATCACCAGAAGTGGTGAATTTATTTAGAATACTAAATAAATTTACCTACATAGAAATTCTTATGATATTAAAATGTGGTTGTTCAATTGAAATAGATTAATCCGACTAATTTCAATCGATAACCAAAATATAATACCATGAAATGGTGATGACCACATACAAATAAAATTGGTACTATAATATGGTATTCGGTTGGAATAAATTCAGCAAAATAGTAATGTAAACAGATGTAAATTATAAAACAGTGATAGAACTACTATAAAGTTTACTAATTTATAAAGTTTTAACATTTAGGCCGACAGTTATTAACTTTGTATGAGATATTATTATATTACAGTGTCAACTACCTGAATAACTACATAATCCGTAGGCTCGTAGCTTATTCAAGACTTAATTTAATAATACTGTGAACATGTAGAAAATATGTAGATCTTATTCTATTTACATGCATGTGTACGAAGTTACATAGATCTGCAAGACTCCAGTACCTTATTACAATTATGATGATTACATATAACATACATATTCGTACATATACGTATTCGTAGTAAGGTACGTATGTTAAGACTTTATTATTAATATTTATCAACGATTACTATCTTTCTGTTTTATTCTATAAACATTTAATAACATTTAACAGCAAATTATGTATTTTGTAGGTGATATTAAATATGTAAGTGAGTATTCAATTGCTGAGTTACATTAACATATAAATTCTTAATTTAATAAACGTAAAATCTCCAATCAGTAGCAGATCTTTGGCACATACCTTAAATATGTGAATAAAATATGGTAATTTAGTTACACATATTATAACAATTTTCATTATTGTCAAATTACCTACAACAAATCATAGAACTAAAAATAATTTTGACTATACTTCAGATACCGTGCGAGATCCAAGCACATAATGCACATGTGCATTTGCATATATGCACATAATAATATAATTTATATATTGACTAGGATAGTCTTTGGCGTCACAAGTCCTCGTGCTTCGGTGCATACGACCACATGGAAACGTCACTATGTCACTATATCACTGTTAGTTCATATGATAGTGGCGGATAGTGGGGATGGTGCTGCGAAGCGGGAGGGCACAGGCAGGCAGGCGAGCCATACGGCGCCAGCGCCGGCGAGGCATCAGCGCGCACGATGCGTGGGCGCAGCGCCCGGTCAGGGTGCAGCAGCGGCCAATGGTGGCCTCACAGGCGCGGGCACACGTGGGCAAACTACCACTGATCCACTGCGGCTGGCTTGGCTGTTGTTGCCTGCACCACCTTTAAAAAAACAGACATTATTAATTTTGAAGGTTTTGAAGAAATAAAATTGCAAATTACAGGAATGTTGTAGAGTTGCCATGGTTAATTGTTTAATACAATCCAAGTTATCTGATGACTGATTTATTTTAGCTCTAAAAATTTTATACATAAATCGCCAAAATAATTAGCATTTTGTTAGTGTTCTGTAACTTCTGAAGTTGACTGTACATAAATAATATTCGAGAAACTAAAATCCAAAATATGTTATGTCAATGCTTACCTATTAGTGATCCAAGCATCTTGGTGACGGAGAACTTGCGCGTGCGCTGCGGAGTACGTACTTCGGAGAGCAGACGGTCAACGGCGCGGTATAGGTCACCGGAGTTATCAGCCACACTCACTTCGCTGAATGAAGCACCGTGTGCAGCACTTGTGGCTTGACCTTCTTTTGTTGTTACCTGATGACAAAGAAAGTAAAAACATTAATTCAAATGTCTTTTCACTTAGGTCATTTAAATCGAGATTTACATAAATAAAAAAGTATTTTATGCGACCGAATCCAGGACCAATTCCGGGAAAAGCCTACGCCAATCAGCAGATGTATGTATCAAGCTATGCAGGTGATGACTTGTACCCGGAGGTATTGATGTGAGCCGAGTATCATTAAATGGGTAACTAGTACATTATTGAGCCACTGCCTTTTATTTCAAGTTTTGGTTACTTTAACGAGTCATATATATGACGCCTGGTGACAAGTGTTTTTTACTTAGGGTGATACGACTGATAAAACTCAAGACTTCTCTAATCTGCTCTTCAGTCAGTGATATTCTAAATCAATTAATCACCAAAATGGGATCAAAAGAGTAACGCCTTAAAGCAGATTTACCTGGAATTGGTTCTTAAGATATATTTTTTTTTAATATTTTGATACTGTCAATAAAACTGTGGCCATATCAAAGTTGTTTTACCTTCATCAGATTGATCAATTTCTAAGAAAGCTTCGTAAACTGTTGATTTTAATTACGTAAATGATGTTAGGTAATGGAATGAAGTTAGACGTTTAAGTTATTTTGTACTGCGACTTAATTTTTTATTGTTATTTTGTAACTGTTTGAATGAAGGGGTAAAATTCAAAAGGTTTTATGTTGAAAAGTTATTATTTTCGTTTGCTGTATTTTACGTTCAAATATTTAATCATTGATTTTTCTAGGCCTAATGGATATTTAATGTTTTTAACCGCGGTAGCCTAGTGGTATAGGTAATGGACTGCTGAGACGAGGTCTCGGGTTCGATCCCAGGTTTTACCATAGCACACACCAATGACTTTTCGATTCTTCTCGAAGTTATGTGTGTATTTATCGCAGGTTTATAAGTGCCCGGTTAATGGCAATAGGCTCGCCACCTATTATATTGGGACCTAAACATAAACTGGCGAAATGTGGGTGCTAGCACCTCTGCCTACCCCTTCGGAGATATAGGCGTGAGTTTATGTTATGTTATGTAATTTTTTTTATGATATGAATCGGTATAAAAATCTTGAACACACGTAACAAAAGCTAGTTCTAGGTCTACTTCACATGTCACCCATTCATATTACATTTCATTTTGCCGTCATATCAATGTCTGCAACAACAAACAAGTACCTAAGGTTTCACAGACATGAGTCTACGTTAGATTTCAAAGCGCTTCCCTTTCTATTATACACAACACAAAGCTGTCTGTTACTAGTACTGTCCTTATTTCCATCAGTGAGAGTTAAGAGAAGGAGTTGAATAATAATGGCTACCTCGTGCATACTACAAAAGAAAACGTGAAACTTTGTCTTGAATATTAAAATCATCTAGCTGGTTGGCACAGAGATTTATTCAAAGGTTTAATTAAGCGACTTTTGATGAACTTGTGACAGTTTTCACAATTCATTTTGAAAACACGTTTTCCGAACAGTGAGCGTGGTTATAGAAACGTGAAACTCAGTTTAGGTGGCGCTGTATAGGTACACTAGTAGGTACGCGTGCTATTACGTGATAGAAGTGTGATCGAAATAAAAAGAAATCACTTACGTTTTAGAGTTTTGAGATTTTGGAAATATTGAGATACATTTTGCTATGCTATTGCTATTTGTAAATAGTAATTTGTATATATGTTTTAGAAGAGCTTCCTAAAATGTCGTACGAAAGGAATTGAATATAACCAATAATTTACACTCTCTTCATCGCAAATGGCACGTGATATATATTATGCAATATCCTTTTTTTTATAAGTAACTTTTATATTAATAAAGGTAACAAATTAGACAACATGTAATTAAATTTTAAAACAATTCGTATTTATTTAGTAGTAGTAGTAAGTATTTAGATAGGAAAAATTAACGTCCAAGACGGTACCCGAGTATTTTTTACGATCTAAATCTATAATTAAACAGAACATTAACATCCTATACCATACTGCAACCATAAAAACTTATTATAAAACTTATGCTGCAGTAGTTACGTTATATTACAGCAATCAATAGCTAGGTACTGGTGTAGAGCGACTATTACCGAGAAATCAATAGCGCGCTGAAGGTTGTAGCTATATTTGTCGCTACTGAAATTCAAGACTACATTTTCTAAACAAGATAAAGCAAAGGAAACGTGTCGATCTTCCGAGTCTATTCCTTAATATTGCGAAGCTGTTATGTAATCCTGACAGCGATCTGTATTGACTAAGTTCGTTTAATAAAAGGTGAAGGTTACCAAAATTCTAGAAATAGCTTCATTGTTTTGGTGTAAGTAATAAATGACTAATAGCGAATAACATTATATTATCTGTGCTAATAGTTTTGTATTTATGGGCATAAAATGGATTGCGTTAAGGAATTAACTTGAGATAATTGTCTGAAATTTTTATTTTATGTTATAATTTACGTTAGCTGATATTAACTAAAGGTATATTTATCATTATTATTAAAATGCAAATCTAATTTTATTTCTTCATTCTGTATTTCTTTATAATTATCTGTCTATTTATTCATATTCACTAGTTAAATCTAATATAATTATACAAATAACTAAAAAAATAATTAAATAAAACAAAAGTTGTCTGAATTCGGTTCAAATTCACACATACCAGAGAAAGCGGATTGATAAAAAAAGAGATACAAAAAATTGTAAGGAGGATTTAACAACATTCAATTATATTGATAAAATTAAAAATGAATATACTTTTTACATCTTTTTACGAAAATTGTACGTACGGAGGAGTATGAAATTTCTAAAACCTTTATTTATTGTTAATCCGTGGCCAATTTGAGAATAATTTCATTTGTTTATAGTCTTACATAAAAAAAGAAGTATATGATAACAGACTTTTATTAATATTCAAACAATTTTTTTTTAATTACCACTCGTAGTGTCATTGGGATCAATGTCATTGGGATTTTCCCATTTTGGAGATTCTAAATTTGAATTTTTAAATTTTATTTTTATCATCATTGCGGCAATAACACTAATGTATACGGTCTAGTTTAATATGAATTATGCTGCATCGTTATGATTTACGTATGAGCTAAAGTGTAAATGTACTACATCGCCGGAATATTATCGTGGCTAGACAAAGTATTTTTACCGAGATGAACCAGTCAGACGAAGTGTAATATTATTAAAACTACGGGTCTTTTCCCACGCATTCTTAGTTTTTATCATAGCGTTTACCGCCTGACTTCTAGGATAAGACACTACATTCATATTCTTCGAGTGATTAGTTACCGTATATACCTATTGAATATGATGCCTGAAGCTAAAAAGGTATTCTCTGTCAAGTTAAAATAATAATGTTTGTGTCGCAATACTTTTTCATTACGCGTGATTTTAATTCGGTGAAAGATCTTTGGTATTAGTGGGTTACCTATGCTCTCTCTGAAAAATCTACCTAAGTTTTTGTTAATTTGTTAAAGCTTCAGAATCTGTGTTTTGAAGATTTTGGGATTTAATTCAAGTTTTGTAATATTTTTTTGGATATTATATTGATTTTAAATTTGGACACAATTTGGAATAATTTTATTGAATTGAGACCCTGCCTCTTTTCAAAAAGTCGAAGTACTTTGCCTCCTTTTATCATTCAACTGACTTTAGGTTTATTTTTTAGCGTGTTGAAACTGACCTGTCTCAAGTGGTCTAGGTCTGTTTTATTTCCGAGGAGAGCGAGCGGCATGGGCGCTGCAGAGCCTGCGGGCGCATGAGCCGGGCTCCCACTCGTTGGAGCACGTTTCAGTACACTCAGCACTTCAGTTGCGTACTCAAAGCTACTGCGATCTGTCACCGCATACACAAGTAGGCAAGCATCTGCCCATTGGATCTGTAACAAAGGATTTTACACGTTATTTATATGCAAGATGTAGTCTAAATTTCTAAAAACACCTATCGCCCTAGACAAGAAGCAATTCGTTGGTCGTCGTTTATATAATAGAATTTTCAATGTGTGGGATTGAAACGTATTTGACGTTTGTGACAGGTGTCAACGTATGTTAATTCTATTCTACTCTTTAAACGTATTACTACTTGTGTACAGGGGCTGAAAGTGAGATCCTGAAGCTAAAACGAATATTTCCTGAGTTGTGCCTAATAAGGTACATTAATATAATACAAATGCAAATTATGTACCACTAGCGCACTCTACAAACCTCTATTTAATGTTGTGAGTTTGACTCACGTGTATTTGTGTGTCTCTTACGTGTATGAATAAAAATTGATCTAATGTCGTAAGTAACTGTTTAAATAACATGTCTGACCTCAAATCATTTTATATCGATACAAAATAACAAAATACGCAAGCCAAGAATGCCAAATAGTGTTATATAATTAATATAATAAATATAATAATCATGACGAAATTCAGATGCCAAAGCACTCCAGTAAAAATACCTACATTAAAGTCTATCCATAATTGATAAAAAAGCTAATTCTATCGAATTTATGATTCTTTTAGTGGATGACGGAAGTGTGAAGCGAAATATTCGTGTAAAAACGTTATAAATGTCATAAAGATATAAAGTAGATATAAATCGTTATTAAATTCTTAGCAATGAGGTAGTTATAACGCGAGCTATGAATTATGGGGATTGAAATAGGTTTAAAAACCGCGGTAGTCTAGTGGTATAGGTAATGGACTGCTGAGACGAGGTCTTGGTTTCGATCCTAAGTTTTACCATGGCACACTCCAATGACTTTTTGATGCTTTTCGAAGATATGTGTGTATTTATCGCAGGCTTATAAGTTTGGGACCTAAACATAAACTGGCGAAATGTGGGTGCTAGCACCTCTGCCTACCCCTTCGGGGATATAGGCGTGAGTTTATGTTATGTTTATGTTAAATAGGTTTAATCTATGATCAGTAATCAGTGACTCGTGCCTACTGCGCAACAGTTCATACAACTTTAGAGTAATCTCTCGCTGTAGAAGTGCTACGTCATTCGAATTTTTAGGTGAAGAAGTATAATAAATGAATAAAATAAGCCTGTATTGTATTGTGAGAAGATAATCCGAGCAAGGCCTGTATTTATATTAAATTCTTATTTTTTATATTTTTAATACATTTAAAATCCAAATCTGTATGTGAAATTATAATAAACAAACTTATAAGGTTTCAAATTTAAGAAAATAAAGATAAATTTATATATATTTGATATCTAGACAGAGTACGTACGCTGTTAAGCTGTATATCATTACTCTATCTGAAATCTCGTGTTTGCTCTATCTTCAAAATAGTACTATCGTAGCGCTAACACTATTATATCTATAAACTTAAAGTCGTAAACGGACTATCTGCCAACGTTTTAGATGCATCAGACTAGAGGATGAAAAATGTGTTTAATTAATTTGTAGTCGTCAGTGCCGACATTCCTGCTTAAATATAGCAGTGCAAACGATTCACTGGTGCACCCACGCCCCGCGATCTACGCCGCAAATACTCGCACCGAAGCACAACATTCAGTGATTGTTGTCGACGACACACAACCACATCTGTTTTCCCCGATCAAAACAACGGACGGGAAGTTCGGTGTGACGTCACCAAAGGTGAATAATAAAACAAAATGAATCAAACGCGCCTCTGTTCGTTTGATTGATACACAATAACGTTAATTAACGCGTTAATTCCCGCTACCGTTGTCGTAACACTCGAAAGTTAGTTGGTATGTATAGTAAATTGGGTCGGAAATTCCTAAACAAGTACGTCACTTACATTTTTTTTACGAAATATAACGTGTGGGATGTTTCCATACATCCAATAAGATGTCACGATTAGAAATTATTACAATCGCGATATGATTGATAAGCTTTGCAAAAGTAATGTTTTAAAAGTAAATTAATGTTCCAATTTATTTGTTAATACCATTAGAATTACCTAACGACTTTTTACATTGACTGTAGCTTTTCCGATATTTTTTATAATCAACCTCAAGGCTAACGTTTACAAGGTAAAATAAAGAGCCTTTTACTGGTCAACAACATTTCATTTCTATTATATTTTTGATTTCTTGCAAAACTTTTATAAGCACCGTAACGGTTGAGTGGTTTCTGTTATCCAATGCCTTGTTTCACCAAGGACAACAAATCTGGAAAAATTTTTCATTATGTATAAGGTTTCTTCAGAGCCAACGTAATATTAAACGAACAGAAAAGTGAGCTCAGGATATTTTGTATTGCAATATATTTCTTGGTTCCCAGTGGGTTGGCTGGGAACATAGAAATATATCCCGCGGGTATCGCTCATAACGAAGTAGGTATAGGGTTGTTCTCAATTCGATAGGACCTAGTTGATAGCAAAACTCTAATATAATACGTCGCATCAACATAATAATAATAATAATAATAATATTTATTTCCATAAGAAATACAGTGTATAAGCATAAAAGAGCGTTACATAATGCTAATAAATCCAATTAGCATTATGTCACGCTCTTTTATGCTTATACAACATAATAATTGAGGAATGTCTCTGGCTACCTGTTTGGGAATATACTTATAGGTGTAAATGTAGGTATATAGTATGTTTTTTTAACCGGGGTAGTATGGAGGAGGGTAGTAAATACGGTTAGATTATCCATATTAATTCGAAGGTGTCAAATTTCATTATCCGAAATTATTATCCGTGTGGTGATGGAGAAATAATACAAGTATCACCACCTGATCTTATCCAAAGGGTGTCATAAAAGGCGAATAACGGAAAAATACGCAGACGATATCATTGCGAGAAAAAGAAAACTCGAAATGAAACCCTGTACCAACCCGACTGGCTAGCGTGGAAACAGTAGGCCAAAGCCTCCCAATATCGAGAGAAGTCTATGTCCAGCAGTGAACTGTGATAGGCTCCACAGTAAAAACTCTTCGGTAAAACTACTAGTTTTTATGGTTTACTCTCGCTTGACCAAATAAATTGCAACGGAATCAGTTAAGATAGTTTAATTTCAGTTACTTGTATCTACTTAGGTATATGTTTAAAATTAAGCATGAACAAGTTTGATGTCCAAGTATGATTTTCTCACACATTCATAGTGTTTTGACTTAGCTTATTCAAGACATACCTACTTATTAGAGTAGGAATAAAATTTAAAAAGGATGTCTTATTATATCTTTGAAGAATACACATAGATAAGATGTTTTTTTAAAGCAGTATCTTTTTAACCCTCCCTAATATCAAAAGAAATATTTTGAATGGCTAGATTAGGTCAGTGGGAAGACCAAAGGCTTGCTCTGCTTTATCTTCTGCATTGACGGCACATAAACTCTGTTCTTACAGGGTCGGAAGCACGAGTGTGACTCTCCTGGTGTTGTACACACGTCCACGGTAAGCACTTTCAATCAGGTGGGCCGTGTGCTTATCTGCTACATAAGTGATATAAAAAATCACTATGTTTTTTTTTTAAATATTTTCTTAGTGTAAAACTGTTCTTTATATTCAAATTTCGAACTCAATTCATATAACTGCGGCATGTAACCAATGTGATTAGGATATTGTAACGGCTATTAATAACATCAGTGTTAGCAATGACTCATGGTTTTCATAGTGCGGTCACTGGAGCAACTTTTGCAACCACGCCACGTTTCTAGTATTATTATTTGTAACGATTAACCCATTTATTCAATCGTGAAACGCGTGCAGTCTACGGGCACTCACACATTTTGTTTGCGGAAGGGAGCAACTGGGATCAATGCTTTGATATATTAATAAACCCACGCCCGAATACTTATTCCACTCATCGCTTTCGAAATTAAAAAATATATTTTTCAGTTAATCCCGTTGAGTAATGAACAAGAAGCCGAGAGGGATATAGTTAATCATCTTACAGTTACGAAAATATTAACAGTTTTCTTTAATCTGCTCTAAAATTGGGTTGTAATAAAGTTATGTGACCCGTTCGAAGGTATGTAGGAGTACAGTTCCTGTAAAAGTCGACCTTACAGATGAAAATACTCGACGTTCTTAATCTTGCAAAGATTCGTTAGTTTATTATTGTGAGGAAATTAAAGGTCGAAACTCGAAACGTTTAGTTTATAATTTGGTTTCATGAAGGTGAATATTACTCAATGTGCAAGGTACTGGTGTATTAACCTACATTTATACACTGTTTGACTGTTGATAAAAACTTAATGCGGGTGTTGAAATAGAGTATTTACGTGGCATTGCTCTGGTCAAAGCGGAGGTCAAAGTTTACGATGGTTTGTGTAGACATGACACGTGGTTGATGTATCGGAGCTGTAGTGTGTCAATAAATACGTTAATTTTTGTTAAAAATTCTTTTATATTTTTAAGCGTGAAGTAACTACGAACATTAACTTTGTGTTGGTGAAGTTGTCAGTTAAATGATAATATTTCGACAGTTTGATGTCAAAGATCATGTAATATTTTGTAGTATGTAATTATGTTTTACACAAGTACGTAATCGATGCCACAGTTGCATTATGAAACACCGTAAAAGTCCCTTTCCTACAACTGCACTATACCATTGCAGCCTCGACAAACTAGAAAATATTATTTAAGTGAGTAACCATTACTATCATGAAAGATATACTAAAGCTTTATAAATTAAGTCGGACATAATTGTTAGATATATTAGTCCATATGTCTTTTATTCTTTATTTGACACTTATAATCACAGAAGATATTAAAATATATAAGAAGAATTAGATTACCTAACGTATACGTTTATTATACATACAATATGTCAAAATTATACAACAAGTCATGTACTAATCAAATAACCCGCCCCTGATCGCTCCCGGTGCAAAAGTGCCCATAACACTTGCTGCGTTGCCACGTTGGATGGCGATGGACAGCCTGTGGACCAGGAACGAGTGTCACTGGTCGCCTCGATGAGCCTCTGTCCGATATCTTTAATATGGCTTTTAGCTTCTTTATCTAACTTTTTTATGTAACAAAAATGCTTCCTATATTTATCACACCAGTAATAATTTTATATTCTATTTATTAACATGTTTACTTAATCTGATAATTAATAATAACAATTTATAGTTACCTGATCAGTAGGGAATTTGTCCGAATTAGAACCGGACACATCTATAACTTCAAGTTCCACTGGAGTGCCATTTATCGGTACCGTTTGTTTGTACAACAGATCTGAAAGGAAACCATAAAATCAAGGGATTGTTCAACTGTTTAATATATTACGTAATTTATCTTGTTACAAACGGGGATAACTGACCTGTATTTGAATGATACTCGCCGATGTATCTTCTTGTTAGATACCGGACGATGAGAGCTAGAACAATAAACGTGATTGTTACAATGGCGGTGAAGATTACACAGTTTTAAGTTTTATTATTTTTATAAGCCTAATGTATGTTTTTTTAGATAACTCTGATACTTCAAAGTATTTGCTCAGGTTTAATTATACAGAAAAGGTTAGTCTAAGGCATAAAGCGAGGAGATAGTACGCTGCGCCATAGAGGCTGACTTTGTTTCGATAAACTTTTTCTGTGTAATTTACGAAGGGTCGTTTTTGTTCATTTTGTATGAAAATGTTTCAAAGCGCTATAGTCTATGCCGCGCCTTAGACATGCCTCACGTCTCTTATCTTTTTTGTGTAATTCAGGCCTTAGGGTGGTAAGCAATGTATCATAAATGGTAGTAAACACCCGTTACAGTGTATTAAAATAACCGTAGCCTAGTGTACTATACAAAATGGAAGATATCTGGATTATTAAACAGTGACGCGTCAAACATAGGGGCAAAGTACGATATAATGCGATATACGCGAAGCTTTTATGCTTTAGGCAAATGTATAAGCTATTGTAATGGATAATAAAATCTAATTTTAAGTTACGTATATTTAGAAAACTTGGATACTAAAACATTACAAAAGACGGATATATGTATTAGAAGAATTTGGATGGTTTCAGGCGAAGGTTTGGTGACTCATTGGTCAGAGCGTTCCCTGTAAGGGAAAGAGGAGAGACCTGTTCAATTTTTTCGATCTTCATCGTAATGAGTCATAGTATTATCTCACTAAGAAGACTAGGTCATGGTACTATTTGTTCAGAATTTATGTAATACCATGCTTATAGGTCGAATGCCTAAAATTTTCGGTCAAGGCTCGTGGCTCAAATTGTGTAACATGATTATTCGTCTGTGGTTGTTTATTTTAAATCAGTTTAGTTAACGAGGCTTCAAAGACTGGCATTCGTTTAAAGTTGTTCATAAACACTGGTAACAGAAACAATGAGTTTACTTTTTTTTCACTTATAGATATAGCAACAGGCATGTTAGAAAGATTCGAACTAAAGGAAGTTTGGTAGCTAATTGAAGATTTTGCTTAAAAACTCTGAAAAATGCTGTTAATGTTTTTAATATACACACTCGTTGAATAAGTATATCTATAATTATAATAGTTTTTTTATACCTAGATGACACTGACGTCAAAAATATAAATAATTTTATAAACTTGACCCATATTCTGTACATTTATAATCTCCAACATTATTTCTTGAAATAAATGTAAGTAGTTAATGTTCTAATTTTAAATCAACTACTCATTGTAGAAGTAGCCTAAATTGTATCAAAAATAGCATTAATAATAATTATTATAGTGCTATACGTCACGGTTTAAAGTTATTGATGAAAATGATATTTCGCTCACCCGATTTGCCAACACGCGAACTGCCAATGACGGCGATGCGCACGCGCGGAAGATTGGCTCGCTCGTCCTTCATGGTTATTATAATCTAAATCTGAAACAATAAAAAACATAATTAAAGTAAAGTACAGCCTTACGTACAATCGATATGATAGAAATAATTTAAAATATCGAATTATTATTATGATTGAATGAATGAATTATAGTTATGAATGAAAATACGTCTGTAAACAGGTTCAATCTATGCGTTATTTATGACTAATGTTAAAGACAATAGTTACTGATCGAATTTTGGTCTTGAAGTATTTACATAAATAGATTTTTGGACGTTTCAATCGACTTACACTAATCATGGTCACACCCGTGACCATGATCGGTGTAAGTCGAGTCACTGGCCGTGACTTGCCAAGAAAGCAAAGGTATTTATTTGCGGTAAGTGCGATGTGAAATTGAAGGCACCTATTTATTTCATTCGTTATTTTATTCATATTATATGAGACGCCACGTTGGCAAGCGTTAGGAACTGAACACTGTTAATTCTCGTTTCTTCATGATTAACCGTTATTACGTTTTCTCTTCATCCTCTTAAATTGCTTCTAACTACCATCTACCTGAGCTGTTGCCGCGCGAACAAGAGAAAAGTTCACGTGGTGTTTAGTTGGCGAGTTTCAATTTTCATTCATTACTTTCGTCTCGTCTGACGCACGCTCCACTAATGACCGAAAAACGTCGAAAAGGAACATGTTTCATTTAAAATCAGAAATCATTTCTTTCAACAATATGAAATTATTTTGAAACTCTTAGTTATTTAGTGGTCACTGACATCTGGGAGAATCTGTCTGCAATTTTTTTTATATTGTATTTTCGAATTTCTTCCCGTATATTTATGACGCATAGCGAAAGTAAATAAATTAATAAAATATACTCTTACGTCGTAAGACGCAGCGAATTTTATGATTGGCCTTCGCCTTGGTTTTATTTGCTGACCTCGACAGAAATGTTGAGTAAATCCATTTTGGTACAATAATCGTGCTTCCTAGAAGGACCACAGTCATTAGATACTTTTAATCTTAGAAGGGAAATATTACCAATTTTCAGTAAAAATACGCCATCATGCGACATACACGTTCTGAAATATTAATAGAATGTATACACGTCAGCGGCTGCTACCGAATGGTTGAATAACCCTAGAAAACAACGTGATTAAATACATCGGAACGCCTCACGACTGTTTGATAACAATGTAAAGTTGATATAAAACAAACGTTACGTAAAATAAAATGATAGAAAAATATTGTCTCAATTTTATTGTTGATTTCTATTTATAAACATATGAATAAACACCAGAGGCATTTAAATTATTCTTGCACATAATTTTGGCAAGGAAAATATTATTTAGTTACTACTTTGTTATATTGCTTTAAGATATCCCAAAAATTTTGACGTTTTGTCATGACTACGTGATACGCACGGATATGAATAACACGAGAATGTCTGTGTCGGTGTTGGAATGTATGTTTAGTATAAAGGTACGTTGTAAGCATTGTTATCACAGGTGCTGTTATAATGTATGTCAACAACCAACAACGCATATTGGTGTAAAGCTTCGGCGCTATTCAATCACCCTAGCTTGTCTTTTCTCAACAACGATGATATTGTGATAATATTGCTTATCATCTATTTTTTCTTCGAGCTTACATAATATTTTTATTACATTTCAGAGAACTAGTGACACATTTCCATCAATTCCATGTTTTCCTTCAGTTTCAGGAGCATGACGTAACTTAGACTTAGGTATTTTCTTTTTAATATATAATTTTATTTGTGCTATGAGCTATCTAATCAATCAATTAGGTAGTCTATCGCAGTCTTCTGCTAAACATAGGTCTCTTCCAATGTTGGGAGAGGTCCACTGTTTCCACGCTATTGTATCCAGACGGGTTGGTACAGGGGATTTATTCGAGTTTTTTTAAATAGGTGGCGGACAAGCACACGGCTCACCTGATGAAAGTGGTTACCGTGACCTATAATCGTGTGTAACACCAGGGGAGTTACACTCGCGCTGCTGACTCTGTAGGAACAGAGAGTTTCTGTGCCATCAGTGCAAAATACAAAATCAGGACAAGCCTTTGGTCTTCCCACTGACAGCGCAAAAACTCCCCAGTGAGCTCTGGCTACACTACTCACTGCCGGGAACACAACACGAGGTTATTATAACTGAGGTATTCGTTAGGGTGGAGGTACTTCCCCAGTCGGACTGTTCAATTGGGACAGAAATGTCGTCATGTCCTACCTCCTACACTTTTCTTTACTTTTCCTTCTCTATGATATAGTTTGCTGTTTTCCGTTTGTCCCTTTGGATAAAATGGGGTGGTGATACTTGTATTCTTTCTCCGTCAGAACATTTGATTAACGTTCCTGTAAATAATTCTTTTGTGTTTAGTATTTCATCAAAATAAAACGTCTCCATCATATAAAAGATTGAGGTGCAATTTAAAAATGTCGCATCCCATTTTTTTGATGCTTCACCAAGAATAATGTATCAGTGGTGACAACGACGCCATCTTTATTTACGTTTGGCGCCAAATAATATCGTTCAGTCGCGTCTTGCTGCCAAAAGAAATATCGAGTTTTAAATTAACTTTCCGTGTTACATAAATAATTTTAGTAGGTGGATATTATATTAAAATAATTTGATTGCGATGTTGCAGTAAGATTATATGTGGAAATTTAATAGGCTCAACTGGGTCGTGGTAAAAATTCTCTTTAGAAATAGGTAGGTAGATACTTTTATGCATAACATGTGGACTGCATTTATTTTAATGGCTTTTTTTATAATTCCTTGCCTTCTTATTTCAACAGACAGATACCAATTTTAATCTAGGCAACTATTTTTATGTTGTGCTCATGGGTCGGTGTGTGAAAAAATATTTGTTTTCGAATGTTATACCTTTTAAAAACCAAAGAATCGCGGCCTATCAAGTGATTTTATTAAATACCGAATTACGTAATTGTCGCAATTTTTTTTTCACATAAAGATACCAAAATGTTATGAATTTAAGCATTAGGCGAACAAAACATGTAGTAGTACTACCTACTACTAAGTATATTTTGTTTTTATATGAGAATAGCTGGATTATAGAGTGTCTATTTCGTAATAAAAACAATGTGCTTTTATAAGCTTTTATCGTGTCGATACCGTGGGTACATAGATCGCTGATATCTAAACGCTGTGGCTTTGTTTTCCATCAACGATGTATATCACTTTATTTTTAAATGTTTACTGTTGAAAGTGCACCAATAAATTAGTGTAATAAATCTTAGATCGTAGACAATGAATTTAAATAGCGATCTTGTGGGCGTTTGGCTCTTTGTGTGGGTAGACTTTTCTGTCCTCTAGGGACAAAAGTGCTAAAAGTGTGGGATGTAAAATAAACCCCGACCTTTCCATATTGATTTCATCCTTGAACAATTTTGCCAACGTTTGTCTAAGAACTCTAAGAATTATTTAAATAATAGTGATATAAATCACTACACGATCCCTCAATGCTTTTAATATAGGAGGATTTAGGGAGTCGTGTGTAAAATTTATATTGTTTTGATATTTAAGCGACTCATACTGACGGAAGTTCTTTATTCGTGGCGTATTTTTTGTCTCTTTTCCTACCAAAAAACCCGAGTCTAAATTTACACTCGAGGTATAACGTTCTGCTACATTGAAAACATCTTAAAGTGTTCAACTATACGTAAGTAATATTTGAAGTCCTTGATTTGAAACGAGTCCTTCACCGTGATATTGCGGAAAGCCGGTATCTAGACGGCAAGGTCCCGCAACCCAGGGGATCGATTGAAAGGACGAGACCTTGGCAACAAATCGGTGATCACGGGTGTTAATTTCCCCGTGAGAAGGTTACCAGCCAAGGACTCCACTTCGGCGTTGTTGACAAGGACAATGAATGTTATGATAAATAGCTTTGACGCTGTGTAACTGGAGATGGAGCGGTAATTGAGGTTTGTTTACTCTGGGGAGTCTTTTTCGGGTAGTAATTTACATTGGGGAACTTCCGCAGGACGAAGCCTGCTGACGAGTGGAGACATAAATAATTTTCTATGTAATTATATAGATGTATGTTTATATTGTTTAGGCTACGATGTTATATGAAATTCTTTAAATTATTTTAAAGGAAGTATGCAATAGACCGTTTACAGGTGAAACATAATTTTGCAGTACATTCATCTTTCCTTTTTTCTTGTTACTGAACGTTACGCGTACTAAATTATCTAACAAAGAAATGGGTTTCATCGTTAAGTTGGCTGAAATTATACACTTAACCAAATAAATTTATGGCTAACCCCAATTACTCTACATAGAAAGAATATAATCTTTATAATCTAGCTATGTTCTTAACAATGTTATTGAGTTTCTGATAGACCACTCGTGGTATATCAGTCAGAAACAACAAACAATATGCCTAATAAACCCAGTAAACGATTTTCCAGGTCGAATACCACAGTTCTCGAGTCGAATCAGTTATTTATTGTTCTCGTTTTCGACCTACAAAATGGCATTTAGTAGAAGGAATGTTAATTAGACATTTTCATTAGACGTTTCAAACTTAGCGAATAATATGTACCACGTGTAATAATATTATTTTAGGCAAAAATTATCTTTGTAGTTTTTTATATACCACTTTATTTTATATATACCACCAGACAAGCACACGGCCCACCTGATGTAAAGTGGTTACCGTGGCCTATGGACGTGTGTAACACCAGAGAAGCAACACTTTTTAACCTTTAGTATTGATAGATATAAAAGTCATTTAAATAGAATAGTGACTGATACTGAATAAAAACATACAAAAATATTTTTTCAATTAAATCCTAACATAACCAATGCAGCATTGGGTAGTGCTTGGTAAATGTTGGGCTACACATCTGTGCAAATTGTTTACCTGACAATAGGCGGTTACTGTGACCTATGAGTGCTTGCAACACTATAAAACACCCACACGTTGCCAGCTGGGACTTGCAGAAGTGGCAACGTGGCAACGCGTGGATTCATCTAACAGCAGTCTTATGAAAAGCGAAAAGGGAGAGAGTGAAAAACGAAACAGGAAGGAGGAAATTTTTTCTAAGAAATGAGACATTGTGCTATTTAATTAAGTTCAATTAAGAGATATGAACGAATTTAGTAGATCAAAGTGCCTTTTCGTATTTACTGATTTTACTTGTCCCTCTTTCAAAAGCTGTGATTGATGGTGAAGAGCCCTGCGTTTACAAACTTGAGATAGTAGATTTAGGGTAGGTGCCGCATTTTCAACCTAATATCGTTTAATTTAGTAGCATATATTGCATCCCGTACGAGCTATTAGACTGTTAGAAGCCCTATCTGCTTCCTCCATCTCTTCAGCAGACGGTAACGTGGAATTGGCCTCTTTGCTGTTGAAAGCATTTAAAAGCAGAGCTTTAGTAGTATAAAAAAAGTATAGTGTCAAAAATAAGTTCTATTTTTTCATTAAAACAATTTATCATGGCCGATACTGTCATGACCGAGATCTTGAATTCGAAGCAGAATATTCTGTAAGATAACATTATATCCGTTACACAACGTCACAACACGTAATATGTTCGGTTCACGTAATCTGATTACGTTCAGTTGGAAGAGTAACATTCTCAGAAGATATTGTATGCCAAGGATAGGTTTGTAAACTTATACTTTTGATATTTACCCGTGACACTTTTGTTACTTTACGTTTTAAGCTATCTGAGGTTCATAGGCTTACAATAACGTGGAGTAAGCGTTCGTTTTCTCGACGGGAAAGAGAAATAGAGCAATTTTGAAGATATAGTTGCATCTCTCTTTCTTTTCAAGAAAAAAAAATCGTAACCCTTAATAGTAGGCCTACGATTTTGATAAATTCTTGATATACATTATTACTTGATAGAAAGGGCTATGTCGCTAGAGCGATTATGTTGTCCATTAATATACCTACATGTATCTTCTGGAAATAGTGCTGCCGTGATAATATGTTTAAAATATATTGCATGCATTATATGTATATAGGTATTGTAGCCAATGCTAAATATGTGTATACAATTCGATAAAATTGATTTTCATTTCATTGATTATTTCTAGTTATCTGGTTGAACATGAAATAGTAGATTTCGTAAGAAAATATACACTACATTTATTTAAAAATACATTATTAAAATATACAGCTGATTTACAGGTGAATTTCTGTAATAACATACTAAAGTAGATAATTAACTAAAATAGCTGATATACAAAATTCTAGAAGTTTTAAATTTATCGCTTAAACAACATTGTGGAAAATAAATAGTAAGTATTTTCTCGTAGCTTTTGGTAGCAGCCAAACTTATACCATTTCGATAGGAAATTTGGCATGTATGTATGAAACTATAAATGGATTCACGAATGGCGCAGAAGTTCAAGTGCTCCTTTCATGATGTGCTTGGACTCAGCTGCAGATGATGCAGCGAGAACGTCCGAAATGGCCGTGGAATAGATTCATGAAGAACAAAATAATCATCTTGAGTCTTAGAGATTAACTTTTTTATAAAATCGCTGGGGTGTACCCTGAACACAGAGTTATTTGATGTTTAAGATTGATTGAAAAGGAAAATATTTTATATTGAAACATCGTTTTTGTTACAAGTGAAAAGTGATGAAGGAACTATAATTTGGAAGCCTTCTGATTTCGTAATTAAGGTTCAAGTCTATAATAATGTCTTTTAACGACACAGTTCATTGCCGTCTCTTACACTGGCTACCAAAAATATAATTTCATCTTTTTGTCAGCAATTTACAGAAGATTATTTACTTCATAATTTATAACATAACATAAACTCACGCCTATATCCCCGAAGGGGAAGGCACAGGTGCTAGCACCCACATTTCGCCATTTTATGTTTAGGTCCCAATGTAAGCCTATTGCCATTAACCGGGCACTTATAAACCTGCGATAAATACACACATAACTTCGAAAAGCATCGAAAAGTCATTGGTGTGTGCCATGGTAAAACCTGGGATCGAACCCAAGACTTCGTCTCAGCAGTCCATTACCCATACCACTAGGCTACCGCGCCTAGAATTTATAGGTGCTTATATTAATACTTTTTTGCGGTGGAACTAATTAATGTTGCAACTCAATGTACTCATATGTAGCGTGAGATTTGAACTCTATGACCCTCGTATGACTCGTGTTGATCCCTAACCCGGTCATCATTGCACACCTGACACCACTACAAAATAATGTTAATAAAAAACTTCAACAATTAACAAACAGAATTGGAACAATTGAATTTTCACTAGGTAACGAATTAGAATAACAGGTTTTGTACTATATTTAGGATTTAGATTTTTGTGTTGAAGTTGAATGGTGAGTAAAACTACAATTACCTTGCCTTAGTTTTGAAATTAGAATTTTAAAATTGCGGTCTGTTTGATGTAGTTACATTTTAGAGTATATTGTAATTAGTGGAACTTTTTCATTTCAAGTAGTTACACTTACGATATTGATTTTTTTATGATAATATAGCGAATAATAATAAACTTTAATGTCAAAATGTAGTAAGTGATATGAGATAAATTTTATAGTTTTTACGTTTTATGGCATTTGGGCTATTTGGCATCTAAGACTTTTTAGATATTAGGACAATGCGGATCGATGTTTTATGGGCTAGTAACCTGCAAAAGTCTTTTTTATTCTATCAGATACCCTTTACTAGATTTTGAAATTCTAGGTACAGCCGAGACACTCTGCGAGCAGCGTTTACGCATCGCAATGACTATACAAACCAGTGAGTTTGTTAGTAAGCCCTTATGAACTGTCGGTTTGGATTGATATTTGATCGATGATGTATGGTGCGGTCTGAAGTGAATAGCTGTAGGAAATTCCCCGTGCTCTCGATGCTAAAAATACGGTCTGTTTCCACCGGTGCGATCAAACATTGGTATCGACATTTTATATTGTTTATATTAAAATTGTTGAACTTTGCTAGTTTCATTTTATGATACATTAGTTTCTATATTTGAGCTGAACAGACCGCTGTGGCGTAAATGTACTAATATTAAATACTAACACATTACCTTTTTTCAACCTTAGTCTGGGATCTTCGAGAAGGTCAGTGCGTGATGCTGTTCTTGAAATAAATTGTGCACGTAAAATTTCGACAATTAATTAAAATTACATGTTCTAGCTGCGTAGTAGTACACTATTTACGTCTTACATGATTCAAATTAGTTCAACGACTCAGAAATGTGTATAAGATTGAAATATTCGTACCGCACATTGATAGAAAATCTTCAAAGTTGTTTTGAAATTTCGTAGTCCACACCTGATCCGCTCTGCAGACCCATTTTTCAACGTTCAATGTTGCCTTTATGTTCCAACGTAAATATTTTTCTGTTGTTATAAGGTTTAAATCCAAAGATATGATAATTATAGTCAGCTAGGTACGGTACGTACTGCTGAGCTGTCAGCCACAGGTGCGTATTTCTATTATTCAATATACAGTTAGATGATAATCAAACTGAGTGTACTTACATATATTGTTTATTATTTTCTCTGGAATGCTTCTTATTTCAAGTAATAAATAACGATATGTTAAAAGCGGAAAAGTACTAAGTATAAATGTAAGGTACAATTTTGTTTAAGCTAATAAATATAAAACTATTTACGTTACGATATCTAAAATCTATATGCAGATTGCTGGTTTCAAACACTACCTACTTATATATTTTACAGTTTATTTGAAAAGTTGAAAATCTACTTAAATAGTCAGTCAGTTGAGGGTCTCATTAAGGTTTTAAGCCAATATTAATTGATACTAATGATCTTTGTGTAAGATTTAAACGAAGGAACAGGTACTGTGTCCCATATTGGCAAAGGCATATCCAGCAGTGCACTGCTATTGGATAATTGATTGTTCGAAATTAACATTTTCACTTAGATCGACAGGTTTTATCGCCCTCTTTTGTTCTTTATTTAAAAACATAGTTTTATAATTAATAGCTATTTATAGTTTTTAGTTCAAGGCCTGAGTGTAGATTGTAAAATTTAATTCAACCAGATTTGTTTCTATTTGTCATCACCCAGAGCAATTACTGTCTGATCGCAGCATTACGGCTTAACCTTGAAAATTCATCAACGTAATCATAGACCTTATAGCGAGGTAATTCAAAATGTATTTTGAATAATCTTGAAGCAGGGTGTTTTATATTATGCTTTAGAGAATATGAAAATAAACATAAATCTGAGACTCCTCATTAGCCCCAATTTGAATTCATCCGCGTAATTTCATGTTCCTGAGAACATATTTGTTATAATAATATAATTGGGTCAAGTTTAACAGAAATATCACAAAAGATTTTTGTATATATACATATATATTCTTACGCCTATTTCCCTCCGGGTAGGCACAGTGAACAGATAGTCATTTGAAGAGCTTTTTCTACTGCTATTTCGTAAGTTCATAAGTTTTTGAACTACTTTTGATCTTCCTTCGGAAAATTTACATTCTGGAAAAATAAACTTTTTGATTTGACATTGGTCTTTTGGTATAAAGTGTTCGTTAGGCAGATGTTTCGGCTTTGAGTTTATGTTTATGGTTCAAGTGCTATAATTACACTTGACCATGACTGTCATGCTAATGATTTACGGTAGGGTTGTTAATAATAATAATAATATTCCACAACATTTCACACAATGCTGTCTAGACCCATGATAAGCATAGCTTAACTAGCTTGTGTTATGGAATCTAGAATGCGGATAAACATATTTAGATACTATTTTTTTTTGTAAATACAAATACATCATATATCGAATGAAGTAGATATATTTATTTTGTTTTTTAGTAGCCATTGTAATTCATATCATCCTAGATTTTGCGACTGAGTCTCTGCAAATATTTTAGTTATTTTTTTAAATTGCAGTGTATGTATTAATATTGTGCTATTTTATTGTATAGTGTGTGGTGACCGTCATTAGCTATACTGTTGAATTTTTAAGTAACAAATACCCGGTTTATAAGTGCCCGGTTAATGGCAATAGGCTCGCCACCTATTACATTGGGACCTAAACATAAACTGGCGAAATGTGGGTGCTAGCACCTCTGCCTACCCCTTCGGGGATATAGGCGTGAGTTTATGTTATGTTATGTTATGTCAAATACATAAAAATTTTGCTCGAGTTACTTGTCTCTTGAAATTTTAACAGTTAAGTTAATTTTGATTTTAATATGTTTACTATAGTGCGTCATCCCTAGATTTCTACAATATTTATAAGCATGAAACTCATTCATGTGAGAATGAGGGATATCGCTCACACTGACGTTGTTCGGGTATACAAAATATTTATCTTAGCTGTTTCCTACGTAAAGACGAACTAAAATTATATTCCACTCGAGTGATGAGTATAGGCGACCATCTTATCGACGCACTCTGAATAGTTGGCAAAGTAAAAAGCTTCGTCTGAGATACTCTAATTCACCCTTGTTTGTCTTTGTAAAGACTACTTTGACCCGAGGAAATGGGTTATGTAAACATTGTGTTGAATATAATGTAAGGTAAATTACTCTGAATATTTATCTTTGAAGTGAATAGGTTACTTTACTAAAACAGTATAGAAATCTGGTTACTTTAACCTTGTCCTGTTGAGTTTCCTCACATTATGTAATAGTGATCATTATCATTTTAGCGTTAATCCTGGTCGTAAGAGTCCGAGATGCTTTCATTATAGTATAAGGAAGAAGTATTAGTCCGACATAACCTCTCCCACCAACTCCGGCGGGGAGATGGAAATTTTTTACCACATAAAAAAGTACAAGGAAGCCTCAAATATTTTCCTAATTAGATGATGCTTTTCCTTAAACTACGTGTCTAATCTTAATTACAATTATTAGATAATTGAATAGTTCATAATCGTAAGTATGTGAAGTCAGGTCAATTTTATAGTAAGTCGTTTTTCGTAAACAATTTAATATCTGTTTTAAAACAAAAGTTAATTGATCCATTAGGTCGTATCTATTCAATAATATTTCGTATACTCAGATGGAATTGATATAATCTTTTCACTAAATAGATTTTGATGAAAGTTTTTAGAGATTAAGTATTTCTGTCTTATCTTAAGTGAAATATTAGACTCCGAGAATAAATATTTTAAAGTACTCTAAGGGTTTTCTCTAAGGAGAATCTCGCGAAAGATCGATGAACGCGCTCGCAAAACACTCAAATATATCTCCGTTGTGTTTTAACTCAAGTGAATTTTCTATGCTTATTGCAAACGAGTGATAAACCCAGTTTGGGTAGCAACCGCTACTTGGCCTTTTCAAGGTTGTGTCAGAGTAATTATGAACCTCGGAAAATATGTACATTCGCGGCACAATAAATTAAAAGTCTGTCAACCTCTGTTAATTTACACAAATTTGTGGCACGTGTAACCTGTGTATTGCAATCCTACATTTTAATTGTAATAAACATACATTATATTTATTTTGTAAACATTTTGTACTGTTTGTAATTAAGTGAAATGTTTTTGGAATAAGAGGAAGCTTACGCGTAATATCATCATTTAGTATTAGTTAAAGTACCTTTATTCTGCTTTATGATAGTATTAGAATGTTAGAACTCCATTTTAATATAAATCTGCCTCATAAAAGCTGAATATCGTCTCAAAAATAAAAAGTTGTAATCAATCAATCGATTAGCTTATCACAGTCCACTGCTGGACATAGGCCAGCTTTTTACCTTGTGATTAAGTTGTAAGTAAATGTTAATATTAAATTGAAGTTAATTTTAACTGAGTATCTGGACGTCGATCGAATTTGTGAAAGATGACATTGATAAAAGATTACAACAAATTACTTCCAATACTAATTGTTTCTTATTACTTACATACTAAGTAGATTATAATTTTGTAATCATTATTCAATAATTTATCTCAATTTAACATACATACATAAGAAGCAGTTGGTTTTAAACACACTTAAAATCTTTTGTCATCATCATCTTAAAGTCTCGCGTACATTTAGATTTTTCACTTTGGGAGTCCAGGGTCCAATATAGTTAGAATCTTTGTTAAATTACATTTCTTCGATTTTAAGTGATCGAATCATTTGATGTTTCATGGGAGCACTCAAAAATATTTTGTAAATCATTAAATCGGTATCCAATCATTTGACAAAAATAAATATGAAATTTTCTTTTAATTGACAAAGTATCTATGGTATTAGTATTACTCGTAGTAGATACAAAATTATTACTTACTGATAAATTTATCTACTGTCTTAATTTAGTCAAACGATCATTTTTTAAATAAAATGTTAAAAATGAAAATTTGTAAAATAATTCGTTTTTCAAATGTTGTTTATAAAATGATGATTTCTCATACGTCTTGTGTTAGACAATAGTAAACCCATTAAATCATTAGAAAATGTAAAAAAATATGCCCAAATACAAACAAGGTAACTTTATGACATATAGTATAAACTGATCTGATAATGTAAACATAATAACCCCACCATATACCTTATAGGTTGTAGTACCTAATTTTTTTTTGTTCTATTCACCTCGTACATTATTGTCTAAATGCGAAGTGATAACTATACGCGAAGGTTTTTCAGTAATAAATTAAAACTAGTAAACAATTTTCATCCGTTTTGAAATTCATTCTTAAAAACGTAAGATCAACTTTTTAAATAGTTCGTGCTTTAATCAATTTCTTAGTACTCTATGGTAGGATTTTACATCTATTCTATGAATTTAAAATCTTCATTTATCTTGAAGTGAATCCAATAAAATATAAAAAGCTCAAAATTTCGTTTTCCAGAAATTATTTAAGTAATTCATTGGATATGTTATTAGGTAAATCAGTTCCATGTAGGGTGTTATTGAAAATATAACTGCTGTATTGTACAATGTTCGGATGAGACGGATGATCGAATGGACGGATCAGAATATGTCGATATTTTCTAGAATGCAACCTGTTTTGTTACGCTGTAAGCAATAAGGCTCAAAATACACGTTGAAATTCAATGCAATGTAATCAAATTGTGCAGAGCTGCGCAATGCGCCGTGCACCCGTGGAATGAAAGAGATGAAAATCTGAATTTCACCGCCATGTTGACTGTATTATAAACTTAGAGTCTAAAAGCAGTGTTAAGGATACAGACTTCGTTACATCTATCTAAGTAAAAAGTAATATTTCTACTTAATGTATGTTAGAACATGAGAAATAAGAACTTAGGCGTAAAGAAAGAAAAATGATTGTTAAATGATCAGTGAAATGAAAGTAGAAATTGTAATGTTTGAAAATAGAACATGAACGGAATAAACTAACTACAAAATGTGTATGAAACCGTTGTGAATTCAGTAAAGCAGACATACTTTGAATGAAAACTCACCTGATCGAAGTATTGGCGTTCCGGGCTCGCCGCTACAGGTCGGCAGAAATCGCCGGTAAACACCACACAGCCAACGAAAAGATTAACAGTCTTCACACAACACAAAATGTCTTTAATCACTGTCCTTTTAGTCCATTAAATATTATTATATTAGCTTTTTATTTGTGATGATAGCAATAAAAAGTGAGAGAAGAGCGACGTGGAGCGCCTTAGAGCGTCTACGTGCGACTGGGCGGCGTGGAGCGTATTCATGCTATATATATGTAAGTAGTTAACAACGCCGCCCGCCCTCCGCGCGCTTCATGCAAAAATATCGGTGGAATTCAGAGTCTAATTCTCTCTGTCAGTGCCTTATGCCGACACAATGGGAGCGTTGATCTCCTCGCCTGCATCAGTGACAGTTGACCACATTCTTTCAATCTGACGGCTTAATAACGCAGTAACTCATATTTGCAATTTGGTCAGTATTCATGCATGGAAGCTTTTCGTTCTGGTATTAAAGGTTCAATTATAAGGAAATTTGTCAGAAGTCATTGTTAAGATTACTTCTCATGAATACTGAGTATAGAACAATGCTTAGTATCCCAGTGATTGTTAGAATATTTAGATCTAAATCAAAGTAAATAATGTTATCAATACTACATTAATTGAAATAACTCGATTTACCAAAGATGACAACACAAACTAGGAACAATTTTTTCTGTGATTGCATCAGCTATGCAGACAATGTTACTTTCAGTAATCAATAAAATGTCCACACAGTCGTTACTAACTTGAATTTTGTGTTTTAGACAATAAAGACTAATTTCTAATGTCAACTACATTTGTAATAGAATTTCTGTACACATGTACAAATCCACTCGAAAGCTCTTTCGGATAAGTGTGGATGAATAATTGGAACAAAACATTAATTATGATACATATACCATCGTACATTATTCACATATAACTCACAAGTTTGTAATTTATATTCACACTAATAATAATTTACGATTTCACATGTCGGAAAATAATTTGAAATGAGATTATGGAACAATACTGTTCGCAGAATAAACAAAGAACCGTTTGCTGTCGAGGTTGAAGTCATAATTCTATCGACAAGTGCAAATACTTATGTAATAACCGCATTAATTTTATATAACATAACGGTAGTACTCTCAAGGTTTTCATCTTATACAAGTCATCATCATAACATCTCGTTTTGATTGTATTCGAAGTCTTCACTTCGGAGTTCAAGACCCAATTCGTAATTTTTTGGCATAGAAATGAGACCTTTGAAATGCATATTTAATTATACGTCAGGTTCAGACCATTGTTAGACATTTGTTACTCATTGCCTGGTGATCGACGCAAAACGTGGACGCACCAATGAAAATTACTCTCATCTAAAAGTTTTATTATTTTTCCACAAACATATTGTTAGACTTTCATACCAGACGCAATTAGAAGGCGTACGATACTAAATCGGCGCATGGTGGTTTATTTAAAATAGAAATTGATTGCTATCAAAGCCCATTGCATATAAAATGAAACCAGTTCAAGGGTACATGTTACAACCAACGTAGGAATTCCAATTTTTATTATTATTGAGAGATACTCGTACATTTTCTTGTCAAGTACCGATTAGAAACTTTCGCTGGTGTAGAACTATAATTTATTAAGAGTGAGCTTCAAAGATGTATAGCAGATATTTAAATATTTACCTTTGTTAAACAAATGAATGGGCTTGAATGAAAGATTTAATGACAGTAGAGGCAGCTCGAGAAGTGTGCAAGGTCAGAAGCAGATGGTGGACACTTGTCTCTGCCTACTCTGGAAAGAAATAAACGTGATTATATTATTATGTATGTATGCATCAAAAGTTAACTTACTAAAATGGTATATTTTTAGTTACTAGAGGTTTTTAATATGCATTTTGTAAGTATCAGTTCAGTATCAGTAAATGATACTTCTTAAGTAAAATGAAGCCCTGTTTATAACTTAATTTAATAACAAATTACCATAATTCTGTTCTGTTTTCGTGACTATCCATTAAACAGTGGTCTTAAAGAGGTGGTCTTAACTATAAGGGTGCCAAATTCTGTATTTAAGTATACAACTGTTAGTAAATATTTTATAAACCTTAATTCCTAATTCCTCTGTATTTAACACTATATAAAAAACAACGTCTAATTAAAACATAGTATTCTCGAAGTTTTTTCGTAAACAGCAAGTGCTCTTGCAAAAGTAGGTTAGACAAAGTTGTAGATCATGTAATTTACCTACAAAATAGATCTCATACTTCTTTGTGCGTATCACCATTTCGAAGATATCGCGATTTTAAAGTTGAAAGAAGTCAAACCTGTTATAAACAAAGTACTTGTTCCTATAGTATGATTCATCAACGCCAGGCCTGAACCGCAGGTTCTATAAGCTTTAAATTTTGGCAGTGGATACTTTTCAGAGTGCCTACATCCACCTAAAAGGATTTTTTTAAATTTCGTTACCTAGGGACTAAAATAAGGGATGTATGGGAATGAACTTCTATACAAAATTTCATCCTTTATTTTACCTCCTTAGCAACATATTTTCCAAAATTCCATTCGTAGTGGATGCTAGCAACGTGAAAAGTATCTACTGTTAAAATTACAAGTTTATTAGACCAGCGGTTCAGGCTCTGCCTTGATAAATCATACTAAGGGAAGAAGTAACTTTGTTTATAATGGATTTAATTACTTACAATTTTAAAATCGCGATATCTCCGAAATGGCGACCCGCACATAAAAAGTATGGGACCAATTTTGTAGGTAATTACATGATCTACAACTTTGTGCAACAAACTATAAAGATAGCACTTGCTGTTTACGAGAAAAATGCGAGAATACAATAATTTTGACCTTTGATCTTGAATAAAAAAATGCACAAATCCAATCTATGGGGACCTTTGATATATCTTGTATTATGGTCTATTCATGACCCCCACTAATATTTAGATCTATGCGAATTTATACAAGCTCAAATCTTTATTTTGTATGGATTAAACAGTATAGTATTACATATTTCACTTACACATATGTATACCGCGAGTTATATTATCTACTTAATTTGTTAATGTAATATTGTATTATTTTACCATAAAGTAGGTTAGACAGGTAGATTATCGTACAATTAATTTAATATCTTACAGCATATTTGTTTATATTCCGAATTAATTATATATTCCGATCAAGAACCAAGCGCTTCGGTGACTCTTTCCTCTGTCGCACCATTCATTACCAGCTCACGTGTTTCCTTCTTCCTACAGTCCTGGGTCCTTTAAGCGGGGCGTGAAAAAGCATATGATGAGGCCGTCAAGCTGAGTGTCACCATTGTCACACGGTATGTGTAAGTAATGGTGACCCTCTTTTCTGAGACTTTGCCTTCAGCTTACCATCAGGCAAGGCGAAGTCTAATTGACGTGTTCTATATAAAAAAAAAGTAGTCTAATTCATACAACAAAATCAGGTTACTTGTTGCCATGGCAGTCTAAAACCTGACGCTATCGAAAGTCCCAGGGATGACCCTGTTTCCTTTACTTACATAATGTAGCGTAGCTTTGAAAGTTATTATCATATTAAACGAGACTCGTTTGAAATAAGCGGACTACTTGGACGGGCAAGGCCGAAGGGTAGTGAGTAACAGAGTGGAATAATACTTACCAGACATAAAAATACGAGTCGCTTGAGGTTTTATTACATTAGTCAGATTGGTTACAGAATGTGAATAGTTTCATAGATAGTTGACCTTGAAAACTTTCTCGATATTAGGCCTAAATCTATTTTAACTTAGTAGAAACTAGGTTAGTAACCAATTATATATTTTCCCTTAACTGCAATTCTAAGTTTTCCGTTTCCCAGAGCGGGATGGGCTGGATCGACCGGGTAAGCACTACTGTCTCACTCTGCACTCCGGGGTTTCGCGTCAAACTGCGCGGTGTAATTTTAATAGTTATGTACTTGTGGATAAAATAAAAGTAATACAGCCTACTACACTCGAGAGCAATGAATCCGGGTCACTTAAAGAATGTTAAAAATCTCGGAAACTAAAAATGATAGGTTAATGCAATAAATTGTATTTAATAGACAATGTAATACTCCTTAAATGAAAGTAAAAAAAATATGAGTCACCATACATTTTATTAACACAAAATTACATAAAGAAAAAAACTGCTGATCTCTCCTTAAAACAAAAATAGGAAACATGAAATTTTTGAACTTTATTACGATTTTCTTGAATTTTAATACTTCGTATTGCCTCCTCGTGCTTCCATTACTGCGTTTACGCGGTTTGGCATGCTGTACACCAAGTTCCTTATACGATTTTGGGGAATATTCTCCCATTCCTCTGTGAGAGCAATTTTGAGCTCACGAAGCGTGATTGGGGGAGGGTTTCGTTGTTTTACGCATCTGCCTAGCTCGTCCCAAGCATGCTCGATCGGGTTGATATCCGGGCTGCGCGCTGGCCACTCCATACGAGTAATGTTCATCTCTTGAAGGTAGTCATTCACAATCCTACCTGTATGAGGTCTGGCATTGTCATGCATAAATATAGCATCCTCACCTAAATTGACCATAAATGGACCAACGTGATCATTGAGGATTTCTTCCACATATCTTACGCTAGTTAAAGAGCCGTTTTCTATGATCACCAGCTCTGTGCGACTTTCAGAAGAAATTCCGGCCCACACAAGTACAGACCCACCACCGTAGGCTACTTTTTCTTCGATGCATGCTTGCTTGAATCTTTCCCCTGGTCTTCGATACACTCTGTGTCTTCCATCGTGCTTGTAGAGCATAAATTTTGATTCGTCGGAGAACATAACTTTTGACCAATCTTCAATACTCCAATTTACGTGGCTCTGGGCATAACTTAGTCTCGAAATACGATGCCCACGCTCCAGTTTAGGGCCGTTTGCAGGTCTAAGGGGTTTTAAGTTAGATTCAGCAAGCCGACGTCTTACTGTCCATGCACTTGGGTTACTTCCTCCGAGGCGTCGAAACTGATTGGTGAGTTCAGTTCCTGTGAGAAAGCGATTTCGAAGCATGGTGTTCACCAAGTATCGGTCTTCTCGTGCTGTGGTACACCTGGTTCTGCCCGTTCCTGGTCTGCGTAGGTTAGAACCAGTTTCTTCGTAACGTCGGAGAACTCTTTGTACTGTTGACAGCGACACACCGACAGTCCTGGCTGTATCGCGCTGACTCCGGCCGGTTTCCAGCATTGTAAGTATTCTGGTGCATTCTTCAGGCGTAAGCGACATAATTTCAGCTTGATTAATGAATATAGAGCACTATCAACATGGTTTATGTACCCACATAAATGACAGATTACAAACAAAAGCAACACCAAATGCTGTAATTTCGTAGTTCCATCTTCGAAAGTGGCCCTTTTTCAAATTTGATTTTTTTATGATATAACTTTACAATAACTAAGAAGTTTTAATACCTTCATTTAAGGAGTATTACATTGTCTATTAAATACAATTTATTGCATTAACCTAGCATTTTTAGTTTCCGAGATTTTTAACATTCTTTAAGTGACCCGGATTCATTGCTCTCGAGTGTATTTTAATTTCTTTATAATATTTGCGCCATAATATAATACGAAGTTTTCATATAAGCAGATTCTAATATTGTTTTCAATGAAACCGATATTTTTTTCCAACAAGTATATCGATAATTTGATCAGTTCATATAAATAAGTGCATCATTATTATTATATTATATCTATGTTTTATTTATAATGGTATTATGCATACCTACTAGTAAAGAATCAATATAGGTACCTACTCAGAGGTATTTAAAAACCTTTAAATGGATAGTCTAAACAATGGCAGCTGTTTTTAAACAAAATACGTGGATGTATGTTTATACGTTTATATTCGCGTGACGCCGAAATAATGCTCACAGAGATGTCATTGTATTCTCGAGGAGAATATAAAATAAAGATTGCGAGAGACAATGACATTATTTAATAAAAATTTTGCACATGGGCGATGTCTTTGATAAAGAATATATTAGTGCTATTCAATCACTAAGGACAATGCACTTTATCACCAATCTGCGCAAATCAATAAGACCTTTGAATGTTTGTTAATCAATCACGCTTCAACAGGTTAATCAATATATAATATAGGGATAGAATATATAGTCAAGAATTACAAAAGAGTCCTTCGTGTAGATTGCTGTGTGATGTGGAAATAGGATCAGAATTCTAACCGCCCGCATGTGTGCAATCGTGATTTTATATATCAAACCTACCTACCTACTAAAAACTTTTCCGTATTCCATGATGGTTATGTAGCGCTCACACCATTCTGAACTGCCACTTTATATCTCATGGCATGTTCTCAGACAGACTCAGGGCAGGGTAAAATTCATATACATATAAATATGAACTGATTACCGCGGTAGCCTAGTGGTATGGGACTGCTGAGACGAGCTCTCGGGTTCGATCCCAGGTTTTACCATGGCACACACCAATGACTTTTCGATGCTTTTCGAAGTTATGTCTTATTTATTATATTTATCGCAGGTTTATAAGTGCCCAGTTAATGGCAATAGGTTCGCCACCTGTTACATTGGGACCTAAACATAAACTGGCGAAATGTAGGTGCCATTCAAATGCAGCTCTGGAAGGTATAGGTTCCAAATGCACGCATGGAAAGAACTTGGGTACTACTATTGCAAGCAGGATTCGGTGCTGTACCGCCTAAACTGTATAAACCTCGAACGTGAGGTCCGCCTAGTTTTTTTCGCTGCAGTCACAATAGTCGTAGACGAGTCACAATCCATTTCAGTGAACTTTCTGGAAACAACAGACGCATGTGACGCCAAAACTTAACCCCGGCCTAATCGAACTGGTTAATGAGATCGAAGGACCGATGGCCGTTGGAGCAAACGAGTCCTAGAGTGGAGACCGCGATAAGGCAAACTAAAGGTAGGTACTCTCTAGCCAGATGGACTGATGACCTGAAAAGGGTGGCTGGGACGGACTGGATGCGTAAGGGGGAGGACCGGAAGAAATGACGCATATTGAGAGAGGCCTAGGTATGTCCAGCAGTGGAGCAGTGGACAGCGATAGGCTGATTGATTGATTGAATGAGAACATTATAGAAAATGTGACGAGTCACGAGACTAGTACTGATTTCCAAAAACTCTGTGCTAAAAAATTGATTCAATGGTTAGTCATTGTATAGAAAAAGATTACTCTAAAAAAGTCAATCACGAAAACGGTTTGTGTACAACAGATTTGCATAAACACATTCATACCCCACTATGCGTGCTATTTCCAGTTAAGATCAGTTCAACTTGTTTGTTGATATGTGAGATATTTTATCCAATTATTTGGGTTTCCCTCGTTTGTTATTTAAACCAATAAGTCACCTTTAATGTCCTTATTTATGTGCCTTATATGAGAATCAATTAGTCTTTATTATGTTAATAAAACGGTTGAAATTATTTACTTCCCGTACCGCATTGGCTACATGTTGGAATAATATTTACAACTTTATTTATTGCATATCTAAACATTATACATTCTGTTTTTTAAGATAATTAATTACCTGTCGATCGGTGATTTGGTGCATTCATTAATTCAGTCTGTTCAAATGAATTTACTTTGTCGAGAACATTGGTTTAATAGTCTTAGCGAGGTTTACGGCAGTTGAATGTACAGAAAATTATAAAATGTAACTGGTTCTGTTGCAAAGGGGTACAGTTTGTTCAGCTATGACCTTTTACAAACATTTTCCAACTCTATCAAATGACTAAACCGAGCACAATACAGATGCAGTGAATAAATGATATGATAATCTATTCAATATTCTACTATAAAATTGAAAATATATAGATATCCTCTGGCGTAGCGGTTGTGAGCGTGGCCGCTACGAAGGAGGCGCAGATTCGATCCCCACTCATAGCGAATAATTGTATGCATGAATATTTGCATAGGTCTGGTCGTGCCTCAGAGAGCACGTTGAGTCAGCGGTTCCAGTTGTCATACGAACATAATATGGCAATAGTTGCGGGTAGTTGGAGCCCTCAAAAGTCCTACTAGTCTTACATGTAACTTCGATATCATCAATTGGTTGTGGTGATCAGATGGCCGTCGCTTCTCGAAAAATATTGAAATTGGGAAATGGCTCAGAGAATGACGATATAAAATTGAAAAATAGATGTGTTAGCTGGGTTATGTTATAAAATTAAAATAAATATTTATTGTTTGTGATGGCTGCAAGTCCTAAGTGAATTTTTATGCGGTTTTTTATAAGAAAGGTCTTGACCAGACTTAAAATCTGTATGTGAACATAGTCTGGCCATAAACACTGTTACAATTAAAAAATAACCAAAATATTACATTTGAATTCGGAATCTGTCATTTTTATACGATTGTTCATTGTGTTTTCTCATTTTGGCGCCAATACATTGTATAATATTTTGCGATATTTAAATAGAGTGGGATGATAAAGAGAACTGAATAACTGTGATTACATTACGCAATGGAGGTATGGAGCCAAAAGCAATTTTTAAAACTCTCCATACGCTTGGTATTAGTAAAATGTTTGTGTACCGGGCTAATACAATACAATGCAACAATGAGACCTTCTCTGTTTGTGACAGAAAAAGATCTGGCCGTTGTGTGTTCGTACGAAAAAGGTGGTCAAAGCGGCAAGGGATAGAATTCGAAGAAATACTGTCCATAAGTAATAGATTTTATCTCGGCAGATGAAGATAGCACCTAGAAACATGTCGCGTTTTAAAATATGACTTAGGCCTTGCAGCCTATAAGAGATGTAGCAAGATTTCTTAACTGATAATTTTAAAAAGAATAGGGTGGTAAAATCGTAACAACAACTGAAGCGAAGTAAAGGGAGGTTAGAGAATAATCTAGTTTACAGATGAAAATATTTTTTTTTCAATTATTCGATAGAGTGCAACGTGGGCATTATCCAACTTCAGTGACCGTTTGGTGGGGTATTAGCTATGAAGGAATGACTGAGCAATACTATTGTGAGAAAGGTATCAAAACATCGGCACAAGTGTATCAAGATACCGTTCAATAACCAAGAATGGTCCTTCCAGGCGCCGGGTCATAAAGCTCGGTCTACGTAGTCTTGGTAGGAAACGAACGTTTCGGACTCCATGAGAGCTGAAAAATGTCCGTCATCTGGTCGCAGTCTAAATCCCCTGGATTATGATTTATGGTCAGTTTTTTTTGGAGTCTCTAAAACAATCCATACGATTGGCAGTGAATAATTTTCCCATGAAAAGAGTGCGTGGTTCTATTGATAACTGGCCTCAACGTTTAAAGGACTGTATTGCAGCTAATGGAGACCACTTCGAATAAGCGTTTTCTATTTTTAAATTGTTTTATATTTATTGTATGTATGTATAGCATTTATGGCCAGACTGTTATTGCAGTTGGTTGAATAGCATCAGAGAAATCACCAAGAGACGCGATAACTGATTTCCACGCAGATGGAGCCGCGGGAATAGGATGGCATATAGTATAATATAATATTTCATTTAAAACCTGTACTATATTTAATTTAGAACTTTATGTATAACTTATATCTATAATGTTCTCATGTTTTCAAAGCAAATATTGCGTATATTACACGAATATAATGACAGAGGTTTCCGTCGGACATAATCAGACATTTATTTATTTTGTGTGAAAAATTGTTGAAAACATAAAACCATCCTCTCCTAGCGGCGATTCACGGATATGATTGAGATATTAAGATAAAATAATCTTTTTGCGCATAAACTTGCGGATAAATAAAGAAAATGAACACTAAATAAGAAAAGTTATTACAAACATAAATGAAAAATTACAGATATATTTTTACGTGTTTGCAAAATTGCCGGTTTAATTTAGAATTCTTAAAGTATATGCTTATTATATCATTCTATATAAGAGATCGTCCGGACGCTGTTTTGTTGTATTTTATATACAACCAACGGCGTGAATGGTATTATTTTGTTATTATTATTTTATTTTTATTTCAGTCATTTAATTACACACATCAACAAAGTCTAGGGAACAAGGACATTTCTAGTTTTTATTTAAAAACCCTTTCTTGTAATAGTGAGTGTTTTATATCAATAGAAGGGTATTTTTATACCGTTTATAATTTTAATTTTAATAAAAACATTTTCATACCAATTTTTTTTTTTTTTAAGAAAGAATTGAATACGGCCAACATTGAGTATTACAACCTTCTATGATTAGGCACAAAAATAACGAGGTAGTAAGAAATACCGTAATTAACCGTACTTTAAACGTTTTTAATAATCTGTAGGACCTCCTAAAGCATTAGCAACAGCTCGACAACGGCGTGGCATACTTAGTATGAGATTGTCAAACATCGTCTGTGGAATATGGCTCCATACACTGCGAAGGTGTAAAAAAAGTTGTTCTTCAGTGTTCAGATTTTCCAAAGAATCACTGAAAGCTCTTCTCCCAAGCAAATCCCAGGCATGCTCTATGGGATTGAGGTCGGCAGACTGAGCAGGCCATTCTAACGTCGTCATATTGTGCTCGCTTAACGCATTGACCACTACCCTCGCGGTGTATGACCGTGCATTATCTTGCATGAACATAAAATCTTGACCGAACTGCTGTCGATGAGGGATTACCATGGGGAGTATAACCTCCTGAATGTATTGGTTTGCATTCAAATTGCCCCGTATCCAAACGAGGTCGGTCCTTCCACCAAGGCGAATTCCAGCCCATACCATGATTGTTCCACCTTGGTAAGGATGAACTTCTTGCGGATTCTGGAAACGACTCTGACGTCCAGGAACTCGCCATATACGCACTCTTCTCGAATCAGGATGAAAACCGAAGCAAGATTCGTCGGAAAACAGAACCCGTGCCCATTGATGGTCGGTCCACTGTAAATGTGCGTTAGCCCACAATAAGCGACGACCTCGATTTCCACGTCGAAGAGCTGGAACCCTAAGCGGTCTGCGAGCATAAAGATTGGCTTCGTGTAGTCTTCTTCTGACAGTTTGATCGCTAATAACCACTTGATGCTGAGACTGGAGGCCTGCGACCAACTGACGAGCAGTAATCGTGGGTTGCCGCCTTGCGGAATTTTGCAAGAAACGATCTTGTCGCGGGGTAGTAACCCTATTTCGTCCCCTGTGACGTTCGGCAACATCCCCTGTAGACCTGTAGCGTGCCCATAATCTGCAAATTACGCTTGGTTGGGTGTTGACAGCATCCGCTACGTCGCGTTGAGTTCGTCCAGCTTGCAGCATACCAACAGCCCTTAACATCTCTTCGCGACTTAAATGACGACGTGACATGATGACTGCAGTCACAAAAATGCACAAACCATACGTAAAAGACGTATTATTGATAATAAACGTTATTTACAATCAAAAAAAAAAATTTTTATTTTGCCTCAGAGAAACTGCACAGTCAAACACTTTTAAAAGTTTTCCCTCCATATTCGAAAATCATTACTTATTTAAATTTATTTTTAAATTTCGAACAACTCTGTAATCTACTTTATTCTATTTTTATTTATTTGCTGCCAGTTATTTGCAAAACAAGATTTACACGAAAAAAAATAATTGGGGTCATCTTGTTCCCTAGACTTTGTTGAGGTGTTTATTTGCTTGTAGTGTGGTACAACAAAAGATGGAATTAAAAATGTAGTAATCAAGCACATTTCGCCATAAAGTTACCATGTAAACACAGATTATTAGATATATAGGAGGTAGGACGCGGTATTTCCGCCCAATTGAGCAATCCGACTGGGGAAGCTCACTGGAGAATTTGTGCTGTCAGTGGGATGACTAAAGGCTTGTCCTGCTTTGTCCTCTATACTGACGGCACAGAGACTCTGTGCTTACAGGGTCGGCAGCGCGAGTGTAGCTTCTCTGGTGTTACACACGTCCATAGGCCACGGTAACCACTTTCCATCAGGTGGGTCGTGTGCTTGTTTGCCACCTAAGTGGTATAAAATATATATATATATATATATATATATATATAAAGCAATATCTACTTAGTAACTGAAAATATTGCAGTCAATAATAGTGCAGCATCAACAACTAATTTCTACAGTGATTAATTGATCTCATACTGATATTTCTGTTCAATACGTTGCAACTACCTACACCATAATCTGAAAATAAAGGAATATGAATTAGTATCAATCATTGGTCTGATCTGATACAAAAACCCTTAATTTAATGTAAATGCATTCAAATTAATCTCAAATGATTTAAATGCATTGATGCATAACGTTAGTCAAATGATTTGTTCGCTTTTGGAATATAAAACATTAAATTTGACTTTGAATTTGTATGAGTTATATTGTATTTATGTTAGTTGCAGCGACAGATTACAGCGACGTGCGGTCCGCGTCATTGGAAATTCCGAGGTCACGAACACTCTAGAACCTTTACAGATGCGTAGAGATCCATGGCTGTATTTTACCGTCTTTACCATGGTGAGTGTTCTGATGAGCTCTTCCAATTAGTCCCACCCTCCCCTTTCCTATACAGGACAACACGTGCAGGTCTTAGATGTCACCCGCACACGGTACAGAACATCTGATCAAGAACCAAGCGGTTCGGTGACTCTTTCCTCTGTCGCACCATTAAGGCCTGGAATTCATTACCAGCTAACGTGTTTCCTTCTTCCTACAGTCCCGGGTCCTTTAAGCGGGGCGTGAAAAAGTATATGATGAGGCCGTCAAGTCTTGGCTTTTCTACTGGATCAAAAATAAACGGGTTTTCAATAGAACTGGCCACCTCACTATCAAAAGTCCAAACACTTTGCCTATCACATCAATTTTATACGGTGGGAAATTTTATACATAAAAAAAAATTATACAGTGGGAAATTTTATACATAAAATGGTGATAATGATACCTAGACACTTCGGAGTTATGAGTAAACATGTGGCTGCTTTTCTATAAGATCTTTGATCTAAGAATAGTCTAAAATCAAAAGTGGAATTGTGCCATAACTGCAATTACGATTCATATTTTTAGTGGGAAGTACGTGAATATGACTGCACAACGCATTATGCTTAAGTATATAAGTATAAGTATAATGCAAAAAATTATGGCATCGAGTTTATCTATACAAATAAAATTTAAATATCTGTTTGTAGTGTTTATAACAAAAACATAAACGCATGAACGCAGTTATTAAATTTTTTTTACTAAATGTGTTTATGTGGTGTTGTTAATATTATGTTTATTTTGTTGTTAATTAATGTAAACAATAATTAAATAACTACAATAAAAAAATAACTGTAGATATCGTACATATTTATAGTTATTTTTAAGTTATTGTTTGTCTTTCTGTTTGTTTGTTACAGCCTAATCTCCGAAGTGGCTTGACCGGTTTTAATAGGATAGAAGTAACTTAAGCTACCTTTATTGAAAATTAAAATTATAAATTGAATTTACACGGGTGAAGTCGGGTACTAGTAAATACAATACGAATGAATTTAGTTTAGATTAACTATCGTAGTATATTACCAAGTCAATTTACTAAAAGGTATTTGAAGAGGTTTTGGTGAAGCGACTGAAAGTTTCAATCCACGATGTAATCACGTACTGGCCTTGCCCTGATCTTATCCGTTTTATTAATTCAATACTTGCACAGTGTACTACACAGTAACAATATAATAAAATAATGATACAACGTAATCTAACATGTGAGTACCTGATGTTGAAATGCCATCATGAGTGATGTATATGTTGTTATATTTGTAGTGGCCGATATCTTTGAAAATATACGTTAATGGCACTTCCTAAATTCCTAAATTAATCTATACGTCCATACTGTATACTAATATTAAAAGCTGGAGAGTTTATTTGGTTGAACTTGCTAATCTCAGGAACTAACAGTTCAAAATGAAAAATTCTTTTTGAGTTGCGTAGTTCGTTTATTGACAAAGGTTAAAGCAAAATATCATTACGCTAATACTTAAAGGAACTGAACAGTGATCATAAGTGTCAACATATCCAGCAGATTTCTTTGTTGTTTTGTATCTAACGTGATAAAAAACACTTCCAGCTTCTTGACACCGCTGATATAATGAGTAGACTGAAAAGACCTTTTATATTACTTTAGTAAAGTGAGTGTAACGAAGTACAGTTAGTGCTACGCTTAATGAACACAAGAACACAGTATCTTTTAATTTCAATAGAGACAGTAAGAAAAGTGTCAATGGATACATTCTTAACATCTAAGTGTTAGCAAATTAAGTTAAATTTAAATTACTTATTAGCCTGAAGGTCTAGATTGTAATTGTATGAGTAATTGTTTAATAACGAGTACATAATGAAAAATCAAATAATTTAAAAAGGTCTTAACTCAGATTAAAAATCTGCAGTATGTTTGATTTCAATTGGTTGAATATAAACTTAGATATGACCAAAGTAAAACATCCCTTTGTATTGATTTAAAAAATATATGAACCTTGACAGTATAGTGACTGGTCGACAATCTTGATAATGGGTCTAAAAATAGAAAACTATTTTATTGATGCGATAGCAGAAACCGCATGTTGGCTAGACACCGACCCTATTATGCTTGGGAATAATAGTTAGGGTCGAGAGAAGGTCAATACATCGATAAGGGTCGATGTTCTAAACTTGAATTATATTAGTTAAATAAAATCAGGATGATTTTATACAATTGTCGAAACTTCCTTACGTTCAGTTTCTTTTTTACATTTCATCTTGTTTTAAATCAACCAACTAGCTCAGTGCCGTCCATTGCTGAAAATAGGCCTCTCCCAATGTGCGCCATTTCATCCAATCCTTTATCTTCCGCATCCAGTCTGTCGTATTCACTCTATGATGTATGAAAACATATTTCGGATAATATTACATAATCCATCTATCTAAATTAATGTAAGTGAAATTATTCAATTAATACATGTATACTTATTTAACTTAATATTTGGCGTTAAGTAAGTAACAGTATATTTTTATAGTAATGGAGAGGTATGTAATACATAATGGAATTAATTTATTGAAACTGACTAGATATTACATAATTAGATGAATTAATTCCTACTACATTCTTATTTACAAAACACATGTTTTAGTTAAGTAACCACATTAAATGTTGTGTTCATTTTTGTAAAAGTTCGTGGTTCGGTTAGTCCTTGACTTACCTACATTGGTAATTTTCTGAAATAAGGGTCAGATAAAAACAATACTGATAGTTTTTCAAGGACGGCCTCAACGGTCTTGATCCCTTACTTCTTTATAAAATACTTGTGTCACAGTGATTGTAATTAAACATCTCCGGTCAGGTGATGACTGTTTTTTTGTGTATTTATTTGGTAGGTATGTCTGAAAATAGGTTGTAAGGATTATTATAAGTGATATGGGTTATCCGTGTTCCAGACTAAACCCCGATAATTATTTATTTATAATATGCCACACAAGTACATTATAACCCTTAATTTTCCTTCCTACCATAAACCCGCAACTATATTTAAAAAAAATATAAATTGATGAATTTCTCATTCGATATTTCATCAAATCTCAAACAAAATTATACATTCTTTTTAGCCTCATCATCCTCTTCACATTTGACTATATTTAATTACCAACTCTGTTTTATGTGCCTATCAAGTTATATTTAGCTAGCCAGGCGCCGTGTTGATTGACCGCTTCTTGATAAGTAGGAAAGAATACCTCATCCGCATTCCTCGTGTTGTCATATTTAACCTATATGCTATTCTTAACGTGAATCACTTCAATAAAAATAATCCTACAACTAAATAATTCAAAACACGTAGTTACGTCGAAAACCCATTTAAAAATGCATAAACAATGAATTTAAATGAATGTGGAACTCGTCTTTCATTAAGACATTGATGTAAAAATATACTATGAAACATTTCTACGGGTTCTTCAACAAATATGGTGGTATTTAATGTATTCTTTGAAATTGAACGACAATACTAACCACGTAAATATTTCAAGATCAGTAGTTGCATGAGTCAAGTGCGCGATATCGTCGGTTCCAGGAAAATGGGAGAATTAGTCGAAACGACTCGGTTCCGCGCCGCTCTCTCGTCGCCACCGAATTGTTTACTTCCATTATGTTCGCGTTCCGAGATTAAAATGAATCTATGCAATAAATATGCTAATATTTATAACGAACTCGAGTGTTGCCGGATTACAAATATGTTTTCGGAAACTGTTGTTAGTACCATATGGTTTTTATGATGGATTCTCAGTTATCGTTATCGTTTATTTGACGGTTATAGTTTAATTTATGAGTGTATTTGTAGTATTTTATGGTACACAAGAACATAGAAGATACTGTTTTAGTTAGTACATCAAGTAACTTTGTTAATTACAAAATATCTTTCGCCATTTCTTTTACTGCGGTTATAATTAAATAGTTTTATACTTTAAAAAAGGAGTAGGTTCTAAATTCGGTAGCTTAATTTTAATATTATACAATCATGTTTTTCAACATTTCTCTCAATCTTGTTGTCTTCTGACACGAATTTCGTGTTTGATAAGAATATATGGTAGTTAGCTTAAGGAAGTACTCTCAGAATATTAATTTAAGAGTACTTTTTCGAATGAGGGCAGTTCATCTGGGGAAGTACTCTAACAATAACACAATTAATATGAAAATTGCCAGATAAGAAATTATTTTACACGCTCTTATCTCTATCCCCAAGGCTTCTTACGACCCAATATTTGTCGACCAAAATTCCTTATACCTAATTTATCTGTCCTCCAGCAACGTGACCCCAATTTCATAATCGTTTGTCCGCATTATTCGCGAGTAGATAAACAATTATGTCAGTACATTGTTTTACCAGTGGGCAAACATGACCAATCTGAATTCCTTAATAATGACTAAACAGTAAACGCTATACTGGAACTATTTTGTTTCAATATCAATAAATGACTACCTTGATAGCTTATCGATTACGAGTATTCGATGGAGGCGTTTGTTTTCCTGTTGAATAAATATAGGACAAGCCACACCGCCATCGTCAGGTGAGCGAGCTGGTAGTCGAACGAGCTGACTATAGGGCTTCTCTTTCTTAGTAGCAGGGTACAGTCAAAAAAGTTACCTTTGATATTAATTAGAGTTATCAGCGTATAAAATAAATACCTACTACAAGCAAACAATGAATAATATTAAGTATGTTTGAGCATTTTTGTTAATTTAATATCATCCTTAAGCACTGGAGTAAATAAAGAAAACATCGTCTTCATCTTTCACCTTTGTCTCAATGGAATCGGCGCTACATGTTAATTTCCTCCATAAATTCTTGTCAGATGTATTTCCTCAGTCATTACTTTATTTGTCATATCCTCTTTCATGCACTAAACCATCTTCTCTTGCGACTAGCTCTGCTCCTATAGCCCTTTACGTAGTCTCTCCCTCCAAGAGAATCCCTCTAAGAATACATACATATAATCACGCCTTTATCCCTAAAGGGTTAGGCAGAGATGAGTATGTATTATATGTATTTTTTTTTTGCTGTTGTACACTTGTTTTTTTTTATCATTTTTTTTTGCACTTTTAATCCCCAAAGGTTTGCTGGGAGAAAACTCAATATTGAATTAAGCTCGCCTTTGTACAACAAGATGTATTTGTGATTACCTGTTGATGTATTATTTTCTTGTGTACAATAAAGAATTAAAGAAAGAATAATTGTATTCGGTCCCACGTAACAGGGGTGAGCCTATTACCGTATTCTGGGCACTATTGTTGACTCGAACGATGCATCTGAGGCTGTGTCTGGACTGTAGGTATACATAGGTTACACTAAAAGTTTCCGGAACTGGCCACTTACATAAACAATATTTAAAAATGTATTACAACATTTGAAAATAGAACTCTTTGGCTGTAGAATACAGTTTGTTTCATCTGACTGTCTTTTGTTTTTACCTTGTGGCGCCATTTAAAAAATTGTGTGTCTGCATCAACATGGATTTAACTCGGGAAAATTTTCGTAGTATGATTTTCTACGATTTTAAGTGTAATTTGACGGCTCAACAGAGCATCGCTCGGCTTGAAACAGCTTTTGGCGATGAAGCTCCATGCAAGACGACTGTTTAGAGCTGGTTTGCAGAATTCAAGCGTGGTCGTATCAATCTCAGTGACGAATCTCGCGATGGTCGGCCGTCCACCGCTGTGACCAACAAAAACATCGATGCTGTGCGCCGTATGATTGAAACAGACAGGCATGTGACCTACCATGAAATTCGCGCATCCTTAGAAATAGGCATGAGTCAAATACAATCAATCCTACACAAACATTTGGGTGTGAGAAAGCTGTGCTCGCGGTGGATCCCACATAACTTGACCGAGGATCAAAAAACGGATTGCGTCACTTGGTGCAGTGCCATGCTTACCAGATTCAACGAAGGTGCGTCAAATTTGGTGTGGGACATAGTAACAGGTGACGAAACATGGATTTATTGCTACGATCCCAAAACAAAGCAGCAATCGAGCGTATGGGTCTTTCAAGATGAGCCGAAACCAACCAAAGTGGCGCGCGTGAAAAGTGCATCTAAGCGGATGATTGCTTCTTTTTTTAATAAAACTGGACACGTGGCTACTGTTGCTTTAGAAAATCGTCGTACTGTGAATAGTGACTGGTACACGACCATTTGTTTGCCGGAAGTTATTGACGAACTCCGTAAAAATAACCGTAAACGCCGTATCATCCTGCACCACGACAATGCTAGTTCTCACACGGCCAGACAGACAGACGACTTTTTGAAGGCGAAAAATGTAGAACTCATGAGTCATCCTGCATACAGTCCCGACCTGGCACCTTGTGACTTTTATCTGTTCCCAAAAATTAAGAACCAATTACGCGGCCAACGATTTTCATCACCAGAAGAGGCTGTCGAGGAGTATGAAAAACACGTTTCAGAGGTCACCACAGAGGAGTGGCACAAAAGTTTTCAAAACTGGTTTGATCGAATGAAAAAGTGCATAGACGCCAAGGGAGATTATTTTGAAAAACAATAAATTAATTTTGTACCTTTAATAGCATTTTTTCATATTCATTCCGGAAACTTATAGTGCGCCCCACGTATATGTCTGATGTTAAACAGGCATATCCCTTAATCGCCTTGTACGACACCGCATGGGATAGAGTTGGGGTGGCCCTAATTCTACTTTGCCGGAAACCACGCGGCAATCTGCCGGAAACCACGACGCCTCTAAGAATAAAATAAAAAATTATCAACATAGGATTTTTTTAAACCTGTTTATAAAACCAATTAGGCAAATAACTTCGTGACATTAATCTACGCTTACATAGCGGGAGTCTGTGTTCGGTTCAAGCATATCGCTGCTACGTTTTGATTAACCAAATTCTAAGTAGAAGCACAAGTTCCGAAAACGTGCTCGCTAGACAAGACAGGCGAGCATAATAATTACATTATCTCACTACAATATTGTTAATATTCACGTGTAGGCGATGAGTGTGAAATACCAGAAGCTTACACTATCCGGATATTATGTTTTTCGTAGTTTTTGTAATTGTAGTTTTTAAATTATTAGACGCCTACGCACGTGACATTCGGTCATAAGTTTTGTTATCAGTGTGTGTTTCCCTATTATATGAGCTGCCATATTGTTCATCCGATTGCGATAAAAGTTTGTCAGCTTATTGATTACAGTTATATGAAGGTGAATGGCCAGGACCCGATTCTGCTAAATTTCAACCATTGTTATACCACAGCCACTTCAAAAAATGCCATTTTGAAAAAAAGTTATACAAAATAATACCTACAGAATACCGCGGCCCCAATAACCTCGTGTTGTGTTCCCGGCGGTGAGCACGGTAACCAGAGCTCACTGAACAGTTTGTGTGCTGTCAGTGGGAAGACCAAATGCTTGTCCTGCTTTGTTTTCCACCCTGACGGCATAGAAACTCTCTGTTCTTACAGGGTCGGCAGCATGAGTGATGTTGCACACGCTTATAGGCCACGGTAACCACTTTCCATCAGTTAGGCAGTATGCTTGCCACCTAAGTTGTATAAAAATCATCTAGTATTAATGTATGGAGGAGAATAACTTTTAAGGGCGTGTATATGATGATTTTTATTTTCTTCCAGTGTTCAATAATCATATTATTTAACGAAAAATTCACAAATATAAACTAAAGTTTTTCTTTTTAGGGTTCCGTACCACAAAAGGAAAAAAAAACTGATCCCTTATAGGATCACTTCGTTGTCCGTCTGTCTGTCAAGACCTTTTTATATCAAGTTGAAATTCATACCACATGCTCAGGTCTATAATGTCTTGAAACTGAGAAGAAAGCACACTTCTAAGTCAACTCATTCAAAATATATTACGGTTTATGTAGCTTAAGTTACGGAACCCTCGGTGTGCTAGTTCTACTCGCACTTGCCCGGCGTTTTTGTTTGTTTGTGGTAGGTATTTATTTTATACGCTGCTAGCTATAGTTACCATGAAACGGTAACTTTTTTATAAATTGTACTCGTTTTTTGCTAACGAATATAAATTATTCATACATTACAAGGATTTGCACAGAGCGGGAATTGAACCTACTTTGACTTAACCTTCCTACGGTACGTTACTGCTATGCTATGCTACTCTAAAAGGGGATTTAATTACTTTTTGGTAGCAATGAACCCGTATGACGTCAATACTTGCTATCTCAAAATCTCGGGGCACCCTTTTATAGATGCTTTCAGACAAAAATATACCAGCAAATTCCAAGAACTCATGAATACAGCCTGTGAATTGTAACCTCCATGTTTGTAACAAAGCACAATCGTCAATGAATACTTGACACACCGAGGCTACTCCGGCGTCTCCCTCTTTGGTTTGTATGGCTTTGGGTTACCAACCTCGTTGACCTTTTAACCAAAGATGATTTTGAACACGATAGCTTTAGAATTAATAGATTGACATTCTTCAATTATTTGTTGCTTTAATTAAAAGTACTTGCAAGTTTCAAAATACTAATTTTGAAATCCTTGTAATGGTTGTTGATATTATTATGCATTTCTTTTTTATACATACATACATACATATAATAACATCTTTATCCCCGGAGGGTAAAGCAGAGGTGAATTAACACCCACATTTCACCAATCAATAAATTAGGTCCCACGTAATGGCGTCTTCCGGGTACTATTGTTGACTTAAGTTATTTATCTGAGGCTGAGTCTGGGCTGTATATATTTGTCTGATGTGAAACAGCGCTATCCCTTAGTTGCCTTGAACGACACTACATGAGAAGAGATGGGGTGGCCCAAATTCTATTCTGCCGGGATCCTTTTTATGAATACAAAATACATGAATTGCTTGTTCCATAGTATTATATAGGATCATACAACAAGTTTGTGTATCATTTTATTAATTAAAGGATAAAAATAGAATACAACTAATAAATAGCTTTATCTATTTTGACTACCCAACGTAGAGCCAATCAATTGAAATATCTTTATTTACCTAAACCTTTAATACATCGATTCGTTGCCCAGAGGCGTCAGCCATCCAAACATAGCCCAATCCATACCTCCTGTATCTGATAGACAATAGTTAAATCGATTGCAAGATAATCGTTAAATAATAAGAACACACTGTAAACTAAATCAGAATTATTATTGTATTCGGAAACGCTTGATAAGGTCTACGCCGTAGAAGGTAACGTAGACCCTCTGTAGGCTGTAGCACTTCGCAGACAGTGCAGTGCAGTTCGTAGACAACCAACAATATGAATACAACAATATCGGGGTTCTCTATTCATTATGAACAATAAACTTTATCAAAACGGCTCTTAGTGTTTATCTCGAAATATAATTCACGTGCGAGTTTCTGCGTAATATTCTAAAATCACGTGCTGAACTGTCTGCTGGTTTCAGGGTTGTATAAGTTTCTCACTGTTAATATTTAACGTAAACAATGGTTATCTAGAACACGCATCTTAACTTAAACTGGATCAACAAAAACATCAAAGAAGTTCAGATAATCACTGACAATAGTCACTGTGCACGTGATATTTTTGAAATACACTCGAGAGCAATGAATCCGGGTCACTTAAAGAATGTTAAAAATCTCGGAAACTAAAAATGATAGGTTAATGCAATAAATTGTATTTAATAGACAATGTAATACTCCTTAAATGAAAGTAAAAAAAATATGAGTCACCATACATTTTATTAACACAAAATTACATAAAGAAAAAAACTGCTGATCTCTCCTTAAAACAAAAATAGGAAACATGAAATTTTTGAACTTTATTACGATTTTCTTGAATTTTAATACTTCGTATTGCCTCCTCGTGCTTCCATTACTGCGTTTACGCGGTTTGGCATGCTGTACACCAAGTTCCTTATACGATTTTGGGGAATATTCTCCCATTCCTCTGTGAGAGCAATTTTGAGCTCACGAAGCGTGATTGGGGGAGGGTTTCGTTGTTTTACGCATCTGCCTAGCTCGTCCCAAGCATGCTCGATCGGGTTGATATCCGGGCTGCGCGCTGGCCACTCCATACGAGTAATGTTCATCTCTTGAAGGTAGTCATTCACAATCCTACCTGTATGAGGTCTGGCATTGTCATGCATAAATATAGCATCCTCACCTAAATTGACCATAAATGGACCAACGTGATCATTGAGGATTTCTTCCACATATCTTACGCTAGTTAAAGAGCCGTTTTCTATGATCACCAGCTCTGTGCGACTTTCAGAAGAAATTCCGGCCCACACAAGTACAGACCCACCACCGTAGGCTACTTTTTCTTCGATGCATGCTTGCTTGAATCTTTCCCCTGGTCTTCGATACACTCTGTGTCTTCCATCGTGCTTGTAGAGCATAAATTTTGATTCGTCGGAGAACATAACTTTTGACCAATCTTCAATACTCCAATTTACGTGGCTCTGGGCATAACTTAGTCTCGAAATACGATGCCCACGCTCCAGTTTAGGGCCGTTTGCAGGTCTAAGGGGTTTTAAGTTAGATTCAGCAAGCCGACGTCTTACTGTCCATGCACTTGGGTTACTTCCTCCGAGGCGTCGAAACTGATTGGTGAGTTCAGTTCCTGTGAGAAAGCGATTTCGAAGCATGGTGTTCACCAAGTATCGGTCTTCTCGTGCTGTGGTACACCTGGTTCTGCCCGTTCCTGGTCTGCGTAGGTTAGAACCAGTTTCTTCGTAACGTCGGAGAACTCTTTGTACTGTTGACAGCGACACACCGACAGTCCTGGCTGTATCGCGCTGACTCCGGCCGGTTTCCAGCATTGTAAGTATTCTGGTGCATTCTTCAGGCGTAAGCGACATAATTTCAGCTTGATTAATGAATATAGAGCACTATCAACATGGTTTATGTACCCACATAAATGACAGATTACAAACAAAAGCAACACCAAATGCTGTAATTTCGTAGTTCCATCTTCGAAAGTGGCCCTTTTTCAAATTTGATTTTTTTATGATATAACTTTACAATAACTAAGAAGTTTTAATACCTTCATTTAAGGAGTATTACATTGTCTATTAAATACAATTTATTGCATTAACCTAGCATTTTTAGTTTCCGAGATTTTTAGGATTCTTTAAGTGACCCGGATTCATTGCTCTCGAGTGTAATTGCGTGATTTTATAAGTATCTGTAGTAGTCATATATACAAATAATAAGTGTCTGTGTGCTACTTTAAAATAATAGCTTTTTAATAAACCTACTGTTCACAGATTTGCTGTAATAAATATGTAGGCATAAGTTTAAAAAGAGTACTAGTACCCATAATTCTAGTATTCACGAATAATCCTCCAGCTAAGCTAAATAATAATTGTATGTATTAATGTTCATGTCGGTAGTATATCTAAATGGTTAAATTTCGAACCCAGGAACGTCAACCACAGACGTCTTAACCACTAAGCTACCATTACTTATAGTTACTATATTACACTTCACTTTGCATCCACCCGAATGCACATGTACGTGAGGTATTAACTTCAGAAAAGCTGAGTGCGGATAATTTCAAAGCAAATGTATTTGGTGTTGCACTCGTCCATAGCCACGGTAACCACTTTCTATCAGGTGGGCCGTGTGTTTTTTTTGCCACCTATGTCTTATATTAAAATGAAATCTATTTTCTATTGATGTTTGCTAACACTTACGAATTACTTTTGCCATCGCATGTACAAAGAAAATGATGTATGCATAATAAAAATATATTATTCTATGCAGTGTTTATATCTAAAAACATTAGTTAGTTTTAGGATCGGCAGCGCGAGTGTAACGCCCCTGGGATTGCACACGTCCATAGGCCACGGTAACCACTTCCCATCAGGCGGGCCGTGTACTTTACAGCTCTCGTGTTTCATACGTTCATACGTCACGGTAATCACTTTCCATCAGGTAGGACGCGTGCTTGTCTGCCACCTAAGTTGTATAAAAAAATCCCAAATCAAATCAGAAATATTCATTCGTACAAATATTTGCACGGAGTGGGAATCGAACCCGCGCCTCATGCATAGCAGTCAAACGTTCTACCGCTACGTCACAAAGGCTGTCATGATAAGCATACACCATTGGTCACTCATATCTTAGACTAGCTGATGCCCATGGCTTCGTTCGCGTGATATTTTGCTCCTGATCTCGTAACCCCTATGAGCATATTCCAGGGATAAAAATGTAGCCTGTGTGTAGTTCCCGGTCATAATCTATACCTGTACTGAATTTTAGCCAAATAACTTCAACAGATAGATCGTGATTGAATAACCAATATCGATACAAGCTTTCACATTTATAATATTAGTAGAATAACAATATTTATCGAAGTTGTTATTAATTTAGCGAAGTTTCAGGCTGTGAACACAAGTACCAAAGAATAAATAATCTCGAGGACGTAACTCGGACTAAACCTACTTCTAAAGTGGTTCAATAGTTTATGTTACACGCAATCTTGGCTAAGTTTGACACGGTTCCGATAGCTAATAGATTGCGTGACTCCCAAAAGGTATTAACGCGGCGTATCCCGGATATCCACATTCTCCAATTTATGGCCTATAGAACGAGCACGCATCAAATTTGCTTCTAATTAATAAACCTTGTTTACTACTGACCCTGTTTTTGCAAGAAATTTGGGAATCTGAAGATGACAATCGTAATTAAATGAGATACGCTTGTTTATGAATCCATACTATAATAAATATGAAATTTACTCTGTGTGTCTACCTGTTATGCTTTCTCGGAGGTTTGGAGACTCTTTCCTTCGCCGCACCACCAAGACCTGGAATTCATTACCAGCACACGTGTTTATTTCTACCTACAGTCCCGGGTCCTTTAAGCGGGGAGCGATGAGGCCGCCAAGCTGAGTGCCACCATTGTAATATTATTTAGTATCTGTAATGGTGACCCTCTTTCCTGAGATTTTGCCTTTAGCTTACCATCAGGCGAGGTGAAGTCAAGTTGGAATGTCCTAGATAAAAAAAAATATAAACATCCATGTGGAACCGCGAGTAACTACTAGTACTTCATAACTATATTCGTCATATAGGTATTAAAACTATCATGGTCACTTACATCAGTATCAAAATAATTTGGATACTTACCATGTTGCATTGTTTCAGCGTGAGTGAGTTCAGCGCCGAAATATCGGAAACTCGAAACAATACAACGTAGTAAATATCCCGATTATTTTGATACTGATAATTATATTCGTCATGTTCAATATATCAGGTGATTTTATTCTAGTGGACGTACCAATTATAAATAATAATAAACTATGACGTATAGCGAAAAGTAGTCAAAGAAGTCAGTCTTAATTTTGGTGCAAATTAAGACTGGACTTTGTATTTTTTCTATCCAGGAAGCAATGCAATTATATACTTTCACTCAAGAAGATTCTTTACATCACATACAGAGACAATTTTTTTGTATATATACAGTTATGTGCATTTAAACTTTTTACCCTTTTTGAAATTAAGAATAGTGAATCATAGTCTCATACTTACTCGCCCACGTCACTCTCAGGGTGCTTAATGAAACAAATCACCTCCCAAGAGCCTTATGGGGTTATACAGCCGTGGGTGTATAAAATATCACCGCATAAAATATTAACTGGTATTAGAATTTCTTGCTGTGTATTTCATACTTACTTTTTATGCAATTTTTATGCTTACACATTTTTAATTTCGTATATCAAGAAGAAACCACTATCACATTCTTAACGCTGTCTAACTGAGCTCTTGTGAATTCAGTTTATCCGATATATAATTCATGAACTGATGGATACATCTCATTTGAACAACTACTCGTTTTGTAACCTTCATGAAATACCTACAGAGAAGTGGTGTTTGGCAACCTTTTAAAATTTCATACATTTAATAGCGTTTGGACACCTTCATAACATTTCTCATAATAATTTTGTAAATTATATTCCGCTTCAAACGTATGAATACTAAGGATATAATTGATTTTCATCAAATCAAGTTTTACAGTATTTATGAAATAAAACTCGTCTATTAAAATTATTGCTCTGAGATTACGTCTTCGGGTAATTTTTAATCTGGTTCTAAAAGAATTTTCACGTCAATCGCACCCAGTGGCCATGAGATGTATACTTATTTAACACTTAAGTTGTATAAAATCTTATCGAAAAAACCCGAAAGCACGACCTTTTGCCGGTAAACAGACAGGTCGTAAAAGTTCTGTGTTACGTGACTTGTGAACGTTATCATATCTTTGTATAACCTTTTTGGAGTATACAGAAAGAGGCGTATATTTGCATAAAATAACAAGTAATAATGTTGAACAAGTGAAAATGTTTCACATTTGCGATGCACCCACGCCAGACTACTTTTTTTTTTAACTAGGATAGAGGTCAACGACTCAAGTTTTTGTGCATTTTTTTCTCTCGTGGTATTGAGGCCCAACGGCAATCACTTACGCAAAACCCGATATACCAATTAATAGCGATAAGTGGACCCTAGGAATCAAAGTGCAAACTCTGGATGCAACTGACTATTGCCATTTGGTAAATAATTAAATAGTGTGTAAAAGTGCAAGTCTCTTTTTCATATAGGGCACGCCAATTTGACTTCATCTAGCCTGATGTTAACCAAAAGGCAAAGTCTCAGGACGAAACATGTAGCATATTACAATGGTGGGACTCAGCGTGGCGGTCTCATTGGATGCTTTTTCACGCCCCGCTTAAAGGACCCAGAACTGTAGCAAGAATGAAACACGCAAGCTGGTAAAGAATTTCAGGTCTTAGTGGTGCGGCAAAGGAAGTCTTAGAACCGCTTGATTCTTGATTGGATATTCTGAACCGTGTGCGGGTGACATCTAAGCCTTGCACGTGTTGTCCTGTGTAGGAAAGGAGTGGGTGGGACTAATTGGTAGAGCTCATCAGAACACTCATCATGGTAGAGTTCAATTTGAGTAGCAAGTACCACCAAATGCCATCGATAAACAGTATAAACAGTCACATATATTCGGTGTTTTATTCAGTTTTTCATGAAATATTTAGGAGCAAAGGCGACGATCAATAAATTATATTACTTTATTATTGACTGTACTTCTTAAGCAACTGCAAAGAGGAATGCTAAATATGTTAATTCCGAAATGCTACCTCCTACTTAACACATTATGCCTAACCTTTTCTCATCTAGTTATTATTACCACCCACTATCTCAAGATGAATATATTTTATACATAGGATTGCAAAAATATTGTAATCGAAAAAAAAAATTATATTATACAAATGTTACGCCTACACAATTTTCAGCTTGCTAAGCTTTTTGGTAAGGATTCCAGTGGCGAAGAAACTGTATGGACGGAGCTCTTAAATAAGTTGTATAGTTCTGTCTAGTGCACAGTGTGCAATGAAGGGTGTTGTCTATAAGCGTAGGACGATATGAAACCATCCAAGAATTAGTTAATGAGAAGCACTAGCACCCAGAATTTGATTCTCATGTTTTAGATTCTTGATTACCTGACATCACAATATTGTGGAATAGGTATTTGCGATTTTCTGTCGCAACATTGAGTTGCTCGAGTTCCTGTTTAAACCAAATCCATTTCTTTCCGTTGAAAACATCCCGCTTCTTATCTTTCTATTCTATGTATTATTTAAAAAAGTTTATTTTATTTTATTTTATTAGGTACAAAAACAGATAACAGATTACATAATTCAATATAACATCTTCAAGTACACTTTTTAAACCTGAAATCCAATTATATTTGTACACAACGTTCAAATGTTAAACAACTTCGTTAAGACAGTGGTATACAAATGTAAACATACACACAATCAAATTATACCGTAGGTTGGTTGGCTACATTGACACAAATCTTCAATAGAAAAAATATATAAACAAAATATAGGTATTTAAACTATCATGGTCACTGACATCAGTATCAGAATAAACGGGATATTTACCATGTTTCATTATTTTGAGTTGCCGATATTTCGGCGCTGTTGCAAGCACCATGATCACGGAGGAACTGGAGTATTGGCGGTGAACAAAGAAAAAGTTTTTTCTTCTAGGAGTAATTATATCGATCTACCCTCTTTCGAGTTCTTTTACTACGCGTATCTGCACTACTATTGGTTTCACTCTCACTACAAACTCGAACCCGATCTCGATCACGTTCACGACATACGATGCTCACTGTATCCACTCGCGATTTTGTTTTAGCTTGTTCCCGGTTGTTTTTGCAAAGACGGACCACTGGATGCCAGACGTTCGGCAGTTGAAACCCATCCTCACGATTGAAATTTTTATACTTTTTTATTTCAATGGCTTCCCTTACCAGTCTTGGTATATAGTGGCGTTCTGTCGAAAGCATCTGAGGGTTATGTAGCTCGATCCAGTGGTTCGTACCGGACTCCAATAAATGTTGAGCGATTGCAGATTTATGCGGTTCATTGTTTTTGACTGCCCTGATGTGTTCCTTGATTCGGCATGTAACCGTTCTTTTTGTTTGTCCTATATAAGAACTGCCACAGCTACAGTCAATCTTGTACACTCCCGGTCTGTCCAATGGGGAGCCATCTTTGGGTGAGAGCAGGCATTGCGACAGCTTTTTAAAAGGAGTGAAAATAGTTTTGACAGATACCTTCTTCAGGATGTTAGCGATCTTATCTGTCACTCCTTTGATGTAGGGTAAAAAGGCTGGCTGTCTTTCCACCTTATAGTTCCGGGGTTTATTTGTGGTGAGTCTTGATGGTCTTATTCGTCCATTGTATCCATTCTTTTGTAGAACGCCGCTTATGTGCTTCAATTCTTCTTGTAAATGTTCCTCGTCACATAAACTATATGCGCGGTCAGTAAGCGACGTCACTACCGAATTCAGATGGCGCGGATGATGATGTGAGTCGGCATGCAGGTAGCGGTCAGTGTGAGTGGGTTTCCTGTACACGGAGTGGCTACACGACCCATCCTCACGAACACCGATCCTCACGTCAAGGAAGGCAAGGGTTCTTTCCTTTTCCATTTCGTACGTAAAGCTCATTTTTCCATGGATGTTGTTGAAACAACGCTACCTGCATGCCGACTCACATCATCATCCGCGCCATCTGAATTCGGTAGTGACGTCGCTTACTGACCGCGCATATAGTTTATGTGACGAGGAACATTTACAAGAAGAATTGAAGCACATAAGCGGCGTTATACAAAAGAATGGATACAATGGACGGATAAGACCATCAAGACTCACCACAAATAAACCCCGGAACTATAAGGTGGAAAGACAGCCAGCCTTTTTACCCTACATCAAAGGAGTGACAGATAAGATCGTTAACATCCTGAAGAAGGTATCTGTCAAAACTATTTTCACTCCTTTTAAAAAGCTGTCGCAATGCCTGCGCTCACCCAAAGATGGCTCCCCATTGGACAGACCGGGAGTGTACAAGATTGACTGTAGCTGTGGCAGTTCTTATATAGGACAAACAAAAAGAACGGTTACATGCCGAATCAAGGAACACATCAGGGCAGTCAAAAACAATGAACCGCATAAATCTGCAATCGCTCAACATTTATTGGAGTCCGGTACGAACCACTGGATCGAGCTACATAACCCTCAGATGCTTTCGACAGAACGCCACTATATACCAAGAGTGGTAAGGGAAGCCATTGAAATAAAAAAGTATAAAAATTTCAATCGTGAGGATGGGTTTCAACTGCCGAACGTCTGGCATCCAGTGGTCCGTCTTTGCAAAAACAACCGGGAACAAGCTAAAACAAAATCGCGAGTGGATACAGTGAGCATCGTATGTCGTGAACGTGATCGAGATCGGGTTCGAGTTTGTAGTGAGAGTGAAACCAATAGTAGTGCAGATACGCGTAGTAAAAGAACTCGAAAGAGGGTAGATCGATATAATTACTCCTAGAAGAAAAAACTTTTTCTTTGGTCACCGCCAATACTCCAGTTCCTCCGTGATCATGGTGCTTGCAACTGCGCCGAAATATCGGAAATTCAAAATAATGAAACATGGTAAATATCCCGTTTATTCTGATACTGATGTCAGTGACCATGATAGTTTAAATACCTATATTGTGCACCGGTACGGGCCGGATAGTATAAAACTTGTAAAACATCTAGAACGCGCGCGGAAAAAGAGTATAAGTTTAAGTGAGTCATTATCCTTTTTGGTGAAGTGTCGGGATGCGGACATTATTCCCGTGTGTGTACGATTAAAACCTCGCAAGGATATACACGGTTCCGAAAATATCTTACGCTACGCGAGTGTAAAACTGCTTCGCAAAATGATTGGTAACACTAGATACAAACTGGACAAGGTTCAGTGTGAGCTGTACAATATTCATCTGGAGTGCAGTGCTGTGTTGTCGCGTGAGGATTTTGATAAGTGTGACCGGATTACCTATCTACAGGCACAACGTACGAGGGAAAATAGCGTTTTGAAACAGTCACGTAAGTTTGAGTCACTTTTACGCAAACAGAAACCTAGTGTCCCCTACCACGATAGGTCACGGACGGTTGTCAATCTCTCTGAGAAAGTACTGACCGAAGCAGCACTCAGCTCGTTGGAGAAAGGGTTGAACTTTGCCCCTACACCTAAGCGTATTCCGTACGAAAAAGTTATAGGTACGATTGAGGAGGTTGTTCGACGGAATAGAATACCAGCTGATGACGCTGAGGTACTTAGACAAGAGGTTTCTCTCACTCTGCGTCGAGCAAAGATCCCACAATCCAACATGACTGCCGATGAACGTTGTGCACTTCGCGACCTACGAGACGATGACAGGATACTAGTCTTGAGGGCCGACAAGGGAAACGCCACGGTAGTTATGAACGTCACGGAATACGACGACAAAATGCGGCACTTGTTGAGTGACGAAAAAACGTATAAGAAGGTCAACTACAACCCGACTGCAAGGACCAACCGAAGCACGGTTCGAATGATCAAGGAACATCAACAGGTAATCGGTGAAGAGGTAGTGGCACACCTGCTGCGACCCAGGAACTTCCAGCCCCCCAAACTATATGGTCTGCCTAAGATACACAAGCCAAACACTCCCTTGCGGCCCATAGTGAGTCAGATTGACTCGCCGACCTATGAACTGGCCAAACATGTGGCGAATATCTTGCAGCCATTGGTGGGTAGGACCATGTCGTACGTGAAGGACTCGAGACACTTCGTTCAGATTTTGCGTCAAACTTCGGTCAATGATCAAGAAGTGATGGTGAGCTTCGACGTGGAGTCCCTATTCACAAATGTTCCCATCACAGACTGCTTGGAGATCATAAGACGAAAAATCGCAGAGAACGGAGTCGCTAAAGAATATGCCGACCTTGTGCAACATTGTGTGACCACAAACTACTTCGTATACAGAAATGAGTACTACCTACAGATAGATGGAGTAGCGATGGGCAGTCCGGTGGCTCCAGTTGTGGCAAACTTGTGGATGGAACATTTCGAAGCCATAGCCATACCCACCGCCCCAAGCATCAAAATCTGGAAACGGTATGTTGATGACATTTTTGTATACTGGAGGGGAGTGAGAATGTTGTACAACAATACGTGGCCCAGTTCAACAACATCCATGGAAAAATGAGCTTTACGTACGAAATGGAAAAGGAAAGAACCCTTGCCTTCCTTGACGTGAGGATCGGTGTTCGTGAGGATGGGTCGTGTAACCACTCCGTGTACAGGAAACCCACTCACACTGACCGCTACCTGCATGCCGACTCACATCATCATCCGCGCCATCTGAATTCGGTAGTGACGTCGCTTACTGACCGCGCATATAGTTTATGTGACGAGGAACATTTACAAGAAGAATTGAAGCACATAAGCGGCGTTTCTACAAAAGAATGGATACAATGGACGGATAAGACCATCAAGACTCACCACAAATAAACCCCGGAACTATAAGGTGGAAAGACAGCCAGCCTTTTTACCCTACATCAAAGGAGTGACAGATAAGATCGCTAACATCCTGAAGAAGGTATCTGTCAAAACTATTTTCACTCCTTTTAAAAAGCTGTCGCAATGCCTGCGCTCACCCAAAGATGGCTCCCCATTGGACAGACCGGGAGTGTACAAGATTGACTGTAGCTGTGGCAGTTCTTATATAGGACAAACAAAAAGAACGGTTACATGCCGAATCAAGGAACACATCAGGGCAGTCAAAAACAATGAACCGCATAAATCTGCAATCGCTCAACATTTATTGGAGTCCGGTACGAACCACTGGATCGCGCTACATAACCCTTAGATGCTTTCGACAGAACGCCACTATATACCAAGACTGGTAAGGGAAGCCATTGAAATAAAAAAGTATAAAAATTTCAATCGTGAGGATGGGTTTCAACTGCCGAACGTCTGGCATCCAGTGGTCCGTCTTTGCAAAAACAACCGGGAACAAGCTAAAACAAAATCGCGAGTGGATACAGTGAGCATCGTATGTCGTGAACGTGATCGAGATCGGGTTCGAGTTTGTAGTGAGAGTGAAACCAATAGTAGTGCAGATACGCGTAGTAAAAGAACTCGAAAGAGGGTAGATCGATATAATTACTCCTAGAAGAAAAAACTTTTTCTTTGTTCACCGCCAATACTCCAGTTCCTCCGTGATCATGGTGCTTGCAACAGCGCCGAAATATCGGAAACTCAAAATAATGAAACATGGTAAATATCCCGTTTATTCTGATACTGATGTCAGTGACCATGATAGTTTAAATACCTATATTGTGCACCGGTACGGGCCGGATAGTATAAAACTTGTAAAACATCTAGAACGCGCGCGGAAAAAGAGTATAAGTTTAAGTGAGTCATTATCCTTTTTGGTGAAGTGTCGGGATGCGGACATTATTCCCGTGTGTGTACGATTAAAACCTCGCAAGGATATACACGGTTCCGAAAATATCTTACGCTACGCGAGTGTAAAACTGCTTCGCAAAATGATTGGTAACACTAGATACAAACTGGACAAGGTTCAGTGTGAGCTGTACAATATTCATCTGGAGTGCAGTGCTGTGTTGTCGCGTGAGGATTTTGATAAGTGTGACCGGATTACCTATCTACAGGCACAACGTACGAGGGAAAATAGCGTTTTGAAACAGTCACGTAAGTTTGAGTCACTTTTACGCAAACAGAAACCTAGTGTCCCCTACCACGATAGGTCACGGACGGTTGTCAATCTCTCTGAGAAAGTACTGACCGAAGCAGCACTCAGCTCGTTGGAGAAAGGGTTGAACTTTGCCCCTACACCTAAGCGTATTCCGTACGAAAAAGTTATAGGTACGATTGAGGAGGTTGTTCGACGGAATAGAATACCAGCTGATGACGCTGAGGTACTTAGACAAGAGGTTTCTCTCACTCTGCGTCGAGCAAAGATCCCACAATCCAACATGACTGCCGATGAACGTTGTGCACTTCGCGACCTACGAGACGATGACAGGATACTAGTCTTGAGGGCCGACAAGGGAAACGCCACGGTAGTTATGAACGATTACGTATACGATTACGATAGACGTTATGATTGAGGCACTTGTTGAGTGACGAAAAAACGTATAAGAAGGTCAACTACAACCCGACTGCAAGGACCAACCGAAGCACGGTTCGAATGATCAAGGAACATCAACAGGTAATCGGTGAAGAGGTAGTGGCACACCTGCTGCGACCCAGGAACTTCCAGCCCCCCAAACTATATGGTCTGCCTAAGATACACAAGCCAAACACTCCCTTGCGGCCCATAGTGAGTCAGATTGACTCGCCGACCTATGAACTGGCCAAACATGTGGCGAATATCTTGCAGCCATTGGTGGGTAGGACCATGTCGTACGTGAAGGACTCGAGACACTTCGTTCAGATTTTGCGTCAAACTTCGGTCAATGATCAAGAAGTGATGGTGAGCTTCGACGTGGAGTCCCTATTCACAAATGTTCCCATCACAGACTGCTTGGAGATCATAAGACGAAAAATCGCAGAGAACGGAGTCGCTAAAGAATATGCTGACCTTGTGCAACATTGTGTGACCACAAACTACTTCGTATACAGAAATGAGTACTACCTACAGATAGATGGAGTAGCGATGGGCAGTCCGGTGGCTCCAGTTGTGGCAAACTTGTGGATGGAACATTTCGAAGCCATAGCCATACCCACCGCCCCAAGCATCAAAATCTGGAAACGGTATGTTGATGACATTTTTTGTATACTGGAGGGGAGTGAGAATGTTGTACAACAATACGTGGCCCAGTTCAACAACATCTATGGAAAAATGAGCTTTACGTACGAAATGGAAAAGGAAAGAACCCTTGCCTTCCTTGACGTGAGGATCGGTGTTCGTGAGGATGGGTCGTGTAGCCACTCCGTGTACAGGAAACCCACTCACACTGACCGCTACCTGCATGCCGACTCACATCATCATCCGCGCCATCTGAATTCGGTAGTGACGTCGCTTACTGACCGCGCATATAGTTTATGTGACGAGGAACATTTACAAGAAGAATTGAAGCACATAAGCGGCGTTCTACAAAAGAATGGATACAATGGACGGATAAGACCATCAAGACTCACCACAAATAAACCCCGGAACTATAAGGTGGAAAGACAGCCAGCCTTTTTACCCTACATCAAAGGAGTGACAGATAAGATCGCTAACATCCTGAAGAAGGTATCTGTCAAAACTATTTTCACTCCTTTTAAAAAGCTGTCGCAATGCCTGCGCTCACCCAAAGATGGCTCCCCATTGGACAGACCGGGAGTGTACAAGATTGACTGTAGCTGTGGCAGTTCTTATATAGGACAAACAAAAAGAACGGTTACATGCCGAATCAAGGAACACATCAGGGCAGTCAAAAACAATGAACCGCATAAATCTGCAATCGCTCAACATTTATTGGAGTCCGGTACGAACCACTGGATCGAGCTACATAACCCTCAGATGCTTTCGACAGAACGCCACTATATACCAAGACTGGTAAGGGAAGCCATTGAAATAAAAAAGTATAAAAATTTCAATCGTGAGGATGGGTTTCAACTGCCGAACGTCTGGCATCCAGTGGTCCGTCTTTGCAAAAACAACCGGAAACAAGCTAAAACAAAATCGCGAGTGGATACAGTGAGCATCGTATGTCGTGAACGTGATCGAGATCGGGTTCGAGTTTGTAGTGAGAGTGAAACCAATAGTAGTGCAGATACGCGTAGTAAAAGAACTCGAAAGAGGGTAGATCGATATAATTACTCCTAGAAGAAAAAACTTTTTCTTTGTTCACCGCCAATACTCCAGTTCCTCCGTGATCATGGTGCTTGCAACAGCGCCGAAATATCGGAAACTCAAAATAATGAAACATGGTAAATATCCCGTTTATTCTGATACTGTATATAAACAAAAGTTTGTGAGCAACAGTTTGTGAAGATATTTGGATATTTGTTTTTCAATCACGCACTATGGTAACCACGAGAGCGAAGCCATGGTCATCAGCTAATTTCAAGATAATACCACCATCATGGGTACTGCCAAGTAGTGGAATGCCCAGCCCGAATGTGGTTTACTGATAGCTACAACCGGCGCCTCAACTCTCAGACTGTGTTCTCTCAGTGTGCTACTACCTGGATGGCGTTCTCAGAGGCACACATAAGTTCCTCCGGTGTTCATGAGTATGGGCACGTCGCACACGTCAATAGGTGATCTGTGGAGTAACCTCACGTTTATATGGCAGGTCCACGCCACCCGAGAACCCCCACCGAGCCAGGTTTTCTTTGCTTTGGCCGAACTGTGTCCGAAGTCTGTTCAAGGCTAGGGCAGGTCATGTTCAGGTGGGAGATTCTTCGTCAATAAGACGAAAGGTTTCGGTAGTGGATCTATTCTTGAAGACATACAAGTTGTAGCTATACGGAAACATGAGTGAATAGCTTACGTCTAGGCAAGCGTGCTCCACCGTCGACCACATCGTCATTTACCAACCAAAATTCGCATGACCCGAAAAACAGTAGCGTAGAGCAATAAGCTCGATCCATATTATGATGGCCCAAAAACTGCCAAAGTATGGGTGGAATGGAAAGGGACTCTTTTGTCCGCACTTCGCCTCCTTTTTTGGGTCATTGTGCGTGCAGAGTACTGGCTAGAGCAGAGCAGCCTAGCTCCGCCCAGAAACGCAGAAGCTTCCTGACACACTGTACCGAGGATTTGTGATCGTTGATGGGCTATTGCCTCGCAGTCCAGTATTAATAAGAAATCCAAAAACAATTCGACATTTTGAAAGAGTTCCCGTTGGTCCCAAACTAGGCAAGCCTGTCCTGTGGATGCCATGACGTTTGTCTAACTCAATTTCACGTGTCAGTATTACGTGGGCGGCCGTTTCCTCGGCAACAAAACACTCCCTGCAAAGGGGATAAACTATGGGTGTCCCGCAGACGTAAAATTGTGAGTTCATATTTTTTTCATGTTGGGATAAGTATCAATCATAACCTTAGACAGTTAAATACTGCATAATGGTCTTAGGGTACGATAAATACATTGCACAAAACGTCTGACTGTGACTCCCTTGGTGTCCTACGGAAACCACTTACCATTAGGCAGGCCGAGTGTTTGTCCTGCCACCTAAGTGGTTTTAAAAAGCGACATGAATAACGAGTTTTTTTTGTAAGTAAGGTAATGTCAATGTTGGCCTTTAAACATCTGTCAATGTGTGTATGTCATGGGATATAGGTATGTTAATATCAACTTATACCGAAGTAGTAGCCATTTTTAGAGTTTGTATATAGTCTGAGATCGTATCTAAATACAGCGTCCACCGCACAATAATACATAAATATTATAACAAGTCTTATGTCATTGTGGAAAAGTGAGGCTTTATTGTGAAATATCGAATGTCTTCTGATAAATGTTCTGAAAAACAATTTATTGCGTGATCGTTATGTAATCGCTCGCAGGTGTGTTATGGCTGAAATAGTAATATTGTTAAGCTGAGGTAATTTCGTTTTCTATTTAAAAATATACTGGGTCGATAAGAATCGTTTATGAAATCATGTCATTTTAATGTTAGTTGTAATAAAATTATTTTGTAAGTAATTTTGTTATAAAGATTTAACATCATTAAATCTTCAACCTTAAATCTTCTCTCTTCTCTTCCACTACCTTTAAATACTTCCTTCTCATTTCATCCGGTAACAGAAGCGGATGTTAGTAAACATTTAAAATCCATATCCACTCGGGCGGTCGGTGACGATGACCTTCAACTTCAAATGTTTCTCCCCATCGTAGATTTCATTCTTCCTATCCTAGCTCACATTATAAACTACTCCTTATATTCTAACCTTTTCCCTTCATCATGGAAGAAAGCTTCTGTTATACCTTTGCCCAAAGTACCCAATCCTACAACATACTCCCAATTCCGCCCCATTTCAATTCTTCCCATTATGTCGAAGGTACTTGAGAGTATTGTTCACGATCAACTCACCTATTACCTCTCCTCTAATGGCCTGCTAAGTCCTTTCCAATCTGGCTTTCGCCGTGGCCATAGTACTATAACAACTCTAGTTAAAGTTACAGATGACTTATGCTACTTATGTTAGACAGAGAAGAGAAGAGGAGAAAGGACGCCAATCTTATGATTGGCGTCCTTTCTCCTCTTCTCTTCTCTGTCTTCATAAACGCCATCACGAAGGTCCTAACTTCGCATTATCACCTCTACGCAGACGACTTGCAGATATGCTGATGAACTACCTAGGGCTGTGGATGCCATCAACAGTGACCTTGAAAACATCAATATCTGAGCCAAATCTTTTGGACTGCTGGTCAACCCAAAAAAATCTCAAGCGCTTATTGTTGGTGGTAGATACATGCTCCGCCTCCTGGATCATGATTCTCTGCCTCCAGTAACATATGATTCTGTAGTTATTGGTTATTCCAAAAGTGTAAAAAATTTAGGCGTGCACATAGACTCTATGCTTGCCCGGGGTGTTCACATCGCAGAGGTAAGTAGAAGGGTATACTGTTCATTTCAATCCCTCAAACGTCTCCAGAAACTCCTACCTCTTCAGACTAAAGTTACTCTTGCACAATCTCTCTTACTCTCTCTACTAGACTATGCTGATGTCTGTTTTCTCGATGCATCGGAGGAACTGCTGAACAAACTCGAACGCTTGCAAAATCTGGGAATCCGCTTTGTGTTTGGCCTTCGTAAATATGACCATGTCACGGAATATCGTAAAAGATTGAACTGGCTCCCTATTCGGCAGCGCCGTGACCGCCGCGTGGCGTCCGGCAGAATAGAATTTGGACCACCCCATCTCTTCCCATGCGGTGTCATACAAGGCGACTAAGGGATAGGGCTGTTCCACAGGGATCGGTTCTCGGGCCGCCACTGTGGAACATTGGATACGACTGGGTGCTTCGCGGTGAGCTTGCGGACGGCGCCGCCGTCACGTGCTATGCGGACGACACGCTAGTGACGGCGAGCGGGGCTACACATCGCGAGGCGATCCTGAGGGCCACGACCGCGGTTGCTCAAGTCGTGGAACGGATCCGGCGGCTGGGCCTTGAGGTGGCTTTGCATAAATCCGAGGCCATGTTCTTTCATGGACCTCGGTGCACGCCACCACCTGGTTCCAGTCTCACAGTGGGAGGCACTCTCATCGGCATCAAGCCCCAGATGAAATATCTGGGGCTCGTGCTCGACGGCCGGTGGGACTTCGGGAAGCACTTCCGAAGTCTGGGCCCCAAATTGGCGGGCACAGCCAACGCTCTGGCGCGGCTACTGCCCAACCTGAGGGGCCCGGAGGACTCCTGCAGGAGACTCTACGCGGGTGTCGTGCGGTCCATGGCCCTGTACGGGTGTCCCGTGTGGGCGGACACCCTGAGTGATCGGCACATGCTCCTGCTGCAGCGTCCGCAGCGGAAGTTGGCGTGCCGCATCATAAGGGGGTACCGCACGATATCATTCAACGCGGCGAGTCTCCTCGCCGGATCGCCACCATGGATCCTTGAAGCGAGATGCCTTTCGGCGCTATACCGGTTCCGAAGGGCGGCGCGGGAGCGGGGTCACGATCCCGAGCCCGAAGAAATTCGGGCCGTGAGATCCCGGCTCCACAGGGAAATGGTGGCGGAATGGGAGATACGACTTGGGCAACCAGGCGCAGGGCACGCCGTAGTAACGGCGGTAAGACCCATCATGGGGGAGTGGCTAGAGAGGCCACACGGCAGCCTCTCGTACCGTCTGACGCAGATGATCACCGAGCACGGTAGCTTCGGAAAGTATCTGCGTCGGATGGAGAAAGAGCCAACGTCCGAGTGCCATCACTGCGACGCGAGCGAGGACTCAGGTCCGCACACGCTCACCGAGTGTCCGGCGTGGGAGACGCCGAGGCGGGAGCTTGTGGCGGCCCTGGGAGTGAGGGTTCTCACGCTTTCCACCTTGCTCGCGGCGATGGTTCGCTGCGTGGATGCGTGGGCGGCCGGCGCCTCCTTCTGCGAGCAAGTAATGCTCGTGAAGGAGGAGGCGGGGCGGGAGCGGCAGCGGGAGCGACGAAGGATCGCAAGACAAGCTGCCCGCGTACGAAGGCAACTCGGGCGTCGGAGGTCGACGAACGACCTCCGCCCCCCATGAGTGCCGGCCTGGGGGTGACAGGTGAAGCCGCCTGTCACCCTGGCAGAAGCAGGCCGCGGCGGTGGCGCGCGTGGCGCGCCTCCCCGTTTCCGGGGACGAGTTGGGGACTCTGTAGTCCCCACACCCGAGAAGAGGGCCAGATCGTGAGAGATGGCCCTGGGTCGGCCGGGGTGCGAGGGATATGCCTGTCAACCTCACCTTCGGCAACCAAAACGACCCACAGGCGGCGTGCGTTTTAGTCGGTTCGTGTCCGACATAACCTCCTCCACCGGCTCCGGTGGGGAGGTATCGGACATTTCTACCCAGTTATTTTTATATAAAGTGGCTCTCTTTACGTCTTCATTTTAAAGTAATTAAATTGTTATTGTATTTTCTTTGCCCATGTTACTTCGCGAACTATTGCTACTAAAAATGTAGCAATAGTACGGTGCGTTGTGCTTACCGGACTACTGCGACTAAAAAGTAGCATTAGTTCGGTATACCGGACAAATCACCGAACTACTGCGAATAGGGGATCCGTGGGGATTTTGCGCACGTAAAAAAAAAAAAAAAAGGGATAGGGCTGTTTAACATCCGACAGATATATACAGCCCATACTCAGACTCAAATACATGACTCGAGTCAGCAATGGTTCCCGGAATGCGGCAATAGGCTCGCCCCCTATTACGTGGGACGGAATACAATTATTGGTGAAATGTGAGTGTTAGTTCACCTCTGCCTAACCCTCCGGGGATAAAGGCGTGATTGTATGTATGTATGTATGTACATCCCCCTTCATTATTATATGCTTCTCTGCTACTCAAAGGTTTGCTGGGAGAGAACTCTTTTTGAGTTATGCTCGCCTTTGTACATCTTCTTTGATGTGTTTTGTTTATGATCTCTGTACTGTGTGTGTGTGCAATAAAGAATTAAATAAATAAATAAATAATATCTAGATTAGTATCAAAATATATTAACTTATTTATCTAGTTGGAAATTAATTTTCACCTTACCCAGGTTTCGGGATTTTCTTTTTCTAAAAATCTTGTCTATTCGTATACATAGGTATATATCAAGATAGGTTAGGGAAGCGATTAAAATCAAAAAGTATAAAAATTTCAATCGTGAGGATGGGTTTCAACTGCCGAACGTCTGGCATCCAGGTCCGTCTTTGCAAAAACAACCGGGAACAAGTCAAAACAAAATCGCGAGTGGATGTAGTAAGCATCGTGTGTCGTGAACGTGATCGAAATCGGGTTCGAGTTTGCAGTGAGAGTAAAACCAGTGGTAGTGCAGATACCGTAGTAAAAGTACTCGAAAGAGGGTAGATTGATATCTTTACTCCTAAAATACTATTTCACTGTTCACCGCCAATACTCCAGTTCCTCCGCGATCAGAGTGCTTGCAACAGCGCCGATATATTGGAAACTCAATAATCCCCACACATTGCGACCTGAGCCGGTGCGCACTGTGCGGTATGAAAGAAACTTCATCCCACGCACACTCAAGCTGTGGAATGAACTCCCTGCTGCGGTTTTCCCAAGCGCCTACAATATGGGGTTCTTCAAGAGGGGCATCAGAAGGTTTCTTCATGGTCGGCAGCACGAGTGTGACACCCCTGGTGTTGCATACGTCCATAGGCCACGGTAACCGCTTCCCATCAGGTGGGCCGTGTGCTTGTCTGCCAACTTAGTGGTATATAAAAAAAAAACTCAGAACAATACAACATAAAATATATAAATATTCCGATAACTTTAACACTAATACTCGTATATACTTAAATAGAAGATATTGTTAAGAATTCATACATTATAATTAAATTTTATTAGGTAATGACAAACTACCTAAACATTACTCTAACACAACACTTTTCTCAAGGCTTGCATCAGAAAGTGGAAAATACCTCAAATTTTCTAGTGAAACCAATGTTATTGCGTTGTAAGTAAATCACCGTCTACTTCTCAATTAAATGGTAAATTTAACTTTTCTCTAGAAAAACAATTATACCAATTACCTACGGATATCAATTAACTGCCTTACCGTTAGTGTTAATTAAGGCTTGCAAAGGTTAGAGTTGCAAAGTTCACAGCTTAGTAACCACTAGTATAATTAACAGTATATAAAGGTCAGTAAACTAGCTGTATTTCTTCATTCTTTACCTTCATTAATAGAGTGATTTTTTTCCACTCATTTTCCAATTTAAAAGTAGTTTCTAGATGTTGATGTTCGGGTGTTTTCAAACAATCAAACAATTAGTCCACCGCAGTTCACTGCTGGACATAGGCTTCTCCCAATGTGTGCCATTTTATCTGATCCTCTGTCTTCCGCATCCAGTCTATCCCAGCCACCTCGGGTGTTTTAGCAAGTATTTTGTGAGATAAATTTATCATCAGACTGATATATACAGCCCAGACTCAGCCTCAGATGCTCAGTGCAATTATTTGTATGTTGAATATGGGTATTTGCATTGGTCTGGGTGTTTCTATGTATAATATGTAATATGTATGTATTTCCAAAAAAAATATTTAAGGATGTTTCTTAACATTCTAGATTCCATAACACAAGCTAGTTAATAAGCTATGCTTACCATGGGTCTAGACGGCGTTGTGTAGAATGTTGTAGAATATTTATTATTATTACAATATGTATGTAATGTAATGGCCAAATGTGGGTGCTGGAATCTCTGCTTACCCCTTCTGGGATATAGGCGTGAGTTTATGTTTTGTTAAGTTATGTTATGTTATGTAATAAGATAAATATTTTTCTGCTGGTATCTTTGAGCATGTACTGCAATATGCATAGCAAAAACGATTCGAAATACGCGTTATATGTGAGTAAGTTATTGTCAATAGTACCTTACCTGATGGTAATGTGTACATACGTTGAATTTGAATCAAATTAGTAGCTATTTGTAGTGCTGTGTTGTCGTGGTACTTACGGTATCAATATAATTTGTATATAGTCTAAGGGTGCTCACATAAAGAAACAGGTTGCCGGTATCGGTAAGCCGGCGCGATCAGCGATTGTTTAAACTTAGTAGGGTGTGTGCAAATGGCTTTTTTCAGTTCAGGAACAGTAGGTTTTAATTAAAAAAATACTTTGGTGTTCAATAGTCTATCTTCGATATTCTACCTTCCTAGATGAACTGACTTTTTTACACACCTGTACTGAGGTTAGCAAATAGAGAATACCGCGGCCATAACAACCTTGAGTTTGTATTCCCAGCGGTGAGTAGGGTAGCCAGAGCTCATTAGAGAGTTTTTGTGCTGTCAGTGGGAAGACCAAAAACTTGTCCTACTTCGTCTTTTACACTGACGGCACATCTCTATGCTTACAGGGTTGGCAGCGCGAGTGTGAATCCCTTGGTTTTGTACACGTCCATAGCCCACGGTAATCACTTTCCATCAGGTGGGCCGTATGCATGTCTGCCGCCTAAGTGGTATAAAAAACAAACAAGCAGACTCTACAGCTCTATAATATTATTATGTACATAGCAGGTATAATTATAAAACGAACAGAAATTAGGAAGACCGTCCCCCATGTAAAGTCATTTACACAGAACCTATCACACGTAAGCTTAAACAAGTAGCGATCGCGCCGGCTAGCTGAAACCGGCAACCTGTTTCTTTATGTAAGCACCCTAAGGCTTGCACGCATCAATTGTCATAGTACATAGGAGCCAGTTGAAAACCAGCGTTGAGTTCGTCGTGCCCAGCATTATGCTGAACTGGTCCCATTCTTGGTGTAACCTAAATGTGCCCAATACAAGCACTAAATAATATAATAAATAACACTGTTTAGTTTTAAGTATGTTTGTGTTGCACCAATAATAAAATGTATTTTCTTTCTTTTCTTTCTTTCTTTGTACATAATACCCGGTTAACGGCAATAGGCTCGCCACCTATTACATTGGGACCTAAACATAAACTGGCGAAATGTGGGTGCTAGCACCTCTGCCTACCCCTCCGGGGATATAGGCGTGAGTTTATGAGTTTATATATACATAATACATTCATTTAAATCTATCTATAGTGAGGAGATAGATGATCTATGACAAACATACACACCCATTTTAACGTATGATTTAGATATATGATTTTATAAATGTATATGCCAGTTTTATAAGTAGGTATTCGTACTGTCACGCTCTACAAAGCGTGACCGTCCAACTAGAAAGAATATTATCAAAAAAATGTGTTCAGTATTACACAGTTTGTTTGATGATTTTCTTTTGAAACTCTTTGATTTTCCCCCTCACGTGTTTTAACGTTGGTGATTGGCTAAGGACAACTATGTCATTCAATTATTTTTATTCCAAAATTCATAGCAAGTCTTTGCTTCGAATACATTTTTCAAGTAATAATTTATTTGATAACAAGATGAGCGTCACAATTCATGCATACTAAAGAATACCACGGCTATAATAACCTCGTGTTGTGTTCCCGGTGTAACGGGAACTACCGGGGTAATCCCACGATACTTATAGCTGTGATCGTCTATTTACCTAATCTTTAAAAACCGTCCCAATATCTATCAGTCAATACTTTAATAATCCTGACGCTACAGTTTAAATCGTTATTCTAACTTAGTTTTTAACTGTTCGGAATAGTGTGATGATAAGACTGTGGATTTATATTTAATTCAAATGAGATACAAATTAGATTCAATATAGGTCTTTGATAGTTTGAACTTTGTGGCATCTTTTTCAGCTGTATATATATATAGGCCTTTAATGTCGAAGATATCATATATGATTTGTGATATGTGATCCGGATCAATAAAATATCTCAAGCCCCGAAGAGCGAGATTATGATCAATTCCGAAGAACTGATAGCGTTGATCAAAAGATCAAGGCTCTCCTCCACTTCGTCACAATTAAGTTAGTTCAGTTTGTAAAACCTCCACTAAACTCCACTGTATACTGTAATCCTTCAGTTTTCAGCTTCTGGTTCCAGTATAAAATGGAGTAGCCCTTTAACGCCTCACGAATCTCATGAACGGTGCCAAAACAATTAGAATAATGATTGAATGTGAAATAATATTATTTCAACAATGAAAAGAGATATTATGCCTTCACGGCTGTAATGGCTGTCATTTGCTAATGAATACATAATTAATTTAATAAGTTTTGGCAGGTTTATGGACCGCTACACTTTACAAACTGCTCTGATTGGTAATAATATGGTATCTTCAATCAGAGTTGCTCAAATACTGTATCAAAATGATGCAGGAGCCACAAAATTGAATCCTAACAGTTGGAAATAAATGTATGACTTTACTATTTTAGGCCTCAGTATGGTATAAATGATGAGATCTAGTATAATATATGAATTACTAATGTAATTCTAATAGGACATAAATAGTTCACTTTAGCACGTATGCTGTTAAATAAGATCTCACTAAATAAAGCCTTTCGCATTAATAATTCAACTGCAAATTCTTTCGAGCTACAGTCAAATGTGGAAATAACAACCCCAACTCAATCTCTATACAAGTTGTGTATTATACCTAACCAAGATATAATTTACGAATACCATGTATAATGTCCCCAACAGTTATTATATCAACACAAAGATAACGTTACAGATTCACTTCAAACTTAATGTACAGTGCACACCTATAATTCTTATAGAATTCCTACAATCTATGTCTGTAGCAACAGAAAAACTAACTAGACCTAGCTAGGAGCCCTAGTGTTTACCTTAGGTCTATTAAGACTTACCAACTTAATAGGTGAGTTTGCAGCTATAAGTGTGTGTGTGTGTGTTGTGAATTGTGTAAAGCAATAATGTGAACTAGCTAAGGTAATGGGAAGTGATTTCGTTTAGACTCTCCTACAACGAAACCACGGAAACCTAGGTGACCAGGATAAGGTATTGAGACGCTTTCGAAGGCCAGTCTCAGCCCCGAAATTTAAAGCAATCTTTACCTACAAGAACTTATCAACACTACGTCTCAAGGATGTTTGGTATTTGTGTGTATTGGAATAGGTATATAAATAATTAAGAACCTTCCGAAATAATTCAGAAAGCGCGTTGTTCCGACACAGTTTCCGCACACCGAACTTTTGCCACTTTCTCACAAATTACACTGGCGTAATACGGCTAGAATAATTTAATGAAACCGTTGCATGGTCTGTGCGCTTCTACTAATCGAACCAAACTCTGTCCCCCGCAAATCAGTCGATTTCCTTTTATACCAGTGTGAACTCCGCGCGGGAGCGGGGACGCTTGCGTCCTTTTTTTATCATAGGATTTTTTTACAATGTCAACAAAGGAATTCAGCGCAAGTTAATTTTAAGCTCATGTTTACATTCAGATATAACATGCCTTTATTCGGCATTGTCTTTTCGTACCAAAATTTACACGTGCCCTGCGTTCAACTCAACTTTTTAAATTTTTGGAACTTTTAGGTCAAAAGTGGATAGAGTGCTGCAAGACACTCTATGCAAAATTTTAAATATAAATTTGAACGATCGAGTGTGGCTTCAGGCGTCCCTTCCAGTTCGTCTCGGGGGCCTCGGCGTTCGCGAAATTGCAGATGTAAGTATGCCAGCATTTTTGTCGTCGGTCTATGGCACTGAAGAATTAGTCAGGAAAATTCTATCTCCTTCACTGATTAATTCGGATGTGCCAGGTAAGGCCGAAGCTGTAAATTCTTGGAAAATGACTTGTCCAACTGCCGCCATGCCCGCCAACCCATCTTCCCAAAGGCAATGGGATGAGCCGCTCACTATTGGTGTTAAAAAACATTTAATCAGTACAGCTACCAGCGCTGCTGAGCGCGCTCGCCTATTGGCTGTGGGTGAATGGGAATCTGGTGTATGGCTCCAGGCACTTCCTTCGCCCAACATTGGAACAATGTTGGACGACACGACCTTCCGCATTGCGACTTGCCTACGTTTGGGTGCACCGTGTGTTTCTCCGCATCGGTGTCTCTGTGGAGAAGCTGTCGATAGCCTTGGACATCACGGATTGTCTTGCAGCAGGAGCGCAGGCCGCATGTCCCGACATGCAAACATTAACGACATTATCCGTCGAGCTCTTGTCACCGCCGGCGTGCCAGTTATACTTGAACCTGTTGGCTTGGCTCGCGACGATGGTAAGAGACCGGACGGTATGTCGTTGTTGCCTTGGAAGATGGGTAGGCCTTTGGTGTGGGATGCAACCTGCGTCGACACCCTGGCGCCTTCCCATCTTCCAAGTACGATGGACTGCGCATGCGCTGCTGCTGCATCAGCGGAGACTCTCAAACGGCGCAAATATACCAATTTAACTGGTAATTATAATTTTGAGCCGTTTGGAGTCGAAACGTTGGGTCCGTGGGGTCCAAGCGCGCGCGCGCTATTCAAAGAAATAGCGAAGCGACTAATCGACGCTTCCCGTGACCATAAGGCTGGCCTTTACCTCGCTCAAAGAATTGCCATCGCCATTCAGCGTGGTAATGCCGCCAGCCTCTTGGGCACGGTACCAGTAGAGATCGATGGGGAGGAATTTTTCGATGCCTAAAATTACAGTCTCCCTCTTTTTCTTTATCCCATTTTTGTATATATTGTATAGTTAGCATAGTTTTATATAAATTTGTAAGTAATTGTATATTATAATAGCATATTTTATTTAATGTAATTGTAGTGTGTAAATACCTTAATAAAATATTTGTCAGCATTAACATACTATTGTAATAATATGTGATACTTTGCATGGCATTCAATAATGCCATGCCTTCATGCAATATAATCAATTATGATTATATTCTACAGAATATCAATCATGCAAAACAATAGTATATAAAATACAGTAAACCAAATATACAGTAACTAAATAGTTAACCAATAGTAAACCAGCTGGTCATGCACGTATGTATCAACATACTGTGTTTGCGCTTTCGTTGTGAAGATGAGCTCTTATTTATTTTTTTATAGAATTCTATTGTGATGTAATTTTGTAATGCTTTGTGCCAATTATTAGATTAATCCGAAGATTAATCATTCCATGGAGTCAAACTCGCATGAACCTACAAATATGTGTGGCGTAACAAGACGCCTTAATTATAATCAAAATCCACCATCTTTATCATGATACTATTCCATATCAAATATGATTACATTTTCAATATATTGTAATATTGCACTCGTTCACGTAAATAATATTAGCATCATAACAGTCTTTTGCATACATGTGTTTAAAAATAGAATATCCCACGAATTCGATTTAGCCATCGTTCCCATAGTGTTCAAGTGGACGATATAACAAAAAATATAGTTTATGACTGACCTTTCTTTAGAATAATGCGCATTTTAGTTAAGAGAAAGAAAAAATTAACCAAAGTGTCTTGCCACATGTACCTAGTACCATAAAAAATATACCATGGTTTCGTGTTGTGTATTTATGCTTCAAATATGAGTTTTAAAATGATAAAATAATCTATATTCTAAATATACGACTATGTTCCATTTCACCGGTGGTGAGTAGGGTCGCCAGAGCTCACTGGAGAGTTTTTGTGCTGTCAGTGGGAACACCAATGGCTTGTCCTGATTTTGTGTTCTGCACTGAGGGCATATAAGATCTCTGTTCTTACAGGGTCGGCAGCACGGATGTGACTCCACTGGTGTTACACACGTTCATAGGTCACAGTATCCACTTTCCATCAGGTGGGCCATGTGCTTGTCTGCCACCTAAGTTGTATATAAAAAAAATGCAAATATAAATAAACCCAAAAATAGAAAGCATTATATTAAAGTGAAAAATTATCTACAATCATTGTGTAAGTTTATTGTGGCTGTTCGGGCGCTGGCGGCGGTGTTCGCGACATAGTCAAGTGGGCGCTCCGCATCGACTCAGCACTTCAGACTGTTATAAATAGAACCATCGGATTAACCACTACATGCATTCATCACTTTTTATTAATATTTTCACTAGTTGCATTTATTAATAAACATAAACATAACATAACATAAACTCACGCCCATATTCCCGAAGGGGTAGGCAGAGGGTGCTGGCACCCACATTTCGCCAGTTTATATTTAGGTCCCACTGTAACAGGTGGCGAGCCTTATAAACCTGCGATAAATACACACATAATTTCGAAAAGCATCGAAAAGTCATAGGTGTGGGCCATGGTCAAACCTGGGATCGAACCCGAGACCTCGTCTCAGCAGTCCATTACCCATACCACTAGGCTACCGCGGTTAACTACATTAACATTTATTAATACTTCTCTAATTTACGATAAACGTTAATTCCTTTGACTCGCGCATTTCAGGAAGTACTTAGTTGTGGAAATTTTGGATTAGGTACTTATATTTTTCATAAAGTGTTGAAAATTATTCATCAAACGTTTGTGAAACTTTATACATATTTCTCACACAAACCAAGGTCGTGTATAATCTTTGTGTGTAAAACTCATATTTGCCAAATTACTTCATGGTAATAACAGTAATGTAAGAGTAACTGGGAAAACAAATCGCTTATAGAACTTGAATTTAATATTTTATTGCGAATTAGCGTTCATTTAGTAGGTACATAATTAGTGTAAACATCTTCAGTTATGAATTCATACAATGTCTTTGTCCCAGTTGCAGGATGAAGAAAGTTATTTTAATATTTCGCCCTTCACTTCTCATCCTGGTTCCAATATTATTTATGGAAGGCGATGAAAAATTTCAACGATATTTAGGTATTCATGTTTCAATGGTGTTTATTTTATAGATCTCATTATATGCCGAGCTTTTACCCAATTCAGTTGAAGCCGAATTTCCAGCTAGTTGAACTTCAATATTTTCCGTTACTCTATCAGAACTTCACAATTCAGTACAGATTCTGTACAGACAAACAAACAGAACCCCACAAACCACTGACGATATTGAGTTTCTGTAGTTAGTCCAGACTTTTTATGACTTTAAGTACACATAACGATTGTTACATGCAGATTATATGCAGAGCAGAGCTAAGTCTGATTTAAGATTGAGATGATTATATACATTAATAGTGTAAAACTTGCCAGGATATTTACCTATGTACGGGATATGTAACATGGTAAATATCCAGGCGAGTTTTACATTATTAATATATGCAAGTCGTTTGTAACATATAGAATAATTGCAGTCAGTGAAAACAGTCCTCTGTAAGAATTTGCGGAAAATACTTGCCAGTGGATACTCTGCAATAGATGTTATAACTAATAGATCGATTGGGCGCCCCTATTAACATCAGACTCCCTAGACGAGAAGGTTAATATTTTTAATACCAACCTTATCGCGCTCTACGACATACATGCGCCCATTCGAGCTATAAAATTGAGACACCACCGGCACCGTGGCTCACAGAAGCCATAAAAAAATTAATCACCAAAAAAAGTGCAGCTAAGTTTAAGTTCAAGATGCGACCCCCTGATCGAAATAAAGAAAGCTATCTGTCGATACTTAATCACTGCAACAAGGTGTGTAGGAACGCACAACGCCAACATGTCCATGATTCTGTACAAAACAGTGATCCAGCTAAAGTCTGGAAATTTCTTAGATTGCTAGGAGTTGGAAAGCAACGGCAAGAACTAATTCCAACACGTTCCGATATTAGCGCCCTTAACCAGTATTTCTCTGCTTCGTCCAATTTCAGCGGGACAGCTGAAATTAACACACTGAATCATCTTTCATCGCTTTCAACCCCGGACTACTCTCCATTTGTCTTCAGTCAATTGACTGCTTGTGATGTTGAGAAGAGTATTCTGTCCATATCATCTAATGCAGTTGGCTCTGATACTATCAGCCGCAAGATGGTGCTGCCCGCCCATTGCCAAAGGTACATTTCCTACAACGTGGAAAGATGCCCAAATCATTCCGTTACCCAAAAATCCTAAACCTACATCTTTTACCGAGTACCGTTCTATCTCTATCTTACCATTCCTATCTAAAGTCCTTGAACGTCTCATCCAAAACCAACTTAGTGCATTTATCCGTATAAACAACCTACTTAACCCGTTTCAATCCGGCTTTCGTCCGGGACACAGCACCACAACCTCCCTTAGTAATAATACCGACGACATACGGTTCGGTATGGAGAATGGAAATCTCACAATACTCTGTTTACTTTTTTTTTTTTACGTGCGCAAAATCCCCACGGATACCTCCCCACCGGAGCCGGTGGGAGAGGTTATGTCGGACTCGAATCGACTAAAACGCACGCCGCCTGTGGGTCGCTTTGGTTGCCGAAGGTGAGGTTGACAGGCATATCCCTCCACCCCGGCCGACCCAGGGTCATCTCTCACGATCTGGCCCTCTTCTCGGGTGTGTGGGAACTACAGAGTCCCCAACTCGTTCCCGGTAAACGGGGAGGCGCGCCAGGCGCGCCGCCGCCGCGGCCTGCTTCTGCTAGGGTGACAGGCGGCTCCACCTGTCACCTCCAGGCCAGTGCTCATGGGGGGCGGAGGTCGTTCATCGACCTCCGACGCCCGAGTAATACTCTGTTTACTAGACTTTAGCAACGCATTTAACACTGTGGATTTCGACGTTCTTTCTTTTCGCTGCGGGTGTGCCGCAGGGTGGCGTTTTATCTCCTTTGCTCTTTTCATTATTCATTAACTCTATCTCTAATCAACTTCTCTCTTCCTATCACCTTTATGCAGACGATTTACAAATCTACTGCCAGACTAGTGTGGACCGGCTGTCCCAAGGTATTGCCACGATTAATACTGACCTGGCTAACCTTAGTGCTTGGACTACTATGCATGGACTCAAGGTTAATCCCGGTAAGACTCAGGTTATAATTTAGTGTACACCGCAAACTACCCTGGTTACTGGCAGTATAGTCCATACACTGGTTGTCTGGAAGAGATCGCAGACCGCGATAAGACCGCCCATTGTACAACTATCTAGAATGTATGTATCCATTGTATGTGTCCTATGTTTGGTGTGCAATAAAGAGTATTATTATTATTATTCAATTTATTTTGAATTTTATATGTGTATGGATGTCTGGCAGTACCGAACCAGCGAAAGTATCATTTTCCAATCTACCAATCTTTCAAATGTACCTTATTTAATATTTTTGTAATACTTTATGACATAATTTTAAAATTTTGACGTTCATCTTTCCTTACATTTTAAATGATTGTTAATTTCGAAAATAGTAAAATTACCAATCTTTTGGTGAGTAATGACTTTAAATCGTTAGAACGTCATACGATATAGCCATCATAATACTTGTATGAAGTGAAGTTTTATTTCATCGCAATTCTATCTTATGCTGCCGGTGAGCTGATATTGTTTTACGCAACTGTTATCTCACTTCAAAAGATAACGATAAAATAATGTGTTTACAAGCTCAGCTTGTTTTGTAATATAACATAGACTGACAAAATCGACCTAAAATTACCAACATAATAGTTATATATTAGCTAGCTTTAGTCCGCAACTTCGTCCGCGTTATGTTCGGAATATATTAAGATTTGTACTCCTGGAACTCGAACCTATGTTGTTATACCTATTTTCATATATGCATTTTGTGAAGAAAGTTTTTTTTTTAGTGACTGACTAACACTGATTATTACTTATTATTGATTTCTGACAAAATTTATAATTATCATATTTTCAACCATACTTACATAGACAAAATTACGTTTAGTTGTCATTTGCGTTTTGTCCAAGTTGGGATGTTTTTTTGTTACAACACGTTTTATTGTGACTGTATTCTGTATGAGGTTATATGTCACGTCACACGGACAGGCGGTCGAACTGAATGAAGGTTAAATGGGATGAAAATTAAATTCTATGTCTGTCTCCAATTTCCAATTTTCAGCCAAATCGGTACAGCCGTTCTTGAGTTATAAATAGTGTAACTAACACAACTTTCCTTTATATATATGGGGGGTATTATGCTTTTTCCCACTGAAAAAAGTATAGAAAGATTATGAGTTTCTTGGACTAAATTCTACCTCTGTATTAACTCCCAGTTAGATCAGTTCAGCTGTAAGCATTTAAATGGTTTGTAGAAATATAAAACTGTTTGAAACTGTCAGTTTGATAAAATTTTATAAAAGTGTATTCCGGCTGTAACAAACAGATGTTTGCAGATGCACAAACTTGCATTTATACCTAATATGATAGAATGTGAAAGTTTAACCTACAATATCTCTTCTTCTTTACATAGAAATATCTTTCCAGCTTATTAGCGTTTAAAATTAAACCTGTAAGTACTTGTTATTTATAGCTTAGACGTCTAGACTGAGAAAAAAGCTGACTGCGCCATATAAGTTTACTCAACAGTAACTAGGCCAAAAATAACTTTCGACTCTAATCCAATAATGCTACAAAAGCATCCTTATTGGCTGTAGTAACCTTTATAAAGACAAATTGGTTGAAGTTAGTAATGAGTTCACTTCGGAATAAACAGACTAGGGAAGGTCATTCACCCTACAGGAGATCGCAGCTTAACTATCTGTGGTTTGGGTTCCTGCGGTGAGTACGTACAGTCTTGGGAAATTCATATATGTCAATAGTTAAATTATTACAGCGTTTAATGGTAAGAGGGTGGTGAGCGGTTACCGTTGTATAAGAACACTTACTAGGAACGTTGGAAGTTTTAAGAGACTGCATGAAGAGCGAATGGGGACAGAAGATTAAGAATTTAATACGAAATGTAGCATTTTGCGAGTTTAAGTTAATATTATTATGAGATATTATTATGACAATAACTGCGGTAGCCTAGTGGTATGGGTACCTAATTGACTGCTGAGACGAGGTCTCGGGTTCGATCCCAGGTTTTAAAATGGCACACACCAATGACTTTTCGATGCTTTTCGAAGTTATGTGTGTATTTATAGCAGGTTTATAAGTGCCCAGTTAATGGCAACAGGCTCGCCACCTATTACATTGGGACCTAAACATAAACTGGCGAAATGTGGGTACTAGCACCTCTGCCTACCCCTTCGGGGATATAGGCGTGAGTTTATGTTATGTTATGTTATTATGACAGCTTAAGGACAGCCTTTAACAGCCTCTATGGCGTGGCGGTAGTGAATGCGGCTGCTACGCATTAGGTGCGGGTTCGATCCCCGCTCAGTGCAAATATTTGTATGCATGAATATGGGTATTTGCATTGGTCTGGATGTGCCTCAGAGAGCACGTTAAGCCGTCGGTCTCGGTTGCCATACGAACATTTATTTATTTATTTAGAAAGAAAGAAAGAAAGAAAGAAAGAAAGAAAGAAAGAAAGAAAGAAAGAAAGAAAGAAATAAAGAAAGAAAGAAAGAAAGAAATAAAGAAAGAAAGAAAGAAAGAAAGAAAGAAAGAAAGAAAGAAAGAAAGAAAGAAAGAAAGAAAGAAAGAAAGAAAAATATTTTATTCAAGCCCCACACAGCGGGCACCTCACCAAATACAAACAGGTTACAATAATTAGCTGGTACATTAAATCGAAATAGTAGGCACATTAAATTTATTTAGTCGTTACGGGTTGTTGGAGTTCTAAAATGTCGAGCAACTAGTCTAACTGCAATGCTTTAATATCACCTTTGGGTTGTGGTCAGATGGCATTCAAACTTCTTTTTATAAGCTTTCGTGTTCTGTGGTACATTTACGGGAATTAACGCGATCATGGTATACATACATACATACCTTTGATTTGCCTGACGTTTCGACCAGCTTACACCGACCGTAGTCACAGGCTGACTAGCTTAGTCGTGCACGCCCGCCGTCATCGTGTCCGTGAGGTAATAGGTTCTTAATTTACCCGCACATTCTCGATATTTTTGAAATTTTCGTTTCGCCATGAACCATCACATTCCACACTTACAGTGTCCTTATTCTGTAAGCAAACTGTCCGGTGTTTATCCCACTGCGCAGAAAGGTGAGGTTGTATGTTTTGGATCACTGGATTCCATGTTGTAGATAATTTAAACTCATCTGTCCCGATTGAAATTTTTGTATTTCTTGATTTCATTCGCTGTGGTATGGTGGAATTTAATCCAGGGGTTAGTCATATACACATGGCAGTCGTTTGACAGCAAATATCGAATTGAAAACATTAATGTATGATTTGAGATTTACGTGGTCATTCACATTACTAGTGTAAAACTCGCTGGGATATTGACCATGTTTATTATTTATGTTGAGCAACCAATAATTTAGTAACTTAGTAAGAATCGACATACCTATCAAAAACAATAAGTTGACCCTGGGTAGTAAAAGTAAAGTAGTAAAAACTTTAGACGCAAATAAGAGATACGTCAATTCATATATATCATTCCTATCGTAAATTCCTATTCTTCAAGAATTCCAATTCATATTTCATTCCTATCCTCCGAGAATTCCTCGAACTGCCTTAGAAATCTCTGAAGAATGCGTTATATACGCAACATAATGCGCTGTTATATACTTACATATATGCGCCATTTCCCTACCTTACGTCATTTTGTGATGTGTGATAACTCAAGGGCAAACTAATTATATTAGTATGACAAACATTTAACGAATTAATTAGTTTGCTAACTTGTCCTATAGATCGGAATAGTCAACATTCATATCTAGGACGGGATATTAATCCGCGACTTTTCTTTTATGGAGTGGGACTAAAGTGCTTAAAGCGGGTGATTTAAATTTGGATAAGATCATTGTGAAGATTTGATCAACTTTTTTTATAGTGAGGAAATCTCCTCGGATATGCCCGTGTATAGGAAGAGGTAGGCAGTGTGCCGTCACCTCGGCTAGCTTCTGCTGACCCATCAGGCGGCTCCACCAGTCATCCTCAGAGCCCATGGTCATGGAAGATGGGGATCATTGAGCGACTCTGACCAACTGAAATACCTGAATACGAAATTAAATAAATAGGATATATAATAAAGATAATAGAAGGAAATACAAAATTCTTCTACACATACCGTAATGCTAAGTATGACAAGCTTAAAAGTCCGGCAGCCTGCTTCCATTTGTTATAATTATATGGACGGCGTACTTACGTGCGAATTTTGCGAGATCTACATTAAGTTTGTTCATTACATGTAATGTACTGTAAGTGTAATATATGTATATTGTAGTATAAACCATTGGTTTCCTTTGCGTATTCCAGGTTTGTGTCACAATTTTGGGTCAATTCCAAACGTTGCTAATTCTCTTTTAGAATAAATGGTCGTGTTTACCTATTGCCAAAGAATTTAGTATAATTGCCTGTAGTATATAGGTACCAAGAATTTGATAGGCCGCAATAATATACAAGATGTCTGAATCTGGTCGAGTAATTTGTACTCAATTAGGTATGTTATAATAGAATAGCCCACATTTGAACCGGCTGTGGACGTTAGGTGCAATATTATTATTGGTTCTTACAGATCTATTTGTCTACATGAAGTCACATATTGCAACTTATTTTAGTTCCCTAGTACGATTACTAAGTATTTTACCATCTATCGTGCAATAATAATGTATGTAATTAATCTATAGTATTATCTACATGCTGTCGAACAATCAAATTGATTTACCTTATTGAATCTAACTTATACTTCATTAATATGCGCCTACCACGTACTAGCTTTGCACCACCCAATGGTAGACTGGTAGAGAACCCTACGCCATTAAGTCCGCCAATGTACATCGTGCATAAAGAATAAATAAATAAATAACACTACCCGCAACTTTATTACTACCCGCTGTAACTTTATAACTTTACCCGCCACCTAAAGCACAGTAGCTGCACGTTTTACCGCTGTACCAGAGAGGTATTCTGCTATAATGCGAACAAATTGTAATGCAAAACAAATGAGTCAGACTGAAATATGGTCATCCTACAATGCGATGTAATTATAGATAGGTATGTGTATCTCGCTCGAACAGAAGGTTACTTGGTGATCTAACTAATGACGTCAGATTAGCTTTGTTTGAAATTATTTGGTTTGTTTCATGTGTTAAAAGTAAAAGTTTAGAATTAAAGAATCAATTTCATTTATTCAGTCGAGGCACACAAAGAGCACATAGGAACGTCTACATTTTACAATTATATCAAGAAATAACATTAAATAATCTAAAAATAAACAATTGGAAGATGATTATTTCGCTGGTTCGGTAGGTTAATTCTAATGAGCAGAAATCAACAAGAAACTCAGAGAACTGTTTTAGAACTAGATTATCTTTGTTTTTTAAATTTGCTTTAGTTTACAATTTTTTTTGTGCGAGCAAACAAGAGACTTGTATTGTTCACGAATTTACATTATACAGATACTCATCTACATTATAGTAACCTTTATTCAGCGAGGGATATGCCTGTCAACCTCACCTTCGGCAACCAAAGCGACCCGCAGGCGGCGTGCGTTTTGGTCGGTTCGATTCCGACATAACCTCTCCCACCGGCTGCGGTGGGGAGGTATCCGTGGGGATTTTGCGCACGTAAAAAAAAAAGAACAAAAAAAAAGTAACCTTTATTCATTAAAGTTTTTTTCACTTCTGTTTAAATTTTAATTAGTGGCGTGTTAATCAAATCCTGAGGAATTTTATTAAATATTAGTTCATATAGACGTCATATTATCTTACGAGTAGTTACCATTGCAAGCCAGTGTTTAGTTACCCGAGGAGAGGGCCAGATCGTAAGAGATGGGCCTGGGTCGGCCGGGGTGCGAGGGATATACCTGTCGACCTTACCTTCGGCAACCAATAACGACCCACAGGCGGCGTGCGTTTTGGTCGGTTCGAGTCCGACATAACCTCTTTCACCGGCTCCGGTGGGAGGGTATCTGTGGGGATTTTGCGCACGTAAAAAAAAAAGCCAGTGTTTAGTCATTAGAATGGTACGCCAACTGCACGCAAACTGCAATCAAATTGTACGGTTGGTTTGCAGTGTTTGTGTTGTTACCTCGTTCGGTCTAAATATCGAACCTTCTCATGCCTATGCGGGTGCAATTCATCAGATGAATTCATTATCATTATGGTACAGAAGAAATTTTACAATGATTGAAATAATACCACTTGTATACTATACTAGCTTTTGCCCGTGGCTCCGCCCACGTGAATGTCGGTTTCCGGCAATTATTTGAATTTTTCTCACCTTTTAAACTATTCCTAGACCTCCACGAACATTTGAAGACCAAGATAAGATAAATCCGTTCACGTTCTCGAGTTTTAGCGAGACTAACGAACAGCATTTGATTTTTATAAATATAGATGGTATTATTTAATTATTTATACCTAGCCCGGCTACTTTTCAGGTTGTTGTAAAGCAGTTTTATTTCCATGAGTGACATTCGCATAAAATTTTGACGTCATCAAGTTTATACTCGTAGTCTGCAAGTAAAAGTATACTTTAAGAACTTCAGGATAAAAACTCATTGAATGTATTTTTAACAACAAAAGTGTCATCTAACACCTGTCCAGGAGAAGCATAAATAGTATCAGAAATTGGCAAAGGCCCTTTATTTGTTGCCAATGCCGATAAATAATTTTACACAAAACTCATGAAAGAAGACGTTTCAATAAATATACTTGAAGCGATGGTAACACTGATCAGCAAAGTAATAATAATGAAAATATATAATAGGATTACGAAAGTATATGTTTCAAAGTATACATTGTACAACATGAGCCTGTGTTTACTTTTAATGTAAACACAGACACAATATCTCATAATATACGATTTGTTTTCGTTTTGCAGGCTTACTTCGTTATATGAAACTTAAAATATGTTCAATATAAGCATTATTCTCACAACAAAAAACTTGTACATATATTTAATTACAAATACTAAATATACAAATACATAACTCAACGAAAGTGCGGATACATCTCTTAAACATAAAGGACTTTATTTTGTTTAAAAACAGTATAACACGAAAAAAGCATGTAAACTTACTAATAATATCCTTTTTATTGAATCACAAGTCAAGTTGTAAAAATAAAACGGAATATTCGTCGCCCACGATATCCAACCAAGTCTGAATCATACGACAAAGTAGTATGTCGCATTAGTAAATCAGTTTCCAGGTATTTTATAATAATTGCATTTCGATGAGACACTGTATTCAACTGCTCGTAGCTAAGTGAGATTAGTCGTTTTTCTTGAAATAGTCTGAACTGTTAACGCGACATTGGTACTTGAATTCAATTAATTAAAAATATTTTCGAGATATTAATGTAAAATTTGTGACATTTACAAAACCATAAACAGATTTTCGATTTATTTTTGATATGTTCCAACCACATTCCAACAAAACGTCACAGATATAATGCCCGTCGCAAAAACAACTTAATGGTACCCCTAGTCAGAACTTCTTATGGCAAAAACAATATCAGACATGATGGAGTTAGACTATATAAGTATAATAAATTACCGGAACATGTTAAAGAATCTGCATCAATACATATTTTTAAGAATAGATTGCGAACTCATATACTAGGGATAACATAAATTTAACTAACCTACTTATTGTGTCATTTGGAATCGAGTTTTTTTTTTAATTTGTTGAAATAAGTGATGATGGTTTCAGATATGTACCTACTCGCGAAATTAGCAATTTTTTTTTTATACCACTTAGTTGGCAGACAAGTCACGGCCCACCTGATGGAAAGTAGTTACCGTGGCCTATGGACGTCTGTAACACCAGAGGAATCACAGTCGCGCTGCCAACCTTGTAAGTACAGAGTTTCTGTGCCGTCAGTAGAAGACAAATCAGAACAAGCCTTTAGTCTTCCCACTGACAGCACAAATTCTCCAGTGAGCTCTGGCTACACTACTCACCGCTGGGAACACAACACGAAGTTATTATAACCGCGGTATTCTGTAGGGCGGAGGTCGGACTGCTCAATCGGGCGGAAATACCGCCGTGTCCTACCTCCTTATATTATCTACTAACATTACTACTATTTTATAGTTTTAATGCCGTATTCGAGCATTTTCTTAAATGTACTAAGTTTCTCTTTTAAGTGAACAATGTAAGTTCTTTGAGAAAATAAAAAATCTTTAATCCGATGTTAAAAATCTAATAATATTTATCGAGCTCCAACTTAGGCGCCAGTGCCTACGTTAGAGCGATTCCTGGAACCATGTCATCGACCACATCGTATTTATTGTCATTCTCAAACTGAAAATATTTTAGATTACATTTTAATAATATGGCTTTTTTTTTTTTTTTTTTTTTTTTATATAGGACACGTCAATTGGACTTCGCCTTGCCTGATGGTAAGCTGAAGGCAAAATCCCAGAAAAGAGGGTCACCATTACTTACACATACCGTGTGACAATGGTGACACTCAGCTTGACGGCCTTATCATATGCTTTTTCACGCCCCGCTTAAAGGACCCGGGACTGTAGGAAGAAGGAAACACGTGAGCTGGTAATGAATTCCAGGCCTTAATGGTGCGACAGAGGAAAGAGTCTCCGAACCGCTTGGTTCTTGATCGGATGTTTTGCACCGTGTGCGGATGACATCTAAGACCTGCACGCGTTGTCCTGTGTAGGAAAGGGGAGGGTGGGACTAATTGGAAGAGCTCATCAGAACACTCCCCATGGTACAGACGGTAAAATACAGCCATGGACGCAACATCTCTACGCAGCTGTAAAGGTTCTAGGGTGTTCGTGATCTCGGGATTCCCAATGATGCGGATCGCACGTCGCTGCAACCTGTCGAGAGCATCTAGTAAGTACTTTGCTGAACCATCCCAGAGATGCGAGCAGTACTCCACACAGGAGCGAATTTGTGTCTTGTATAGAAGACACCGCTGCTCCGGCGTGAAAAATCGTCTCACTCTGTTCAGGACTCCGAGTTTTCGTGAGGCTGTTTTGATGATGCTTTCGATGTAGTTTTTGTTATTTAGGTTGCAGCGAACATCCATACCTAGGATATTGAGATTGTCCTGCAGCGGCAGTGGCGTGCTCTGAAGAGTGGGGAGGGGAAGGAAAGAAGATACTTTTGCTGTAAACGCACATGCCTGCGTCTTCTTGGCATTGAACTCAACCAGGTTCTCAGAGCCCCATTGAGAAATGTGATTCAGGACCCCGTCAAGCTCAGTGACAAGAAGCTGCCTTTTCTCTGCGATATCTGACTGCTTGGCCGCTGGATGTCCATGATAACTCCCATGTAAAGTGCTATCGTCTGCATAACAATGAACATTGCCGGTAGACAGCATGTCGTTGATATGCAGAAGAAAGAGAGTGGGTGATAAGACGGACCCCTGGGGCACGCCAGCATTAACCTGCAGAAACTCTGAAGCTCGTCCGTCACAAAGGACGCGAATACGGCGCCCCTGCAGGAAGCTAGCAACCCAGTTGCACAGCCTAGAAGGCAGACCAAAGGCAGGTAGCTTAGAAAGAAGCGATTTGTGCCAGACTCTATCGAAAGCTTTGGCGATGTCAAGACTAATTGCCAGTGACTCGCCGTGCTTGTCCATAGCCTCACCCCAAAGATGGGTAACGTATGCTAGAAGATCACCCGTTGACCGTTTCGGTCTGAAGCCATATTGCCGGTCATTAATTAAGGAGTGATCCTCTAGGTGCCGCATGAGCTGTTTGTTAATTATGTGCTCAAACACTTTGCACAGCACTGAGGTGACGGCTATGGGTCGATAGTTGGCTGGCTCCGAGCGATCCCCCTTCTTGGGAATCGGCTGAACATTCGCCTCTTTCCAAGGCAAAGGCACTGTACCCGAACTGTAGGATAGCCGGTACAGGCGCGTAAGCATTGGAGACAACTCCGCTGCACATTTTTTCAAAACTACCGCTGGAATACCATCCGGACCACTGGCTTTCCGGACATCGAGTGATTGCAGCACTGCACGGACATCGCGTTGCCTGATATGGATATCAGGCATCGCGTGGTCACTGTCGGGTAGTGTTGGTGGCTGCGTACCACAATCATCGATTCGGGAGTTGGCCGCAAAGAGATTAGCCAGCAGATTTGCCTTCTCTTGCGACTCATGGGCCAGGGATCCATCAGGGTTACGCAGCGGAGGCAGCGAAGGCTGACAGAAGTTGGCTTGCACGGCTTTAGCCAGTCGCCAGTAGCCACGGCTTCCCGTGGGATGCATCACTAGCTCTTGACCAAGCCGCGCTATGCGCAGGGCATCCGCTCTGACATAGGCCCTTCTACAGACCTTTGTGGCTCTGTTGTACGCTGCCTTGAAGTGGCCCAGATTGGTATGGCGCGTGGCGCGCGCCCTTACCCAAGCGCGGTACGCAGACTGTTTTTGTTCAACAGCTTCCGCGCACTCGCGCCCGAACCAAGGGCGCACCCCGCGGTCACCGGTGACATCGGTGTATGAGATATAGTATTCCATACCCAGACCGATCTCACCGGCGACAGCAGTAGCACAATCCGATGGGTTCTTACCTTCAAAGCAGCGCTCAACCCACGGGATGGACGCAAAATAGTCACGAAGTCCATCCCAGTCCGCTGACGAGTAGTGCCAGAGACGCCGCTTCCCCTGCACGGGTCGTGGGGGCGCCATAATAGGCACCGTGGAACAGACCAGGCAGTGGTCAGAGTTGCCTAACGCGGCTCGCACCGATACACTGTACCGGTCCGGATCACTCGTCAGCAGAAGGTCTAGCAGAGAAGGTGCTTGGCCCGACCTTCTTGGTATCCTAGTGACCTCGTGCACCAATTGGGTCAGGCCGTGCGCCAGAGCAAATGCGTGGGCGGCTCTTCCCGCATGGTCTGTTTTGGAGGAGCCCAACCAGATCTCGTGGTGGGCGTTAAAATCCCCCAAAAATACCATTTCGGCATTCGGAAATCGCTCCTGCGCATCATCTGCCGCCTGACTCAGATATTCAAAGAGTCGAGTTGTCTCAGCATCTCCTGTATGGGAACGGTAGAGGCACACATAGATCTGACTCGTAGGGCCATGGTCTACGTGTACCCAAAGGACGGAGAAGGATGGGTCCTCTAGGCAGCGCAAACGGCGACAGCAAACATCCGCCCTAACAAACACGCACACCCCGGCTTTTGCACGAAAACTTTCCTCAAGAACATAGCCAGGGTAGAGCAAGTAGGTCGTGTCGTCAGGGCGGTGTATTTGCGTCTCCGTTAGAAAAAACATGGCAGGTTTCGCCGTCTCTAGGTGTTGGTGGACGGCGTTGAGGTTTGCATGGAGCCCACAGATGTTAGTGGACTCCACCTCAAATAGCAAGCTTTTGGGAGTGTGACGAGCCGCTGTGTTGCCTTTTTCTATAAATTGCGCTGCCATGAGTTTGGGTGGGAGAAGGCGTGAAAAAAAGAAGTGATTGCCGCCGCAGCACCGTGTGACAAAGCGCGGGATATTGGTTTTATCTATGAATGTGAGGCATGGCGAGAGCCGACGCGCCGAACGGAAGGGCCCCCGTACCCCCCCGAGTATGGTCGCCGGGCTCCCAAATCCGGTCACCAACCGGCACGACGAACCATATCGGGATTATGCGCGGCCTGGTGAGGCAGCCTCCCAAGGTGGTTAACCCCAGTTGGGCCCCTGTACTATACCGCGGGCGGCCAGCGGCACCACCGTTTCTACAGGTCTCCCTGTTCGGCGCATCGCCCCGCGCCATCCCCACTAGACTACGCCAAGACCCACTGGTCCCACTAGTGCTGCGACAACCACCACCTCTGCCCGGCTATGCACATGCTGACCCCTGAACACAATCCAACCGAGATTGAATTGCTATGGAGGGTTTTTCGCAATAGTGCACGGTGGTACCTACCCGGTCGAAACTTGAGACAAATTTGTGCCACCAAGTTTCTACCACCTACACTCTTAAAACTCGGCTTAAAACTCATCCTGTAGAAGTCACACCATTATAAACCAAATATAGCCAGCAGACGCTTTAACTATGCGACACAGATTCTTAAAATATCTGACGAGTTTCTCCATGCCGTACCCATTAATAGACTACGTGAGCAGCATGAAGCATTAGTTGTTTTCATTCAAGTTGCCTCCCTAACTTTTCCTAATGCAAAAACGAACCTGATAAAATTATTATTTTTGATGTGTTGTCTCGTTGTCGTTTCAAGCATACTTATCTTTATTAAAAAATCTTTATTTATATTAAAAAATACCTTCATCTGAATTTTTTGATGCTTGTCGGTAATTTTCAAAGCCGATTTCATTGAAAACCAGCTTCTTAAATCGAAACAACTTTTCCATAAAAAGTTTATTTCAGGTAAAAAAAAAACATTCGGTATGACTAAAAAATGTCGCTGCATTTAAAATTTATAGCGGACAATTAAAGGAAGTGTTTTATTTCAGCTTTTGATGAGTTGTGTTGAAATACGTCGGCGGTCTAAACACTCGACGCATGCCGGCCAAGCGGGGCGCAGCGGCGTCCGGCGTACACCGGTCGTTCCTCTCCGGTGTGAATGCCGGATTCCTCCGTGACAACTTAATCTCGGTATCTTAATTTGTTAGGCGCCCGTTGGAATCTTGGTATGTCAAGTGCGCGGTCGTTCACCTCACCTGCTATAATTGTGAAGGTATTGGTTCAACATGCCATTTAAACATTAAGCATTGTACTTAAGTGATTGTGTTGTGTGAATATATTATGAGTATATGACTTGAGATGAAGTTAATTATGGTAATGTTCTAAGCCAACAAAATAAAAACTGATTTGTCATAATTTTGACCTGATTCTGATAATATCTCGATATTTATGATAGCGGATTTACTTCCTTAAAGTTGGGAGTCTGCATCAATCAATATCTTTAGTTAGTTGGATGGGTTGATAATAAAACTATTGTGGTGTAGTTCACCCACATTACAGAATATAGAAAAGTAAAGTAAATATGTATAACGTGTTTTTCTTTTTACGGATTATGTTATAGGAGCAGAAGATCAGTATCTGGATAAGTAAGACCACAAGCGGAGCAGTTCAGAACTCTTTCCTTTGCAGCACTATTAAGACCTTACCAGGAATTCCTTACCAGCTCACGTGTTTCCTTCTTCCTACCGTCCCGTTTAAAGCATTCGGCGACCTCCGTGGTGTAGCGCTAGAGCATTCGACTGCTATAAGGGGGCGCGGGTTCGATTACCGCTCAGTTCAAATATTTGTATGCATGATTAAGTATATTTGAAGTGGTCTGGGTGTTTCTATGTATAATATCTATGTATTTACAAAAATATGTATCTAAGTATGTTTATCAACATTCTAGATCCCATAACACAAGCTAGTTAAGCTATGCTTATCATGGGTAGCCAGAGCTCACTGGAGAATTTGTGCTATTAGTGGGAAGGCTTAAAGGCTTGTCCTACTTTGTCTTCTACACTGACGGCGCGGAAACTCTGTACTTACAGGGTTGGCAGCGCGAGTGTGACTCCTCTGGTGTTACAAACGTCCTTAGGCCACGGTAACCACTTTCCATCAGGTGGGCCGTGTGCTTGTCTGCCACGTAAGTGGAATAAAAAAAAATTAACTGATGAAGCCGTTAAGTTAAATGTCACCATTGTAACAACAATGCTTGGATTAGTTGATAGTGTTTAGAATAACATCATGTGCTTTATGTAAACTTTCAGTTATCAAAATAAAAATAAATTTAATACAAACATTCTTCTCTACGATGTAGAAAAATAATTTTAAGGAAGTAATTTAAAAATTCTAAATCATCTTCTTTAAGATTGCAATGGTGAAAAACTTTGCAAAAAATTATGCAAATGAAACAGGTAATTAATGGACGAAGAATCTTGGGGCGTTTAGAGGTGGTTGACACGACCGGGTAGACAGGTACAAGAGGATTAAACATAATACTGTAGAAAATAGGAAATGTTTAAGTGAAGTCGTATATCTAGCTAATGTAGCTTGAGCGTTCCTCGATACTTGGAAACAGCTAACTGGGTCTGCGGCGTAGCGATAAAGCGTTCAACTGCTAAGTCAGAGGTCACGGATTTAATTGCCACTTGTTGCAAATATATATATATATATATGTTGCAGTAAGATAGATAAAGCCGTAATCCTTAGGGATATAATTATATACCGTAACATAGTTATACGAAAGCGATTCATTACTGTCTCACTAGGAATATAGTTATAAAACGGTTCAAGTTTAGTGATATACTTATATTACTAGATTAAGTTCAGTGGTATAAATATATTACTTGATTAAGCTTAGTGAAATAGAAATCTACCATATATATTCGGGTAAGTAGACGTCAAATTCAGTCAAACTGGGCATACATGTTATATGCATAATTTTTTTTTTGTTTTGTAAAGCATATTGTTTATTTGATTGAGAAAGCCCCTGATTCCGACTTGGATAGATTAGGTCAGAAGGCATTAGGCTTTCGTAGTTATTTTTTTATAACCATGTAGAACTTTATTTAGTCAAATGAACATTCTGAATTTAAAAAATATAATTTCAAACTATTCTTGGTAGTAACAGCATTTCTGGGTAACCAATCTTTCAGGACACCAACTGATGTTCCGCGGGAGGCGACGCGCCGCCTGCGCCGCTCACTCCGAAAGCTATTTCACTAAACTTAATCTAGTAATATAAGTATGTCACTAAACTTGAACCGTTTTATAACTATATTCCTAGTGAGATGGAAATGAATCGCTTTCGTATAACTATGTTACGGTTTATAATTATATCCCTAGGGATATTATTATATTACGGCTTTATCTATCGTACTGCAACATATATATTGTATCATACGTATAATACACATTTGTTTACAAAAAAGAATCTAAGTGTGTTCTTCGGTATTTTGGAAACACTGAGAAATTAAATGAAATTTTAAAGCATTTAGTGTGCTAACTATTCAAATTGATTAAGATAGGAAAATTTTTGTATCCGTTTAGGTGGGATTTGAACCAGCGATCTTTCCATTACAGGGGGAATGCACTGACCACTGAGCTACCGAACCTCGCTTGAAATCATCCAAATCTTCCTATATATATCCGTCTTACGGCGAACAGTGGGAGCCTCCCCCCTGTAAGGTAAAGATCACGGGTTCGAATCCCGTCTAATGTTTTCCAATCTTAATACGGATGAATTAATGGCTGAACTAACTCCTATATACCCTAGAATATTTATTTATTTCTTTACCCATAAAAATACTTGCATTATTTTATTGAACTCGTCACTAATACTTACTAATTTCTGTAGAACTACTAACTGCTGATATCACACCTCTATTCTGTAGACTGTAGACAACAATGCTCGGGGTGTAATTGACCGAATCCGCCCCAATTCTTTTGTGTTTCCCCAGACACACTTTACCTTCACAGTCGTGACTTAAAGAATGAAGTCATGTTTATATAAACATCAGTCGGTGACCTTAGAGTGCATTGACTGTAGATACCATAAAATTGTTGATGTATTAGACGCTAAATTGCCTATTCAAGATGTTTTAAGAAGAAATGCAGACTGTATTGAGCATAGTGGCTAGTGGTGAACGGTCTCTATAACCGTATTCCCGCCAGCTTTTATCTAACCTCTAACCAATAGACCAATTAAGCTGGAATGGTTAGAGGTTAGAGGAATTGAATTAATTGGAATTAATTGATTATGTTAGGCAGGAGTGGGTTAACGTTAGTAGCGTAATGGCCAGAATTTGACCTCAGGTCTTTACAATTGTAAGGCAGACTCTTTAACAGCTAAGTGTAAAACAGTGAGTGATAAAAATTTAATGAACGAAAGTTTTGAGCCTGAACTATATAAATAATATACTTTAAGAGATCCGTACCTCAAAACGAAAAATACATAGGTAGGCCTTATAAGATTATTTTATTTATTTATTTATTATATACTTTATTGTACACCATTAATAAATATCATTACAAAGTCTATAATATAAGATTACTAATATAATATAAAGATTATATAAAGATAAATATAAGATTACTGCTTGGTTGTCCATCTATCTATCCATCTGGCTTGTAAGTAAAAAACTAATACTTGTAATATCGCAACTCTACAACACTTGTATCACAATTCAATTAAATTCAATTCAAATTTTATTTGCATAAAACATGGTGTACATAAATGTTATAAAAGGTTTACAAAACTGAGCATGCATGTTTTGCCAGTGGTGTACTAGCGCACAAATATTTATTCCCTATTAACTTTGATTAAGAAATTCGTCAATGCTATAGAAGCTATGTTCATTTAGACATTTATATAATTCTTTTTTAAATATTTTAGTGCTTAGTCCTTTAAGATACATTAGTGTACGTAACTTAAGCTAAAATGCAAATGCAGGAGTGGGTTCACGTCAGTAGCGTACTTACCAGAATTTGAATCTGGGACCTCAAAATCGTAACGCCGACTGCTTAACCACTGCTTAGTGGTTAAGCATAATCGTCTGTTAGTAGTTTTAGACAATTATGCTTAACCACTGCTTAGTGGTTAAGCATAATCGTCTGTTAGTAGCTTTAGACAATTATGCTTAGCAATTGAGCAATGTGTATGGAATGGATCTTCTGTTTAAATCTGGAATAACACAAAGATGAAATTTTCTTAACGCTGCTGTAAACCTTATTCTACGGAAGCGCTTGTAATCGTCTGTCAGTATTCTACGGAAGCGTTTGGAATCAGCTGTCAGAGTAGCTTTACTGACAGACGATTCCAAGCGCTTCCGTAGAATAAGGTTTACAGCAGCGCAAAGAAATTTTCTTCTTTACTTTACTTTCCGGCCAATTGAGCAGTCCGACTGGGGAAGTACCTCCGCCCTACAGAATACCGCCGCTATAGTAGTTTCGTGTTCCCAGCGGTGAGTAGGGTAGCCAGAGCTCACTTTAGAATTTGTGCTGTCAGTGGGAAGACTAAAGGCTTATCCTGCTTTGTCTTCTACTGACGGCACAGAAACTCTGTACTTACAGGGTTGGCAGCGTGACTGTGACTCCTCTGGTGTTACAAACGTCCATAGGCCACGGTAACCACTTTTCATCAGGTGGGCCTTGTGCTTGTCTGCCAACTAAGTGGTATAAAAAAAATCTTTACGTTATTCCAGATTTAAAGAGAAGATCAATTCCATCTGTATAAATGTAGTAAACATTATTTATTACCATTATGTCAGTATCAGGCCGAATTTGTGTAACCTCATAAATTTATGAAATATACTGAATATAAATTATGTAACTTGGCCCATATAAGTTCTTAACTTGGCCTAGAAATTATGAGTGAAATATTTATCTGTTTATTTTTGCGTCTCAACTTTATGAGTCTATATCCACGAATTTATTACATAATTACGGTCTAACAGGTTTCTCGGAAAAGTTTATGATAACACAGAAACCTTCATGTTTACATATACATGAGTATATAATCAAGTAGCTCCGCCCACGTAGATGATGTTACCGCGACCAAATAAAGCCTATGTCATTTTCGAAGCTCTAACCTATCTTTTTTTTTTTTTTTACGTGCGCATAATCCCCACGGATACCTCCCCACCGGAGCCGGTGGAGGAGGTTATGTCGGACTCGAACCGACTAAAACGCACGCCGCCTGTGGGTCGCTTTGGTTGCCGAAGGTGAGGTTGACAGGCATATCCCTCGCACCCCGGCCGACCCAGGACCATCTCTCACGATCTGGCCCTCTTCTCGGGTGTGGGGACTACAGAGTCCCCAACTCGTCCCCGGAAACGGGGAGGCGCGCCACGCGCGCCACCGCCGTGGCCTGCTTCTGCCAGGGTGACAGGCGGCTCCACATGTCACCCCCAGGCCGGCGCTCATGGGGGGCGGAGGTCGTTCATCGACCTCCGACGCCCGAGTTGCCTTCGTACGCGGGCAGCTTGTCTTGCGATCCTTCGTCGCTCCCGCTGCCGCTCCCGCCCCGCCTCCTCCTTCACGAGCATTACTTGCTCGCAGAAGGAGGCGCCGGCCGCCCACGCATCCGCGCAGCGAACCATCGCCGCAAGCAAGGTGGAGAGCGTGAGAACCCTCACTCCCAGGGCCGCCACAAGCTCCCGCCTCGGCGTCTCCCACGCCGGACACTCGGTGAGCGTGTGCGGACCTGAGTCCTCGCTCGCGTCGCAGTGATGGCACTCGGACGTTGGCTCTTTCTGCATCCGACGCAGATACTTTCCGAAGCATCCGTGCTCGGTGATCATCTGCGTCAGACGGTACGAGAGGCTGCCGTGTGACCTCTCTAGCCACTCCCCCATGATGGGTCTTACCGCCGCTACTACGGCGTGCCCTGCGCCTGGTCGCCCAAGTCGTATCTCCCATTCCGCCACCATTTCCCTGTGGAGCCGGGATCTCACGGCCCGAATTTCTTCTGGCTCGGGATCGTGACCCCGCTCCCGCGCCGCCCTTCGGAACCGGTATAGCGCCGAAAGGCATCTCGCTTCCAGGATCCATGGTGGCGATCCGGCGAGGAGACTCGCCGCGTTGAATGATATCGTGCGGTACCCCCTTATGATGCGGCACGCCAACTTCCGCTGCGGACGCTGCAGCAGGAGCATGTGTCGATCACTCAGGGTGTCCGCCCACACGGGACACCCGTACAGGGCCATGGACCGCACGACACCCGCGTAGAGTCTCCTGCAGGAGTCCTCCGGGCCCCTCAGGTTGGGCAGTAGCCGCGCCAGAGCGTTGGCTGTGCCCACCAATTTGGGGCCCAGACTTCGGAAGTGCTTCCCGAAGTCCCACCGGCCGTCGAGCACGAGCCCCAGATATTTTATCTGGGGCTTGATGCCGATGAGAGTGCCTCCCACTGTGAGACTGGAACCAGGTGGTGGCGTGCGCCGAGGTCCATGAAAGAACATGGCCTCGGATTTATGCAAAGCCACCTCAAGGCCCAGCCGCCGGATCCGTTCCACGACTTGAGCAACCGCGGTCGTGGCCCTCAGGATCGCTTCGCGGTATGTAGCCCCGCTCGCCGTCACTAGCGTGTCGTCCGCATAGCACATGACGGCGGCGCCGTCCGCAAGCTCACCGCGAAGCACCCAGTCGTATCCAATGTTCCACAGTAGCGGCCCAAGAACCGATCCCTGTGGAACACCGCACGACATCTCACGCCGAAAGACGCCGGTTGCACTTGGGTAGATGACGGCTCTCTCCGTCAGGTACGCCCCGACTATGCGGCGGAGGTAGAGAGGCACACCGTGGTACACGAGTGCCTCTCTGATGCAACTCCAGGGCAAGGTGTTGAACGCGTTGGAGATGTCCAAGGACACCGCCAACGTCACCTCACCCCGGGCAACTGCCTCCTCCGCCAAAGTCCTCACGCGCATGATGGCATCCACGGTGGACCGCCACCGGCGGAAGCCATATTGGGCATCCGCCAGGTCCGGTCCCCTACCAGAGAGGTGCTCGACGAGGCGCTTCGCAATAACTCTTTCAATAAGGCGGCCCCCATGGGTCCCGCTCCAGCGTCTCCATGAGCTCCTTATAAGCCGCGGCTTTCGCCCGCTTAATCTCCGCTCGGAGGGCATCTCTGGCCTCCCTGTATCCCACATGAAGCTCCGTCACTCGGGGCTCCGTATCTGCGGTTCGGCTACGCCTCCTACGGAGTCTGGTCCACCGGCGGTGCGCGATCACGCAGGCTTGCCGTAGCCTCGCGATCTCCGCAGACCACCAGTAGACCCGACGCCTCGGACTATAGGGTGGAGCCCTAGGCATACCCGCATCGCAGACACGAGTCATGGCCTCCCGGAACCACACCGCCTCATCGTCAATATCGACAGGCCTGTCCGGCGCAATGGCCCAGGCCTGTACGATGGCGGCCTCCAGGAGGACCTCCCGATTCAGTCTCCCAAGCACCCAGCGTGGCTCGCGTGGGGCCGGTATGACCGGCGCATCACCCGCGGGAGGGGAGACATCAAACCGAACGTATCGGTGATCCCGCCAGTGTCTCCACCCCCACAACAACACGCCAGTCCCGCACACGGTGCGACAGCGAAGCGCCTGCGAACGAAAGGTCAATAATCGAACTGCGCTCCGAGGCCACAAACGTGGCTTCGGCCCCGCGATTCTGGAGAACTAGACCGTGATTAGCGGCCCAGCTCTCCAGAGCCCTACCTCGTGGGTTCGTGTGCCGGGACTCCCAGGTCACTGACCAGGCGTTGAAGTCCCCGAGCACAAGAACCGGATGAGGGTGACAGGCGTTGACGACGTCGGTCAGTCGCTCCAGCGACTGCCGGTACTCCCCTATGCGTCGGTGTAGGCTCGGCGTGAAGTAGACAGCCACGACCGCAATCTCCCCCACACGCGCCGCTACGATGCCATGCTCCCTTGCCACGACAACAGGGGGGGGGGGGGGGCACCCATAGCGGCGTTGTACACCAGTGCCGCCGACCCGTCCAGGTCGACCACCCAGGCAGGCCCCAGGTGCCGGTGGGTGTACGGATCGGCGACAGCGGCGACGTGTACGGACCACTGTGCCATGCTCTGGAGCAGAAGACCCTGAGCATCGGCACCGTGGCCCACGTTCGCCTGCAGGATGCGGAGCTGGGGATCCATTATGTAACCATCTCCGCATCCCGCCGCGAACTTTGGGTGGAGCTCCCGCCTTGCGGCTTCGGCTCCCCTCCGGTGCAGGCCTTGCTACCAACCCTATGGTCGGCCGGTTTGCCACCCGCTGCACATCTGAAGCAGTGCAGCGGAGCTTCGCATCCACCGGCCGTATGACCGGGTTGGCCACAGCGGAAGCAGCGGTCGCCGACCGTCACCGCCGCCGTGCACTGCACCCCCACGTGGCCGACCGACAGGCACCTAAAACACCTAGTCGGTCGAGCCTGCAGGAGCCGGACCTGCACCCGCACCACGCCTCCTACGGCGAGGAACCCTCGGTCGGCAGCCTTTTTGGCTGCTGCGATGGGGCAGCCGACAACTGCCGCCCCCAGTCCGCGGCGGCCGAAGCGGATTGCTCCGACCTTCACCGCCTCTAGGGGGCAGCCCCCGGCCTCCACCACGGTGAGGCGGATTTGCTCCGCCGTGATGGAGTCGTCCAGGTCCGAAATGCGCAGTTCTGCTGGACACCCGGACGTCGGCTGCGTCTAACGTGTCCCGAAGCTTAGCCGCTAGGGCATCAGCCTGGGGACCGCTCGAAGCACCGGGGATCTCGAGCAGCCGAGCACCCGTCCGAGTGGGTTTCACCCAGATGGGGCCCGGCATTCCAAGGGCCCTCATGTCGACACAGGCTCTCGCCTGCGTGACGATCTGGGCGTACTGCACGCCCCTCTCCGCCGCCTCCGCCGTCATCGTTAGGACGACGGCGGTTGAGCGGGGAACGCGCAGCCTCCCCGGCACTCCCCTCGCAGCAGCCTCGGCCTTCCTGGCCTTTTTGGCTGCCTTCCGGAGCGCCTTGCGCCGCTTTTTGGAGGCTCCGGCAACCTCCCAGCCCCCCTCTGATGTGGAGACAGCCCGCGTCGGAGCCGAGGACGGACCCGGACCTTGAGCCGGGGCCGGGGTCGGGGTCTGGGCTAAGGCCGGGGACGTCTTCCCTTTACCCTTGCCCTTTCCCCTGCCCCCGGCCCGGGCACCCCGCGCTCCCTGGGGGCTCCCGGCTCCCACGGCGAGAGCAGCCCGAGCGGCCGGAGCGGCAGGAGCGGCAGACGCAGCGGACTGGCTGCTGGCCGACTCCTGCGGGGACCTCGTCACCGCCGGACAGGTGGGACCCCTCTTTACTGCTCCAGCATACCCGGCCGAAGGCGCCAGGGGCGGTCTGCGGCTGGAGTCCATAATGGCCTCCAGCCACCTCTGGGTGCGCTCCTCCTGCGCCACCCGCCACGCCCGCTGCTCCGCCTGCGCCGCGTCCTGCCGCTTCTCCATGGCGGCTATTGCCGCCATGCAGAGCGCCAACGGGTCCGCAGGCCGAGCCGGCTGCAGCACCGGTGACTCCGGTCGATCCGGTCGCGCCGGCGACCTCGGCAGCTCCGGTTGCGGCAACTCCGGCTGCGCCAGCGGTTCCGGCCGCAGCGGCGACCTCGACCGCACTGGCGACAGCTGCCGCGTTGGCGGCATTGGCCGTTCCGGCTGCACCCCCAGCCTCCGCCGCGCCGAACGCGTCACCCGCTCCTCCGGCAGACCAGCGACGACCTTTTTGAGCTCGGCCAACTCCGCCGCCATCTTGCTCATCTCCTTACGGTGATTGGCCGCCATCCGCTCATAGCTGCCGAGGAGCTCAATATGTCTCCTGCCCATATGAGCCCTCTCGAGCCGCAATTGTGCCAGCTCCGCCCTGAGGTGCGTTACTCAATTCTCCTCCGGCGTCGGAGAATCAGCTCTAACCTATCTGTGTACCTATCAGGTTATTTTCGAAAATGACGAAATTTTGTACGAACTTATCCCCTATTTGAACCCCTTTTTCACAGTCACCATATGTCCCTACCCAAGTCTAAATTCATCTCTATACCAAACACCAATATCGGTTCATTGGTTTAGGTGTTAAAGCGCAACAGACAGAGTTTTCTTCGCATTATCTATAATATTAGTTTGGATATTCTAAGTCCTATTTAAATGCTTTTTCGCGTCTAGACATGTATGTACATACCCTATATTTTAGAGGAATGTGGTACAGTAGGTATATGGGACCCCATGAAATTCTTCGCGATTCATGCCATTCCCTTAACAAAACCTGTAAGTCGGTATGGCAATGGAAATGTCAATTAATTGGCAACTAACTTTATTGTGCACTGATAGATTTTGGAAACCAACATGTATGGAAAAAATACCTTGAAGCTTTTTTTTTAATTTCTCACGTTTTTGGTATCAAATCAAATTAAATTTATTTCACAATCATTCTATTTCTCTCAAATTTATTTCATAATAATTTCATAATCGGCATCCATTGGGAATTCGTTATTTATCGTCGGTATTCGTTAGTAATCGGCGTATTGTAAAATAGAATCATGAATGTATTGAATTTGACTTTTGTGACATACGTTGACGGCTGTCAAATACGTAAATTTAAATATATTTGTCATTCTATTCTACAGTACACTGGCCAACGAATTTCCACTTGTCTAGGGTATCGATTAACCCGGTTCCGAAAGGCTTCGGGCCGTGAGATCCCGGCTCCACAGGAAAATGGTGGCGGAATGGGAGCTTCGACTTGGGCGACCAGGCGCAGGGCGCGCCGTAGTAGCGGCGGTAAGACCCATCATGGGGGAGTGGCTAGAGAGACACACGGCAGCCTCTTGTACCGTCTGACGCAGATGATCACCGAGCACGGGTGCTTCGGGAAGTATCTGCATCGGATGGAGAAAGAGCCAACGTCCGAGTGCCATCACAGCGACGCGAGGGAGGACTCAGGGCCGCACACGCTCACCGAGTGTCCGGCGTGGGAGACAACGAGACGGGAGCTTGTGGCGGCCCTGGGAGTGAGAGTTCTCACACTCTCCACCTTGCTCGCGGCGATGGTCCACTGCGCGGATGCGTGGGCAGCCGGCGCCTCCTTCTGCGAGCAAGTAATGCTCGTAAAGGAGGAGGCGGGGCGGGAGCGGCAGCGGGTGCGAAGCAGGCCGCGGCGACCCACAGGCGGCGTGCGTTTTAGTCGGTTCGAGTCCGACATAATCTCTTCCACCGGCTCCGGTGGGGAGGTATCCGTGGGGATTTTGCGCACGTAAAAAAAAAAAAGGGTATCGATTAACTAAACGAAACCTCCTTCCTTCTTCCTATAGTCCCGGGTCCTATAAGTGAGGCGTGAAAACGCACTTCGCCATTACTTGGGATTGGTTGGCTAGTTTACAGTCGCTTCCTTACCTACTCCTAACACAAGCAATATAGCTTAGCTAATCGTTAACGGAAAACATAGCAATTTTGGTCACTAGGACTCTTTTTAAGAAAATGAACCAGAAGCTTCTGTGTCTTCCAAGTGACGAAAATGTGGGGTTCTTCAAGAAGGGAGGACATTAGAAGGTTTTTACATGGTCAGCAGCACGAGTGTGACTCTCCAGATGTTGTACACGTCTTTAAACCATGGTAAACACTTTCTATTAGGTGGGCCTTGTGACTTCACCGACGGTTTAGCCCCCATAACTAGTTTGGAGTCTCATGTGTAGAGACATGTGCTTGACCATGCATCTGTACACGTGCGACTTGACTAATTTATTGCAATGAACAAGGAACAGTACCCAATGGTAAACATAGCTATTTGTGTACAGTAAGCATCGGTTAGGGAACTTTCATGTTTTACGTTCCTTCACCTAGCCCGGAACATTATTTTCTAAACAATCTTAGAGTTTTCTTGTAGCTAGTTGTAGGTACCAATAATATTATAATTGCGGCACACTATGATGGCCGTCTTGACACGACTGGTTTTGAACAACGAATTGTTAGACGAATAACTGAAGAAGAATATGGTATACTGGCACAAAAGAAAATAAACTTCACACACCAAGAAAAAAAACGAGCAAAACCAGTCGTGTCGAAACAGCCATCATAGCGTGCCGCAACTATAGTAAGAGTGTATTGAATTGTGGAAGCGGGTCGATATACAAATACGGGTGGAGAAAATTATGCCATCATCCGTAATCCTGTCTTTTTTTTTTTTTTTTTTTTTTACGTGCGCAAAATCCCCACGGATACCTCCCCACCGGAGCCGGTGGAGGAGGTTATGTCGGACTCGAACCGACTAAAACGCACGCCGCCTGTGGGTCGTTTCGGTTGCCGAAGGTGAGGTTGACAGGCATATCCCTCGCACCCCGGCCGACCCAGGGCCATCTCTCACGATCTGGCCCTCTTCTCGGGTGTGGGGACCACAGAGTCCCCAACTCGTCCCCGGAAACGGGGAGGCGCGCCACGCGCGCCGCCGCCGCGGCCTGCTTCTGCAAGGGTGACAGGCGGCTTCACCTGTCACCCCCAGGCCGGCGCTCATGGGGGGCGGAGGTCGTTCATCGACCTCCGACGCCCGAGTTGCCTTCGTGCGCGGGCAGCTTGTCTAGCGATCCTTCGTCGCTCTCGCTGCCGCTCCCGCCCCGCCTCCTCCTTCACGAGCATTACTTGCTCGCAGAAGGAGGCGCCGGCCGCCCACGCATCCGCGCAGCGAACCATCGCCGCGAGCAAGGTGGAGAGCGTGAGAACCCTCACTCCCAGGGCCGCCACAAGCTCCCGCCTCGGCGTCTCCCACGCCGGACACTCGGTGAGCGTGTGCGGACCTGAGTCCTCGCTCGCGTCGCAGTGATGGCACTCGGACGTTGGCTCTTTCTGCATCCGACGCAGATACTTTCCGAAGCATCCGTGCTCGGTGATCATCTGCGTCAGACGGTACGAGAGGCTGCCGTGTGGCCTCTCTAGCCACTCCCCCATGATGGGTCTTACCGCCGTTACTACGGCGTGCCCTGCGCTTGGTTGCCCAAGTCGTCTCTCCCATTCTGCCACCATTTCCCTGTGGAGCCGGGATCTCACGGCCCGAATTTCTTCTGGCTCGGGATCGTGACCCCGCTCCCGCGCCGCCCTTCGGAACCTGTATAGCGCCGAAAGGCATCTCGCTTCCAGGATCCATGGTGGCGATCCGGCGAGGAGACTCGCCGCGTTGAATGATATCGTGCGGTACCCCCTTATGATGCGGCACGCCAACTTCCGCTGCGGACGCTGCAGCAGAAGCATGTGCCGATCACTCAGGGTGTCCGCCCACACGGGACACCCGTACAGGGCCATGGACCGCACGACACCCGCGTAGAGTCTCCTGCAGGAGTCATCCGGGCCCCTCAGGTTGGGCAGTAGCCGCGCCAGAGCGTTGGCTGTGCCCGCCAATTTGGGGCCCAGACTTCGGAAGTGCTTCCCGAAGTCCCACCGGCCGTCGAGCACGAGCCCCAGATATTTCATCTGGGGCTTGATGCCGATGAGAGTGCCTCCCACTGTGAGACTGGAACCAGGTGGTGGCGTGCGCCGAGGTCCATGAAAGAACATGGCCTCGGATTTATGCAAAGCCACCTCAAGGCCCAGCCGCCGGATCCGTTCCACGACTTGAGCAACCGCGGTCGTGGCCCTCTCCGTAATCCTGTCTGACATCGGATGGGCACGGAGGCTTGCGGCAACTAATTACCACTATCTTACTATAATTCCTACTTAATGTATCTTAATTCGTTCTGGGTATTATATTCTGGGTCACAATAATATATGTATAATTATATAAAAATTAATTAAAATCTCAATAATAAAATATTTCTAATAATAAAATTACAATCTTTACAGTATATTCAGTAAGTGAACATGGATGTAGGTATTTAGAACAGGTATATAAAATTTGACAATCTCTCTGTTTATTTCACTTGGTTAATCTCTGAGACTGCTTTGAGCGGGACCTTTATTCGCTTATAAAATAAGACGTAACTTAGGCTACTACTTATCATTGAAAAAGCACATACAGCGGGCACAGCTATTATTAAACAGAGGGCAACGATCACGATAACTTAATTCATAAAATAAAAAAATCTTAGTGATGATACTGTCTGAATTCCAATGGATTCAGATGGTATACATACTTGACTATCACTCCTTGAACGATGGCTGCTGAAAAGTAGCCGAAACGTCGGGCTAATTGTAAATAATAACAAATAAATCACAATATAATCTGTTAAAATGTGGTTTATTTGACCAAGCGAGCGAAGCGAGCCCAGTCTGTTTCGACATGATATCAAATTTTGCTTTTGTCCGTATGTCTGTTTGTTTGTCAGTGCCGGTCTAGCAAGTGGATTTCTTAACCGATTATCCCCAAACTTGGTACACACTTTCTTTGATTTAAAACACAACTTTCGTTAAGAGCTTTTCTGTAAAGAGGGAAAATGGGGGAGAAAAGAGGGAAAGTTAGCTCGCGACAGCTAACTTTCCCCCTTTTCTCCCCCATTTTCCTATATTTATGAATAGATCGTGGTGATTATTGGCTGAAACATCAAATTCCACGTATGTAATTGTGAAAAAAAATCATGCCTCGTAAAGGTGAATTATAAACAAACTTATCTAGCTAATCCTTATAAGTTTTCCAACTACTCTAAACTTTCTCGACATAATGATATTAAAATTATCGTAACTCATCTCACCATTAAAAACTAATTGACATAGGTAAATTTAATGGTTTTAGACTGCTTACCTAAGCACATAAACACCTACCTACCTAGGTACATAATAAACTTTTATACAAAATTAATTCACTATACGTAGAAGTTTCGATACAAAACTAAGCAGATTTACATCCCGCGATCATACCTGTGATTTTTTTAATTTTCATACATTTGTGTTTTATGTTTTTGTTTCATTCTTTGTTTTTATTATATTTTTTATATTCAGTTATTTTAATAAATTTTTATTTTGATTTTTATAGCATTTAATATAATGGCATGAAAGCTCGGGGTCAAAGAGCAATGCGCTCCCATGACAATAGCGAGGAAATTTTACGTTGCCAATAAAAGATCAAACGACATTGTATGTTATGTGCTTGTATATGCTTGTATATGGCGTATATTATGTTGCGTGTTATTTATAAAAATACATATAATCACATTAATCGTATTATAAGAAAGTCAGGACAAATGTGATCAATCAATCAATCAGTCTACTGCTAGACATATACCTTTCCCAATGTTGGGAGGCTTATATTTATATATTTGCAAATAATAATATAATACTATGCCGCGTGGTTTCCGGCAGAGTAGATGGCTATTCCATCTCTTCACATGCGGTGTCGTACAAGGTGACTAAGGGACAGGGCTGTTTAACATCAGACAAATATATATAGCCCAGACTCAGCCTCAGATGCATGGCTCGAGTCAACTATAGTACCCGGAATACGGCAATAGGCTCACCCCCTATTACGTGGGACCGAATACAATTATTGGTAAAATGTGGGTGTTAATTCATCTCTGCCTAACCCTCCAGGGATAAAGACGTGATTATATGTATGTATGTGTATATTTATTCATTGTCATCTTCCTCCCAGATTTTCGCAACTCTTTTTTTTATATATAAATATAGAACACGTCAATTAGACTTCGCCTTGCGTGATGGTAAGCTGAAGGCGAAGTCTCAGAAGAGGGTCACCATTACTTACACATACCATGTGACAATGGTGACACTCAGCTTGACAGCCTCATCATGTAACTCATATATAACTCAGTCGCGGTGGGCTATTCAGACAAACTATGAAACGGTCGACTTTCAGTATTCTCTGTGAAGCGACTGCCATCATATCTCTGCAACCTAATGCGATATCAAAGTTCTGTACCTAGACCAGAATGGACGAATGCCACAGATGATTGTATAGCAACCGGGAACGACAAGGAGGATAGTTGCGTACAAAAGTGTCATTTTACTTTCTAGACGTAGCAATCAATGAATTGCATTTTATGACATGCGTTGACGACTGTTATATGCGTCATTCTATTCTACAATTCCATTTAACTACTCCATCTAAGTGCCGGCAACCTATTCTCCTGGAAAAAAATGCCTTAGTTAGAGTTTCGTCAACTTGGGTCCGAAGATCATGGTAAAGCTCCATTCACCTGCTGACATTTGTTATATATCCACATACATTACATATCTAAATATTATAATTTCTTGGTTGTTGGTGAGAATTAAATCATTTATTATTATTATTATTATATATTGTCAAATTTATTTAGAAAGTAAAATAAAATATGCAAATAAATTTATATATTACTAGGTGTTGTATAGTATAGTTGTACCTATAGTATAGTTGTATAGTACTAGGCCCAAAAGAAATGCATCCGTGCAATGCATGGGGTAGATGGGCTAACTAGTTGCAAACCACTGTTTAAGCGACATAAAATTCTCACCCTACCATGTTTATACATACTGGAAATGTGCCTTTTTGTCTAAAAACATTAACACCTATTTATTAAATTGGGAGACATGCCAAACAGCCGAACAAGGCATAGGAATAGATTGCACATCCCAAAGGTGACCTTAGAGTTGTGCAAAAGAAACTCATTTAGTATGTGCATAACATTGTATAACCATCTACCAGACTGGTTAAAAGAACTCAAAGGAGCCCTATTCCGCAGGAAAATGTATGGAATCCTAAGCGAAAAGGGCTACTACGCGGTAGACGAATATTTAAGAGATGAAATAGCAGCTGAAAGTGAATGATTAATTAATTAATTGAATTTTCAAATTTTTATTTCGACATTGGGTATTTTATTGTAATTTCATGTTATTTATTTATTTTTAATTTTTTATTCATTGATTGAATTTAATTTTTAATGGAATTCTTTCAAATTGATTATCCAACAATTAGCTGTTTAATCTCATTTTATTTTAATTTAATTTAATTTGCATTTTATTTAACGTTTCACTGATCCATTTTTTTTATTATTATTGTTCTGACATTGTGAATTTTGTTTTAATATGACTGGCTGGAGTCCTAACGACAGTGAAATTAGTTGTGATTGACTTGTATCCCGTAATAGGTATTATTATTTCAACGCCACACGGCAGAATGTGCTGTACTTGTGAAAATTATAAAACCTGATGTTGTAACCATGTTCTGTGAAATAAAGATGATTTGATTTGATTTGATTTGATTTGTTACAAGCGGTTCCACCAAATTGGAATACCGATCGCGTTCTCACAAACTATGAGAACCATTTCCATACATACATACATATAATCACGTCTCTATCCCCGGAGGGTTAGGCAGAAGTAGGCAGAACACCCACATTTCACCAATAATTGCATTCGGTCCCACGTAATAGGGGGTAAGCCTATTGCCGTATTCTGGGCACTATTGTTGACTCGAGTCATGCATCTGAGTCTGAGTCTGGGCTGTATATATCAGTCTGATGTTAAACAGCCCTATCCCTTAGTCGCCTTGTATGAGACCGCATGGGAAGAGATGGGCCCTAGTTCTACTCTGCCGTAAACCACGCTGCAAAAACATATTCCTTTCCAGAGATAAAAAGTATATTAAGTGTGTTAGTTGACAAACATTCATTGATGTTCACCTTTATAATATTAGTAGGATACAATATCACAATATTTACAAAGAAAGAGAAATATCCAAAGATTATTTTTATTCCGGAGGTTTGAAATACGGCGACAACGTTTTGGATTTATTGTCACAATAATGATATAGTGCAATAAAAGTGACAGTTAGATATCATTTTAAAATTTTATTCCATTTTATATATTAAAAATATGTTATAGCAATATGGCTATACGCTAGACATGTATTAAAATTTAAACGTACAAATAGAAAATGGAATTTTATTGACTGATGACTCGTTCACTGGCTTCCCTCTCGGGGTTGGAAGGCACGTAATAGGATAAAAGCTATATAAGTATCAAAACAAAAGTAGGAGACAAAGTAAGCAAACCTTAGGCTCAGACGTACTCTAGGCAATGTTACATCCCGGAATCTGATGACCAGAGATCGTCTCCGCTGGGTGGAGAGGGGGGAGACCGGGGGGGGCAGAGATGATTTCCGAAAGAATCAATAAAGGCTCAGATACCTGGGTTACACCCTCGGATACAACTTATTTATACGGGTGATATCTGTTTAGAACAAGGATTTGATCTTTGATTCCAAGTGAAACCATGTCTAATCTTATCTATTCTTTAATTTGTTTATTATTTACTTTATATACTTTAATAGGTAAGTTTAATAGTAGTGTACTTTAATAGAAGTTTAATACGGTGTAAATATGCTTACCCCTTTGGGGATTTACAGGCTTTCTAAATGCCATGAGATTCTATTGGAATATCTCTGCATCATACAAAGGTTGTCTGGTAGAAAATGTCCGTAGCATAAGACCGTCTCTGTACAATTCAATCAATCAATCAACTAGCCCAACGCAGTAAACTACTGGACTAGACTTCTCCCAATGTTGGAAGGCTTTGGTCTACTGTTTCCACTCTGGCCAGACGGGTTGGTACAGGGTTTTATTTCGAGTTTTCCTTCTCTCGCAGTGATATGGTTAGCGTATGTTTCCATTAGTCGCCTCTTACGACCCCCTTCGGATGAGATGGGGTGGTGATACTTGTATTCTTTCTCTGTCACCATACGGACAATTACAATTACTAACATAACATAAACTCACGCCCTTATCCCCGAAGGGGTAGGCAGAGGTGCTAGCACCCACATTTCGCCAGTTATGTTTTAGGTCCCAATGTAATAGGTGGCGAGCCTATTGCCATTAACCGGGCACTTACAAACCTGCGATAAATACACACATAACTTCGAAAAGCATCGAAAAGTCATTGGTGTGTGCCATGGTAAAACCTGATGAGATGGGGTGGTGATACTTGTATTCTTTCTCCGTTACCACACGAACAATTACAATTACTATTATAATATATGTAAATTAACGCCTCTGTGGCGTGGGGTAGTGAATGCGGCCGCTACGCAGGAGGCGCGGGTTTAATCCCCGCTCAGTGCAAACGAAACAGGTGTATGAGGCGAGTGTGGATGGTACTGTCGGAAGGGGAAGACCTAGGCACACATACCTGGACCAAATCGGGGAAGTTTTAGAAAAGGGTCAGGTCAGGAGTACTCTAAACCGACGAGCATGCATGAAGAATGTAATGAGAGTGAATGAAGCGAGAGTAGTATTTCAGGATCATAGCAAATGGAGATCCGTGATCTCTGCCTACCCCTATGGGAGACAGGCGTGATTTTATGTATGTATGTATGTATGAATATGGGTATTTGCATTGTTCTGGTCGTGCCTCGGAGAGCACGTTAAGCCGTTGGTCCCCGTTGCCATACGAACATCCTTGGCAGTCGTTACGGGTAGTTGGAGCCAACAACTGGTCTAACTGCAATGCTTCAATATTGCCTTTGGGTTGTAGAGGTCAGATGGCAATACCTTCACAGATAGTATCGAAGTTCAGGCAAATCCACAGTTAGACTTGTAAAGCGAAGCCCAGACTCCGAGGTAAAAGTTTTGGATGCAACTGGGATTAAGAGGAAGGAGGAGGTTTTTACCTGTGAATAAACTTAAAAATATAGTTAAAAGTATTTTTTTTATACAACTTAGGTGGCAGACAAGCACATGGCCCACCTAATGGAAAGTGATTACCGTGACCTATGAACGTGTGTAACACCAATGGAGTCACATCCGTACTGCCAACCCTCTAATAAATAAAATAAACCCTGTAAGAACAGAGATTTTCTGTGCCTTCAGTGCAGAACACAAAATCAGGACAAGCCTTTGGCTTCCCACTGACAGCATAAAAGCTATCCAGTGAGCTCTGGCTACCCTACTCACCGCCGGGAACACAACACGAGGTTATTATAGCAGTGGTATTCTGTAGGGTGGAGGTACTTCCCCAGTCGGACTGCTTAGTTCGGACAAGATTACCGTTGTGTCCTACCTCCTAGAAAGTGTGTGTGCCAGAAAGGCTATTATAAAATCCAAGAATACTTGGATGATAAACAAGCTTGAAAGTGAGCTGTTCGCTCAAATATGCTACTCAATTCAATTTTTGTATTTATATTAAGTAGACTAAGTATATATTTGTAAATAGACGGAAAAAAATGCCCGCTGAGTTTCTTGCTGAAGTCTTCTCAAGTCGGGGCCGCATTTCGAACCAGTGGTCCATTTACTAAACCGGTTTTCATGTTTTCTTTTTTAATGACGTTTTGTAAGTACCGAAGTGGTCTTTATAAAACTAAAAATATATTTTTTTACTTTGACTGGATTTTGAAGAAAGCGAAGAAGATTATTGGTGGCGCGTGGGCCAACGTGTGCGAGTGGACTGTATTGCGGGGAAGCAGATAACTGTTCTATTGACACTTTACACACAAAACAAGACAGGTGGCCGGGCTGCCGCGGATTCGATCCAGGCAGTGAATGCAGCCCGAGAAATTAGGAGAGGATGCACTAACCTTCACGACCCACGTGTTTTTCATCGCAGCCGGTACACGGATCTTCTCTTCCTTGCTCAGGAGCCGCCGTCAGCGTCACTAGATCCCTTGAGGAACACACGAGAGGCACCATCCGATCGGTAAAGGTCTATTAGGCGGTTAAAATACAACAAATATTATTCATTTCTGAGAGACGCGCGCGCGCGATCGCCTTTACGCTGGCTAGTTCAAAGCGAGACTGAGTGTCTATATTTCACAAATGGCGGACGGACGAACTACACTATGGTTAGTGCGGGCGGGGAGATGGGTATAGAAAGGGTGTGTTTCCATGTCAAAAAATACAGTTTCCACATCGGCGCAACCATTCCCCCCGGCTTGAAGGGTTACCTTCGAAACGACAAATGCGAAACAAATCTAAAGTCTAATCTAAATCTAGGTTTGGGAAATAACAACTAAAATATAAACCTAGATTGGAGCTCGTGCCTACTGCTGGCTAGGCAGCGGGCAGAGGCGAACAAACAACACAACGCAACAGTCTCGACCAAGACGAGACGCGATTAGCCAACAACAAAATAAGGGTCTCTTCACGTGGGACCGATACAACAAGCGAGTGCTTCTTCTCCTCGGGTGGTTCGGAAACCGTAGTGGGATTGAATTGACTAACTGGCCACTTATCTAACGCGGCATGAATCCAGGACGGTCCACTAAACCATAACGGGTGATCTAAAATTTGCGAAGGAAGCAATCCACGAGAGAGACAATCGGCTGGGTTGTCGGTGCCAGCAACGTGAAAGAGATTATGTGGCGCTAATTCAGATTGAATTTTTGCCACTCTATTAGCGACGAATGTGTCCCAACGATGGGGCGAAGAGTGGACCCAACACAAAGCGACTGTTGAGTCCTAACAGCTAAATTCTACTAATATTAATGCGAAAATTTACAATTATGTCAAATAAATTACCTTAAAGATTCCGACCACAATACAAAATGTCATTAAGCGACACGGAAGTGCTAGTCTTAGCACTGCCATCCAAAACTACGCGGAGTTTTAGTAGTAAGCTTATCTTCTCTAATAACTCCGCGGTGCGGGACAATGTACGAAAGCTGGGTCCCGCCAGTGTCCGTAGGCGCAGGTGAGATGTAACCTTTATCTAAATATTCATTAACAACCTCATCATAGGCCCGCTTCGACTTTGGGGACGCCTGCATCTTTCGTTCCAAACAAAGACGTTTTTCAGCGGATACACGGGAGCCACCGAGCGAAAACTTGCGGATGGTAGACTCCAGTGGCGGCTCGACGGTGCAACAGAACGAAGCAGTCGAGTGACTAAAACTATCTATAGAAGCGGGTGCGGAACCAATTATAACAAAACCCAGAACTGTTTCCAGGGCGTGCGGAGCGGGGTACGTCGGTCCCCCTTGAACCTTACGTGATAGCTGGAGGTGCGGGAGAATCGAAGCGCCGATCAATATATCGACGACTCCAGGAACAGCGTAAGTCTCATCTGCTAAAGGCAAATCTTTAAATTTCGTTAATAAAGACGTGTCAACCGGGTCGGTAGGCAACTGTTCAGCTATTCTATCTATAACGAGCGAATCCATGTCAAACCAAATATTATTATTAAAACGAGATCTAAACCTTGTTTTAACGGTGCCACGAACAGCTGACTGTAAGCTTCCAAAACCCTTCACCACTGAGCGGGTTGAACGCTTATCAACATTGAAACCAAGACGCCGACAACAATCTTGAGTAATAAAATTACTTTGCGAAGCGCCATCTAACAGCGCTCGAACAATGCGCGGCTTACCTAATGCATCAACAATAACAACGCGAGCGGTCGCAAGACACACAGTAGTGAGTGCAGCACTAGCGGAGAACGAACACAAGGTGACGTCATCCGCGGCGGTCACCGGGCGGGCTGGAGCGCGCGCGAGCGCGGGCTGCGGCTGCGGCGCAGGCTGCCGTGTGTCACCGCTCGACGAGCCAACCGTGCTCACATTGGATGCGGCATTACTATTCTCAAAATGAAGCAAAGTGTGGTGTCTCGCTTGACATTTGCGACAACTATTTCTACTATTACATAAAACAACGCGGTGTTTAGTACCGAGACAATTAAAACAAAAATTATTAGCGCGAACAAATTTATAACGATCACTAGGCGACAACTTTAGAAAACCAGGACACCTGTACAGTTGCGAATGATGAGTACTACACAAAGAGCAAACAGGTGATTGTACATGTGCTGGTGCGGTACTAACATAAGTATGAGTTGACCTCAGTGACTTCGATGACGCATCTACTTTGCGTGCAGAATCAACAACTGTCTTCGCGCCTTCATGTTTCGATGAAGAGCGTTGCAATACCTTTATATGCTCGCGAACAAAACTTTCTAAGTCTTCGAACTTAGGAATCCTATTGCCGCGATGATCCGACTCAAACAAACGAATGGTTTCGGAATCTAATTTCCTTAAACCCATATACAAAAATACGAAGTCGCAGAGGTCATCGACCTTTAGGTTCTTTACGGCGCGAACAGCTGACGCGAAAGTATCTAGAAATTTCTCTAAGTTTTGATCGTTACATGCCGTAATAGATTTCAAATCAAACATCTGATCTAAATAGGCGTTAGCTACCGATCTTTTATCCTCATACCTAGCTTTCAAAGTATTTAAAATTAAATTATAATTCTCGGCACTAAACGTAATTCCAGCGCAAACGGTTATAGCTTTACCAGTCAATTTTTCAACGAGATAATGCAATTTTTCGTGATCTGTCAACGAATCGTTCTTATCTATTGTATTCTCAAAACTATCTATAAATAGACACCAATTGCGAATGTTACCATCAAATTCGGGTATTTGAATTGGTGGCAACTTAGGTCGGTCGCGAGTGGGGTTGGGTAGGTCAGCCGGTTTCTCCAAACTCCTAGCGACGCGTTTGATACGACAATACAAATCGTCAAACGACGACAAGGCCTGATAACTCACTGAGTAATCGGGATTCAAATTCAACTCTAAAACGTTGATGTCATGTACTAAGGTTTCGAAATCCGCGCGTAGACTATCTAAGTTTTCTATAGAACACAAGAACGAATCTCTGATGACCAAATCAGAGGTTTTAAGTGCATTATCATAAATCGATTGTACGCGAGAGTAAATCATTTCCTTTTTAGCGTTTAAAAGTTTCAATTGAACCTTACCGGTCCTATCAACCTTTGGGGACATGTTTACAATTAAATCTCGAACTAAAGTGAGGTAAACAACAAATATGAAATGACTTAATCTTAGCGGCACAGAGCAGCGAGGCGGCGCGAGCGACACTCGGCAGATAGGTAGGTACCTACAACTGTGAATGCACGCTTGAACAAACGCGCATAGCAACAAGGTCGTACGTACCCACGCGATGGTCGCTGTCTAGGTTCAACTATTATTTCCGAGATTAAGTATTGCGTAATATCTATTCAAATTAAAATACTTTCGTATGAATTGGGATGAGATGCGAGCGAGGTAGGCACAGCCACGTGTCTACCCACGCAGGTACTAGGCAAATACGACGTGAGCCGAGAACAACGTAATTGAAAAAAAACAAAACAAAGCCAAATGCGTTAGGTATTACACTGTGCCTATGCACTAGGGTGTCTGAGTATACCTAAGATCTAAGCCTAAATGTCTGGATGCGGGGTTTTCTACTAAAATAACCAGGCACTTAGGTGCGATGCGAAAATTGTGAACTACGATTAAGTGTTGATATGATACCTAACCTATTTATGTATTAGGTAGGTACAATGCGAGCCAGCGGCGAACGGACAACAAATTCTAAGCCTAAGTGTCTGGATGCGGGGTTTTCTACTAAAATAACCAGGCACTTAGGTGCGGTGCGCTCATTCCCATTAGAATAATAACAAAATACGAACTACGGCTAAGAATCCGGCTCGATCCGGACCAAAAAATGGTGGCGCGTGGGCCAACGTGTGCGAGTGGACTGTATTGCGGGGAAGCAGATAACTGTTCTATTGACACTTTACACACAAAACAAGACAGGTGGCCGGGCTGCCGCGGATTCGATCCAGGCAGTGAATGCAGCCCGAGAAATTAGGAGAGGATGCACTAACCTTCACGACCCACGTGTTTTTCATCGCAGCCGGTACACGGATCTTCTCTTCCTTGCTCAGGAGCCGCCGTCAGCGTCACTAGATCCCTTGAGGAACACACGAGAGGCACCATCCGATCGGTAAAGGTCTATTAGGCGGTTAAAATACAACAAATATTATTCATTTCTGAGAGACGCGCGCGCGCGATCGCCTTTACGCTGGCTAGTTCAAAGCGAGACTGAGTGTCTATATTTCACAAATGGCGGACGGACGAACTACACTATGGTTAGTGCGGGCGGGGAGATGGGTATAGAAAGGGTGTGTTTCCATGTCAAAAAATACAGTTTCCACATCGGCGCAACCAATTATAATGATGAAAATATTGTAATAATAAATTGCATTTACAATAAAATAATTGGTTATTATAATACCTGGAGTTATAATAACCAATTATTTTATATGTGCGACTACGGATTATAAGAAATGCTTGTTACCAGTACCAGGTGGCGGACGAGAGAACCTGTATCGAACAGCAGAATACACAAACGTGGATGCTCCGATGAATACCCCACGTGCTCTGATTGTTAACACAGACGTAACACGTTCGTTAGTTACGAGATTCTGTTTCCGTTAAGACAGTTTATTGAAAAGTTCAACAAATTATTGAACTTTAAATAAGTACCCGAAGGTAGTCAATATTACTAGTAGTAATATCCAAATATATACCTAAGCGAAGGACCATTAGGTAAGTTTTAATTTAATGATGATGCTTTCCAAGCCGAATTTCGACCACGGCAACCATCTTCAGTTGTTGGACTGCTGATGTGCTGGTCTCCCAATTTTAGCTGTAAACGTACGTGAACAGTTGCTATACATGAGGTCATCGTTAACAGAGTTATAGCAAATATAAGGCGAAGGCGGTTTGCTTTTAATGTGTTCCCTGTTCGCATCAAGATCGCGCCCTTGTTGGTCCTCGAATAAATTTACACTTTTGTTTACCTGTTGTCTCAATTTAGAGCGACTGTCAGCTTGCAACTCCTATGTTTTAATTTACCTGTATATTAATTTCGGACGGACCATATGTATAAGCTTTTGCTGAAATTGCGGATGAAACGTGATAGTTTCAGCTGAATTAATTAGATAATAAATAAATATTCTACGACATTCTACACAACTTTAATCAGTCATTAACTGCTACTTTTTACACCCACACAAGTTTAAAGTCACATGTTGTGAATATCACAAAACTTGTTTGTGAATATCCGCTAAATTGCTATTTGGTACTGTAGTACCAAAAACACGCTCTACGGCAATTGCTACTTGGTACTGTACGTCAACAAGTTTTTTTGTTTATACGAGCTCTGTCGTCACTCAGCGGGCGGCGCCATTAACTGACGTCATCTGAGTGCAATTTGCAATTCACGTGACGACCCTTTTTTTTCAGGAAAGCGGTTTAATTCTAATATATTTAGGTACATATCAGATAAAACAGGCACGTTCATACTATGGTGGAGCATCCAAGAGGATATCATGTATTCTGTCAGATGGTTCAACTCGTACGTCCGAATTGCAGATATTCCATTGTCTCAGTTTAACCACAATTGCGATTAGTTCAAACGTCTATTTTACCAAAAAGCCATTACAACAATAGTCCTATGCTTCGAATTAACTCGGACACGCCTGTATTCTACATCTACACTATTTCTAATAAGTTTACAGGTGTACTGCTGCAGGTATTGGTAATGAACGATCGGTATTCACTTAATTTTTTGAAAAAACTACAAGTAAATACAAAATTGAACATCTAAATTACAGGTATTTAAACTATCATGGTCACTCACATCAGTATCAAGATAAACGGGATATTTACCATATTTCATTGTATTAGGTTTCCGTTATTTCAGCGCTATTGCAAGCACCATGATCACAGAGGAACTGGAGTAGTGGCGATGAACAGAGAAAAAAGAAATGGAGACTCAAAACAATGAAATATCCCTTTTATTTTGATACTGATCATTTAAATTACGTTAGCGTTAACAGTTTACAATTGGACATACTATTTAACAATGTTTATTTTCTAGACTAAGATTTTTTTTTTCATTATTTATCCTTCACCACCGGTCTGTAACATATTAACCTATTTGCCTTTATTTGTTTCATAAAAGCTAAGATAAAATTAGGAAAATCAAAAATATTAACTTGTCGCCACATTAACTACTTGTTCAGTATTTATATCATGACACCTCGTAAAAAATATAAACATATGAAATCACACCTCATTCGTAGGTGTGTTCGTGAAACAAAATCAAATACTCGTAACTCCAGACAAGTCACTTGTAAGAGCATGCGATTTTTTGTCACTCCACTTGTCTGATACTGAATTAAATTTATTTATTTTAATTATTTTATCTTTCCTGTTTTGATGTTCAAACCTGATTCAGGTTAATATCTCACTTAAATCTCACTAGCGAAATCGAGGACATTTAGTGAGATTTAAAACTCTCAATTTCACCTGCGAATGTAATAATGGCTAACTATTATAATATATTAAGTTCTCTACACTCCCGTTATAAAATGCAGATATTTATATGTAGCAACGTTAATATTAGTTGCCACACTTAAAAAACCTCGACCTAAAAGTTTATTTTACCATGCTTTTAATAGTTGGATTTTGTGCAAATTATTTAAATTGTCCCTCTTAATGCCTGAGATGTGTCAAGATTCCAGTTAAGATTTTCACCTTATTCTTCATTTCATGGATGGAAAACATTATTCAAAACAACCAAGAAACTAACAAAAAAAGGTCAAAACAATTACTTCTGAATCTTCTTCTCCCTTTCTTTAGGTACCTCTTCAGTTTTAAAGGTAGACCACTAGCTTCCTGTATTCTTGTCTGTCCGCAGTCAACCTAAGCATTAGTATTGTAAAATTCGCCGGGATATTTACTATGTTTATTATTTTCGCTGAATAACCGATATTTAGGCGCTGTTTCAATATCTCTACGAGTTTTAAACTATTAATGTAAACGACCATGTCAATCTCAAATCATAAACCTTATCAGTTTTTTTAAGAAAGCACCGTGAAATTACTGCAACCGTTTTGTATTATTATTTTACCAACAATTTATATTATCATTTTGTAAAAATAAGTTCAAGTTACACAATGTTTTTTATAATATTAAGTCCATCAATTGACTGCACCCCGCTGGTTGGTAAAAAGTTGGAGTAACGCAACGTCATGAAGGCGAGCCATTATTTTTGATATTGCCAACCCCAAGCAATGAACGCAACTTTGACGGCCTTGACAGATGGTTTTTCATGTTCGGCCTGACCTTAGAAACCAGGGATTGTAAGAAGAAGGAATTGGGTAACAATAGGTATGTGAATTCCTACAACTTTAATCACCATCCAAAGGTTGCCTGGCAGAGATCGCTCAAAGCGATAAGGCCGCCCATTGTACTGACTCCTTGTTATATAGACTTTAGTGATGTTATGTATTAATGGTGCACAATATTTATTTTCTTTATATAGGACACGCCAACTCGACCTCACCTCGCCTGATGGTAAGCTAAAGGCAAAGTCTCAGGCAAGAGGGTCACCATTACAGGCACTAAGTGTTACAATGGTGGCACTCAGCTTGGCGGCCTCATCAGATGCTTTTTCACGCCCCGCTTAAAGGCCCCGGGACTGTAGGAAGAAGGAAACACGTGTGCTGGTAATGAATTCCAGGTCTTGGTGGTGCGGCAAAGAAAAAGTCTCCGAACCGCTTGGTTCTTGCTCGTATATTCTACACAATGTGAGGGTATAAAGTATAGAATAAATAAATAAATAAATATGTGAGTGAAGGATTTATGTTCTTTATAGTGCAATAAGAAAATGAAGTACTGAACTATTTGATTCGAGAAGGTATTGATTGTCCCGTATGTGGGTTGTGTACTTTTCACAGTACGAAATAGCAGCCCAAATAAAATATTCCATCATAAAATTCAAGACTAATTTTGACCTACTGGCCCAAAGTTTTCATTAGTTCATTTGTCTCAATCGGCGACAGTAAAGATAAATGTTGGCTGACGTGGAATTAATGACTTTATCCACTTATTATGAGTTCGGTGACATTTTTGTAGGTCGAATTTTTTCAATACAAATTTCTTCATCCAAAAAAGTCTCCCCAGGCCTTATTTCATAGTTTTGAGTCGTTGCAGATGCGTAAGGACATCCCATTTTTTGGTGTGGTTCGCATCATCAGAACACCCACCATGGCGTGATACTTCATTTATACCCTGTTGACGGACTTACATACGCAGGCATCTTTGAATCTCATGAATGGTCAGATATTTCACCGTTAGTAGGTTCCAATGGTGAAATTTCTATCCATTTATGAAATTCCTTTCCGGCATTCCTTTTGGAAACATCAAAAAATTATGACACAAATAATAATGATTGGAAAAAATCTTGACATTACTGATTTTGTCCATATACGAAAGAAACTTCATCCCACGCACACTCAAGCTATGGAATGAACTCCCTGCTGGGGTTTTCCCAAGTGCCTTCAATATGTGGTTTTTCAAGAGGGGCGTTAGAAGGTTTCTACTGGGTCGGCAACGCCTGATGCACACATCGATAGGCCACGGTAACCACTTCCCATCAGGTGGGCCGTGTGCTTGTTTGCCACCTAAGTCGTATGAAAAAGACTGATAGCATTACCTCATATACATTACACTGATTCTTTGTGTGCAATAAAATCCAGCATTCTCGTCATACGTCGATCAAACATTTTGCAAATTCCCGATAAGCTAAATGCGTTCTTCGACTCCATGGACCAAGCGTCGACCCCAAGCTGCTATGTTGTAACAGTCAATTTACTTCACATTTGTTACGACACGATCCTTATACAACGTGAGCGACCAATACGTTGAACTGTGATGGTGAATGACCCACAATGGCAAGTGTCATGAACCCCTCCAAAAGCAAATGGCCTGAGATACGTGAGAACCATTCTAATCTCTCCTTTAACTTTGATGTTATAAAGACATTCTGTAAACAAGCTTCAAGGCAATACTAAGTATATACAGGATGAATTTTTAATGCCTCCTGAAGGGAAATTATTATATGAAAGTACTCTATTAAAGTGCTGGTTTTGAAGAACATTTTTATATTTATCTGTTTTTATATTTTATTTTATTAGGTACAAAAACAGATAACAGATTACATAATTCAATATAACATCTTCAAGTACACTTTTTAAACCTGAAATCCAAATATATTTGTACACAACGTTCAAATGTCAAACAACTTCGTTAAGACAGTGGTATACATGTGTAAACATACACACAATCAAATTATACCGTAGGTTGGTTGGCTACATTGACATACACAAATCTTCAACAGAAAAAATATATAAACAAAACAAAACGCTAACATTAAAGATGTTTGTAAAAGTACTGAAGTTATCAAAGAAGATATCCAGTTGAGTACAAAACCTATTATATAGACTACACATTCTATGGAGCGGGTTATTCTGTGAAATATTGTTTTTGCACAGCGGTATAACAAATAGTTGCGGAATGCGTACAGGCCGAGTAGGCACTTTAAAGCTTACGTAGGTGACAATATTACAATCCAGCAAGCCATTCACGATCCTGTATAGAGTACACAAATCGCCCATCCTCCTCTCCTCCAAACTCATTAAGTCAAAGGTTTTTTGTTGTTTTATTTAGCAAGCGTTTCAAAAAATTGTATTTGGTTATCTAAATGCAATGGTTTTCTTAAACTCATTCAAACATGTATTTGTTTATTCAATTTAGGTACATAAAATATGCTATTACAATATACAGAAAAAATATATGCAATTACTTAGGTATAAAATATATACAAAACTAAGCTAAGTATACAATATTTTCAAAAATTAAAAAGAAAAATGTTAACAAAATACAATAAATATAAAAAAATAAAAAAGTATTTACAAAAAATGATTGTTGAGGTTTCATGGATTTCTATCATGTTTGTTTGAGAGTTTAATTTCGATCGATGTCATGTAAGTATAGTTTTTTTTTTCGGTTTTTAGCTGGTTCAATTACGATATTTATTAGGTCAAGTTTCTATTAAGTAGAATGTGCTATATTCAATATTCAGCATACCAAATTTCCTGTAGCGTTTAAAGATTCGACCCTGTGTATAACACTATACATAATACTTTGTAGGAAGTTGTGAGGTTTGATCCTTTAGTTGAGATAATTTCCTTGAGATCACGCGTCAATTATATAAACAGCTATTGAAAACTTATATAATACATACTCATAGTAAATACTATCGTTAATTGTTTACGTGACCCATTGAAGAATACGTTTTACGGACACGTGAACGGATGCTATTTGTAACGGATAGTCTACTTTAATGATGTTGTAGACCTCTATGGTTTAATTGGAATGAAGGACCTCATGTAATAAAGGTTACTGACATGAACCTAAGTTACCTTAGTTGAAAGGGACACTCTCAATATTGTTATTTTTTTTTTTTATATAGAACACGTCAATTATACTTCGCCTTGCCTGATGGTAAGCTGAAGGCAAAGTCTCAGAAAAAGGGTCATAATTACTTATACATACCGTGTGACAATGGTGACACTCAGCTTGATGGCCTCGTCATATGCTTTTTCACGCCCCGCTTAAAGGACCCGGGACTGTAGGAAGAAGGAAACACGTGAGCTGGTAATGAATTCCAGGCCTTAATGGTGCGACAGAGGAAAGAGTTACCGAACCGCTTGGTTCTTGATCGGATGTTCTGCACCGTGTGCGGATGACATCTAAGACTTGCACGTGTTGTCCTGTGTAGGAAAGGGGAGGGTGGGACTAATTGGAAGAGCTCATCAGAACACTCACCACGGTACAGACGGTAAAATACAGCCATGGACGCAATATCTCTACGCATCTGTAAAGGTTCTAGGGTGTTCGTGACCTCGGGATTCCCATAGTAACATTGGGACCTAAGCATAAACTGGCGAAATGTGGGTGCTAGCACCTCTGCCTACCCCTTCGGGTAATATAGGCGTGAGTTTATGTTATGTTATGTATGTATGACCGGTTTCGCCTCACTGCATTCTCACAGTTTGTATTGGTGGTTATAAAATTATGTATCTAAATACTACAATATTATATATATACCGGTCAGGTGAAAAATAAAAACAGTGGAAAAGTACAAAGTGTCTTATTCAATATATTATATTGTTACTCTAATAATTTGGTGCAACGGTTGAATTATACTCTAGACTTGAAGTGCTACATTGAGTATGAAGACAAGAAAGGCCGACGTTAAATAATGAGATTAAGTTGGAATTAGACAAAGAATTGTGAAATTTAAACAAATACATATATAAATAGCGCTTACGTGTATATTGGCAAAAACTAACCTCAATACTGTTAATCAAATTAATTTAAATCCACAGTAATTGACGAAGCTAGAGACGGACAGAAGACCAATTAAATTAATGTGCCATCAACGCTCGTCAACCTTCTAACCGATAATGATCTCAACCTCAATCAATTACAGTCATATTTTATAGTTTTGACCTCATTCTCAAATAATATTATGCACACTGGTTGCATTTACTTTACAAATCTATGAGAATACCAAACATCAGTATTACAGGATTACACGCATCGTAACAAAGCTTTTCGAATTTAAAATAAGAACGATCAAATCGAACGAACTGTGTACAATAACCTAGAAACAAAATACTTAACGCCCCACAAATCAAAACTTCTTAATATTCTTATTGGTTTTATCGATCGTATAAATGGATAAAGAGAAAAATCATAGGCGAACGCTTTATTTTTAAAGCATAAACCTAAAGTGTAACGATCGTATAATAGTAAGGCGCACGCGTAACACAATACGCGAGAGTATTCAAGCGAGGGGGGGCGGCGAAGAGGGGTGTTGAAGAACGCACCAAAACAATGAGTCATGCGCCTGCGCCGCGTGGTGAAATCCAGGTCAAGCGCGGCCTCGGGGAAGGCCGCACAGCGACTGGAGACGAGCGTGATAACTGCTACTGCTATACACTGTGTATTTGTAAACAGTTAAGGTATTATTCATACACCATTTTGTTATTATTGCAGGCAGGAGTCGATTAGACTGCGCAGTTACTTGTTGCTACTTTTCCATGGTTAATTAAAGGAGTTATAAAGCGTAGGTTATGTAGCAAGATTTAGAATAAATTCAATGCTGTAGACGACACCAAAAGAGTCATACAATTGGCTGTCCCACTTAAGTCAATCGCACCTGAAGCTGTAGGTTTACGCTAATAATTCAGGAGGTTTTTTAACGTCATTATTAATAATTGTAGAAAATTGATTCACACACCGATTTCAAAATGATGCTATATGGGCTGGTCTTGTGGTTCAATGCTGAATCATATAAAATGCCGATTGTTATGTTAATTATTGTTAGGCTTGAGTAATCCAACTGATCCATCTATTACTGAGGGCCTACATCCGCTGGCAGCATGTCATGACCTGGCAGTTTTTTGTAATGAATTGAAATATAATTTAATAAAGCGTTAATAAAATTGAAATTCAATTACAATAATCATAGGTGCCATGACATTCAAAATTTCAACAACAGTCTATTTTTTAACCACGTAAAAATGTTGTCCATTATCAAAACTTAGTTTGGACATTATCTTATTAAAGTTATCTTCTTTAGCTAGTTTTAAGATTACAACATGCTCACCAAAAGAATTTCAATAAAAACAAATGTCAGCAAAATTTAACATACGATATGAATATATATCTGAAACCGTAGAAGCGAAGAAACATTGAAATATCGTTTACAATACATAGTGTACTTCCTACAAGTAAAGAAATCATTCCAATACTTCGCCTAAATCCAGAAGTGGACGGCAATGTCGCGTTCCTGTCTACCCCAGTAACCGGCAGCTGTCGTTCATTCTGCTAATTATGTGTAAAGTAATACCGACACTCCGACAGCTGGGTCTCACCACTTCACGGCCTTCCACCGACATTTAGTTCGTATTAACAGTTCTAACATTTCGCAATGTCATTGACATCAAAATTCCATGTGGTTTTTTATTATTGCAATTTTATTGTTATGGTGCCTGGTGCCTATAAAATTCACTTCCTTGACGGCCTATTTTCGTGTTGTTATTATAAGCGCATGCAGAAACCTGAAACCTTGAACATAGGTATGTGTTAATTTGGGAAAATTTGAAAATTGCTACGATGAGTAATGTTACATTTCTAACTCTTATATTTATTTTGTAAAGCTTATTGATATAAGAGATGCTAATTTCTGAGACTTTCATTGGAAAATATATTTTAACATAATCATTCAATTAAGGCAGATTAAAAAAATGAAGCTTCTACAACCGAAAGTTGTGAGAGAAGTATAGTTAATGTTATTTTCAAACTATCGCGGTGTGAATTCATAATTATACAACGGTTCGTATACAATCCAGAAATAGTAAGTAATTAATAAGTATAGTTAATCAAAGAGTAGTCATTGGTATCCATCATCACAGAATTGTTGTGATGTGCTAACTGTTGAGTTCCCTGTGTATATGCTTGGAACTAAGTTTACCAAATACTATTAGGTAACAAAATATATATAGAATTGGCAAAGTTAGATATCGTACTAGATGCGAATAGAATAGAATAGAGAAAACAAAAGCGGAGTGAAATTCAGATTGTAGTTCATTCATAGCTATATTCTAGTTCATTAGTAGCTATATTAGAGTGGTATCAAATAAATGTGCAATGATTTATGTTAGTCAATTTTAAGTTCTATTGATGCATACCTCAAAAGGAGAAAACGGAATCCCTATAGCACTTATCCCGAGGACGCGAAGTTTCGTTTGTTTTTCCGCAGTGATGGTCACGGGGTAACTAAAGATGGTGATGACCACATAATTTTAAGTGTAATCAAAGTACCCAAACTGTTGAATTGTTGGTGTTACTATTCACGAAGATTGAGTTCATGGTGTACTAAATCTTAGATTAAATGATGTGACTGGATTCCAAGCAGGTGGGGTACACTCACGCCTATATCCCTCCAAAGTAGGAAGAAACAACAGCCCACCACTTTCTTCTGTCCTTGCATACTTTGCGAACTTTCTCTACTCTCATTCAACCTTTCATACAAACTCGCGGTTTTCAAATGCTTCTAACCTTTCATACTGTACCTATGTACAAATAACAATGTTATTCGAATTAGATCGAAATCAATGCTTATACAAAGCGGTACACCCTGCAAATTCAAGGTTTAAATGCTCTTTATGTTTATAAATAACTAGTATACTGACAGTTACAAGGGATAATATTCTTCTGAGTCTTTGTAAGTCAATCAATCAATAGTGCTTTACTGGGAATAGCCTCGTTCGTCAATCGGTGCACGAACCTTGGCCTGCATGGTTTGTATGCACATGACTGAAAGATATATTGCAGTTATAATTTGAGAATGTTACTTTTCATAATAAAGCATGCTGCAATGTCAAATGTGGCGTCGTCGCCGCTGGCAGAGAGTAGTGGACATCCGTCGGCAAATGTCAAATTTTCACTCAACTCATAAATACGTTCTAGCCAATTTGAAAGCTGAGACGTGATTCCGTAAAGAGCAGTTTAATTATGAGTTAAATCGAGCTGAAAATTACGACGACCTTTATTTTAATGCCAGTTGACATATATTTTTTTATAATAAAATAGTTTGGTTTAGTATCTACCTATATACTAAACCTGATTCTTTCTTTTGTCGCACCATTAAGGCCTGGAAATCATTACCCAGTTCGCGTGTTTCCTTCTTCCTACAGTCCCGGGTCCTTTAAGTGGGGCGTGAAAAAGCATATGATGAGACCGTCACCATTGTCACATGGTATATTATGTACGTAATAGTGACTCTCTTTTCTGAGACATTGCCTTCAGCTTACCATCAAGCAAGGCGAAGTCTAATTGACGTGTCCTATATTACTTTATCTTACTTTTTTATAAAATTAAAAGTTATTAACTTTCACTTTTATCAAGTTAATGTTCAAACGCATTATTATCGTATCGTTTTGAACAATTATGATGTTTTCAGAGCTTTCTTGCTCTGTACCTATTTCAATTGAGGCACGCGGTTCGCTATGACCTAAGAATGATTCCGTTATTGGCAGGCAGGGCATCTTTGGTCTTCTTCTCCTGCTGGAATTTAGTGGAGACGGCATGGCGGCTAGACATTGGTTCTCCACGGTACTGACAAATGTGATCGCACCAGCGAAGGCAACTCTCCTGAATTTTATTGGCCCTATGCTTCAAGCAGGCAAGATACTGACACGTGACCATCAAGGTCACTATCGTAACATTATTCATGGTCTCATTAAGGGCTTTCACGTCAGAGCCCGGACTTGGTCTCCTTGTGTTCCTTTTCCTTATAATGCTTTTATGGAAGGGACAGCCAAACACAGCAATTAAACATACAAATTGCAATCGGGCCTCAGAATAGAAACTAGCTTATGCTAATCAGGTTTAGTAAGTATAACTTTCAACTATGTATATCCAAACTAACAAATCTTCAAACGTACTAACAAACTTTACCTGTTTATAATAGTAGAGTAGAGTTACTATCCACTGTATACAACTAATGTTCAAAGATATACAACGATAGTACTCGTACTGCCTCGTATCATGCTATCCATGATATCGATACCAGCGATAGGGTTATCGATATAGTACCTTATTTTCAAGGTTAACAATCAATAGTTTCACTATTGATAGTTTGTTTACTTCATTTTTTATTTCCCATGTGATGTTCATAGCCAATGTTTTATAACAAACTAATACTAATCTATACTAATTATATTATAAAGAGGAAAGATTTGTATTTTTGTATGTAACGAATAAACTCAAAAAGTACTGAGCCGATTTTAATAATTCTTTTTTCATTAGGAAGCTACATTCTTCGTGAGTAACATAGGCTACTTTTTATACCGATATTCCCATGAGATCAGGATTTACGCAGGTGAAACCGCCGCGCGGTGCTAGTAACAAATAAAGAAGTAAGAGGTTATTTATTTAATTCACACTTCTACTCTTTCTTTCCAGATAAGGATTATCTTGGATTTTACAGGAAAGACTGGCGGTAACCTAAAGTTGGCCCTCCGAAAAGAAAACCTGAGCCAGAGACTCGTTCGTTAATTAACAGCAATACTATTTTGCAGGTGAGGTTCGCTTGTGTTCCAAAGAGCTTTGTGGAGCTTCATACACCACCAGTAACACACTCATACAAGTGCACATATACACATATACAGACACTTACACACACACTAAACCAATTTATTTCAATTTTGTTATTAATGAATGTTTTTTACTTTATTTAAGTTTTTACTTCATTTAAATTTCTAAGCAAGCAATCCGTTCCCTAGAAATGATTTGAATACCTAAGTTATTGTACTAATCTTGAAGGCGCTAACAGCTGTTACACAGTTTTATCTAGTACAGCTGTCAACATTCGACATATCAAATCTAGTTTTGTAATGCACAAACCAGTTTCCACATTGTCTGTATTAATTTAATGATAGGTATGTGACTTAAATTACTATGCTTGAATCAATAAATATTATCTTATCTTATATACAGTGACGCCTCTTTGCGAATGTGGTAGGCCGAAACAAAATCTTTCCACTTTCTATGATACTGGCAGCTACTACAGTTCTTCTACTTTCATATTTTTTTATCTAGTAATTGGTATATTTTTTAGTTTATTATAACTAGGTATTATACTATAACTTATAAATTATATTATAACGAGGTAGGACACGGCGGTATTTCCGCCCGATTGAGCAGTCCGACTGGGGTAGTACCTCCGCCCTACAGAATACCGCGGCTATAATAACTTCGTGTTGTGTTCCCAGCGGTGAGTAGGGTAGCCAGAGCTCACTGGAGAATTTGTGCTGACTAAAGGCTTGTCCTGCTTTGTCTTCTACTGACGGCACAGAAACTCTGTACTTACAGGGTTGGCAGCGCGACTGTGACTCCTCTGGTGTTACAGACGTCCATAGGTCACGGTAACCACTTTCCATCAGGTGGGCCGTGTGCTTGTCTGCCAACTAAGTGGTATAAAAAAAAAACCCCTAAATTCTACGTCTATACGTGTGAATAATGAAGTATAACATCACATGTAGTGATATTTCAATAAGTCGAGCTCGTGGTTGACTGCGGGACGATAGTTAGAGCTACAAATTCTTTAGGGCTGCCGGCATCCGGTGAGTGCAACTGGCTCCGAGCCAAATATGCGCACACGCAGCTAATACACGGTGGAATATACCAGCAAATTATTATTTTACAACCGTTATCTGATTTAACCGTGAATTTTCACGAAACATACAACACTAATTGTTTTAAATCTTTGCAATGCCATTCAAACAAAACATAGCTCAATCTTAGTAGTACAACACTACCGGGTATTCACGGTCACATATATTATCCACATGTGTTCTTAAAATTTCCGTTCATCGGTTGGCCTACGCAAAAACAATAAAACACCAGAAACGTGTAGAAACTAAAACAGGAACTGGAATATAATGTAATGTAACGATCCTTGTGAAAGGATTTGTTGCCGAAGAAAATAAACGTAGCGTTATATTGCTTTGTTTGTTTTCATCGTATATATTGGAAAACTAGGAAATGAAAAAAAATACTATGACGCTCTCAAGAAGTGTTAAACTTTTTCAGAACTCGCATGGAATTTTGATCCCGTTCCCGCCTTGCCCCGCTATTCCCGGGATATAAACCTACGTGTTATTTTAGACTGTAATCTATCACACAGCAATCTGTAATCTATAGCACAATCTATTTGGCACAGCTTAATAACTATAGTGTAAGATTGATTTGAAAAATGTATAAAGTATGCATTAAGTATAAAAGATAGCAATAGATTATGAAACTATGTAACATATACTTTGGAATTAAAGAAATAAATTATTATTATTATTATTATTATCATTGTACTAATTTTCAACAAAATCCGTTCTGCCGTTAGAAAGAATAACGAACATCCAAACGTCTTCACATACTTTCATACTCGTAGATATAATATTAATATAGTGGCATTTCTCCAATCCTACTAATTGTAATACATGCTAAAAGTTGTGATTGAGTATGTTGTGTGTAGGTGTGTATACTTGTGTATACATACCTACACACTACTTGTGTTTGTCTTCTGACTGGTATACGTAATTTATCGAATTTGAGTGTAAGGAGTTTTTTTTATTTTTTATATAGGACACGTCAATTGGACTTCGCCTTGCCTGATGGTAAGCTGAAGGCAAAGTCCCAGAAAAGAGGGTCACCATTACTTACACATACCGTGTGACAATGGTGACACTCAGCTTGACGGCCTCATCATATGCTTTTTCACGCCCCAAAAAGAGTAAGCTTATAGTTATAATAACTTTTGAACTCTTGTGTTCCATGATATACAATATTAACGGGAGTTAACGCGATCATGGTATAGTTACATACTTTTGATTTGTCTGACGATTTGATCAGGTTACACCGGCTGTGGTCACAGGCTGGCATAAGACCTATACCATGATCTTGAGCTTATATACTGTTTTTACTATGCACTTTCTTCATAACGGTAATGTAACTCACATTACTTGTATGATGAAAGTAGATACTTGCAGATTATCGCCGCAATCGTGACCGGTAGCCACGGTTACTAGCGCTAGACTGCACTGTGTAATAGGGGTTCGTATGCCCAGGCATCCAGATATAGCCCTTCGTGAGAGGCTATACTGCTCCGTTATAACCATCTTGGGACAATTGTTTAGGAGAATTTCGAATGTGCAAGACGTGATTATCGTATATCTGAGTTGGTCAGAGCAACCGGCACAGTCGCGGGTTCTAGCCCCATCTTTAGCATACACTTTCTCCAAACTAAATGGATTTGAATAGTCATTAAATATACTAATTGCTTTAAAATTTCATATAAGATTTTTTTTTTATATTTTTTTATTTCAATATTTTTATTCATCTAATACATCTGCTGTAAAAGCTCTCTCCATAATCGTTAGCTCCACTATAAATTCAGTGATTCGTGTCGCTTCAGCGTAGACGACGCGAGCGCACCGCGGCGCCGACCGCAAGATTTATAATATTCGACGTCACTCTCTTCACAGATATTCTTTACATCATTCGAAGATAAATGTCTCGTATAAAAGTTCTTTACCTCTTGTACTTGAGACTTTTGACAGTCACGCTAAAACTATAAACCTTTCATTTATGTAGTTTTTCTAAATAATACTCTCTAAATAATATTTAATATTTTCATTCATGTGTTTTTAGCTTCTTTATAGCGAGTTTACAACATTGTTGACGTCAATTAATTATGCGACGCACGTGTACCTGCCTGATGTCGTCGATAGAGTCGCAACATTATCCCGGTCCCGGGTCCCAGTATCCATACAGTTCTATCCTAGTCTAGGAGGTAGGACACGGCTGTATTTCCGCCCAATTGAGCAGTCCGACTGAGGAAGTAGCTCCGCCCTACGGAATACCGCGGCCATAATAACTTCGTGTTTTATTCCCAGCGGTAAGTAGAGTAGCCAAAGCTCACTGAAGAATTCATGCTGTCAGTGCGAAGTTGTCCTGCTCTGTCTTCTACACTGACGGCACAGAAACTCTGTGCTTACAGGGTCGGCAGCGCGAGTGTGGCTCCTCTGGCGTTACACTCGTCCATAGGCCACGGTAACCACTTTCCACCAGGTGGTGTGCTTGTCTGCCACCTAAGTGGTATAAAAAAATCCTTTGGATGTACCAGGAAGAGATGGCTGTTAGCAATACGCTCAGAGTTCAGTTAATTGCATACTTTTGTAATATTTTTTTCTGATTATACAATTCACGAATAACAAATATGTTAGCTCGTATAATGTTTATAAATGTAAATATCTGTTAATGAGTTACAAATGTATTTAAAACTTATATCGAGTCTGAGTAGTTCATTTGAACTCTCGAATACGGAAGTATGTTACATGTTACTATTAATAAAAATACTACTCAAAAATAGACTAACCCATATCCTGAGTTATCTCAGTATAAAGAGAAGCGAAGTGAAATCCTGAAGAAAGTAAATATAAATTTATGATTTATATAAATTTCCTTTCGTTACGCAATAAACTACGACGTACGTTGTTGCATTCTGTTCCCTTGACTGCTTTCCAACAATAACTCACAGTAAACACAGTTATGCTACTTCATATTGCAGGTCAATATTGTGGTGAAAATAGAAATAATATATAATAAATTGACATTCAGAGAGTTACGGAGTTACGTGGGACTTGGTACCCACGCAACGCAGTTCACTTTAGTAAATTATTTACTTTATTTGTAAACTACTGAAACTACAAATATTAAGTAGTTTCAATAACTTCAGTAGTTTTAATAAATCAAGTAGGTAAATGAACAAGTATGAGTTCCATTGTGACGTTATAAAACAAATAATTCTAATTTGAAAACAACAACCACCTTTACAATTAATTCTTACAATTTAGTCTTTCTACATAACATAACATAAGCTCACGCCTATATCCCCGAAGGGGTAGGCAGAGGTGCTAGCACCCACATTTTGCCAGTTTATGTTTAGGTCCCAATTTAATAGGTGGCGAGCCTAACGCCATTTACCGGGCTCGTATAAACCTGCGATAAATACACACATAACTTCGAAAAGCATCGAAAAGTCATTGGTGTGTGCCATGGTAAAACCTGGGATCAAACCCGAAATCTCATCCTTTTTTTCTTTCTGTTTGTTTTCTTTAGTCTTTTTACAGGTAATAAATAGGTACTAAATCTGATCAGTTGGTGAAATTAGGTATTTATACCTTTTAATGTCTAATCTGATCAGTTGATCAGATTCCAAGACGTGTTCAGGGCTACAACAGTGGTTTTGCTTTAGTAAAATCGAGGGCCAGGTAGGCCAACTGGCTTTCGTCTTGTATTTCCGAATTATTTTCGTATACGCATCTTGACATAGCAAATTTTGATAGATTCTATTATATTGTTTTAAAATTTCTACATTATTTTATTTCTTTATTTATTTTCATTTATACATACTGTGTCATTACAGGTATTGCCCAATGCGACAGAGTAGTAACATAATAATAATAATTGGATTTACAATACATCATGCTTCAAAACTAATAATGGTTCTTAAGTATACAATATTATTAATTATAAAATTATTAAAAGTAGTAACAGTACATATAATAATCATTTCCATTTAATTCATTACTCGCCATATCATATTATTATAATTCTATCGTTATATCAGTGTTTTGTGAAAGGCAGTTAGATAGTTTGCAATAAAAAAATTATATTCGGTTGAAACTGGTTAAATTAGTAGTCGACCCCAATGTATTTAGAAATAATCAGGTTACGAGGATTGATTAGTATTACGAAATATACATATTTCAACAAATGTTGTCCTAATTTATGCCAACCATTATTTTAGATTCTTGAAATATTTGTTTTGAATGTTACTATAGGACAAAATAGTTTCCCGGACGCCAATTTTCTTAATTGATTGCAAGCATTTTAAATAACGAGCTTAGGATTAATTTTATTTCCAAATGTCACAATTACAATAAGTAAAGAGATACATAATTGTGTTCTACTAAAAATGTATTACATCGAATTTGGGTAGGGTTCAATCATGAGTAATATTTCAATAGATAAATTTATAAGAATATAGGTGCAATAGATTTTTACATAGTATCTGTAATCTATATTGACGCAATACTTGTATTTTTTAAAACAAAGGGTTGTCCTGTTTTGTCTTCTGCACAGTCGAGACAGAAACTCTCTGTTCTTCCAGGGTTGGCAGCACGAGTGTGACTTTCACACGACCCTAGGCACGGTGCTTGTCTTCAGGCGGCATATAAAGTTGTAAAAATAGTTATGGATCGATCCTAAAAATGATTGGAATATCATAATGTTCAGGATAAGAATGAAGTTGGACGATATTCCAATCAATAGCGTTGATGACGTAACTAAGATGGAGTGGTCACCTACTGCCACTTGACACCAAAATCTAACAAATAAAAACAAAATGATCTCATCCATTATTATCGGCATATTGTTTGTTCTTTTGTTATGAGCCTGAGAATATGTAGTTAGACTGGATTGATAGATAAACATAATATCTTATTGATATTAGAAATTATTCATTGTAAATAAAGGTGTAAAGGTGTCCCCTTTTTCCTGAGACTTTGCCTTTAGCATACCATCGGGCAAGGTGAAGTCAAGTTGGCGTGTCCTAGATATAAAAAAATAGTGCATCTGAGTTTTTATACCGCGAACCAATGACATTTGTTGGGAGTTTCTTTAATATTTTGTATAAGCCCAGCTTATACGATTACTAGCAATATTTTACGCCTCATTTTACGTTTTCAAGAGTACATAAATGTTTCAGTTGAATACGAATACGTAAATTTGCAACAGAAGGACAATTTTGTTAATCTATAAAGATTCAATTTTGACTCGATAGCCTGTCAAAATAAAATTAAATGTCAAAAATGATGGGTTATTTCAATGAAGCGAGGGTCAATGCTTGTAATAATAATTTATTCATTAATTTGCCTTCTTTCTTGAAAATTTTATTACGAAAATACTGTTTTTGACATGTGTATGAGGCTGAATCGAAACTGAATTTTAATCACCTTATTTTTGCCAGAATCACTACCTCTGATTTATTTCCTTTTAATCACAGGAAGATATACAGAACTTGATCAATTGCATTCAATTTGAGTTGGCCCATACTTATTGATTTCTGCCAAACGATTAAATCATAACGAAGCTAGCAGAAATCGGATTAATTTCAATTCTTTCAGAATTTCCTTCAGAAGAACATTTTGTTCTTCAATTTGGTATTATTGCGTCGATTACTATGATATAAATATGATATATGTACAACCTAATAATTTGTTACCTTGGTGGACTTTTCATCTGTTACCCACAGGGACTTAAAATAAAACAAATTAAGAACAACTATCCAGGAACACGAGCTGTTGAGTTAAAAAGATGTTGTTTGGCAATGGGCCGTTGCTGCGCTCTGAGCTCTTTCGTTCAAACTAGTGTCGAAATACCACTCTATGCGTTTCACAACCACATTTCCAGCATCGCTTCCTTGTTTATTTGGGTTATTGTTAACGAATAGTGTCGTATTTCTAACATACATTACATTTCAAATCATCTAGACAATTTTAGTAAATTTTCATAGTGAAAATTTTATTGCTAATCGAAAAAACAAGATTTATGTGTTTGCGGAAGAATTGTTCAATAGTTACTATGTACTATGTTTAGTTGAGGAACTTTTTCAATGCGTTATGTATGATTACCGCAATTTACGTGCTTGGTAAACACCGTCGTAAATGTAGAAATTTTGCACTATAAATCAATTGTAATTTGCATAACCTCGTGTTGGTCTGGTTTGCATACTCAGCTTGGCTAACCCAGTGTTTTCGAGCGATTTCTGAAGAGAATTGCATTTCTTTACTTACTTTGCCACTATTTATATTATGTCTGAAATATTTAAAGCACTCTGAGGGATTATAAGGGAAATTCACAATTAAATCTTCGTTAGGTATTTAAAATACAAAAAGACGTACGTAAATACTTAACCATAAATATTTATTTATTCATAATTAGAAGAAATTTAGTACAGAAACGCGCGAGTGACATCTTTGGTCTTGAATTGGTTATATGTTATGGTAACAGCTTGACCAATACCATTAAATGACTCATTTTCACCATATAAGTAGTATAAAACAACTAACAACTGACGCTAAATGTATATTAATGTTAGTATGGCAACCGGTATATTAGTAAATCTTGAGTATAACGAGTAAATCTCTGAACTTACCATTCATACTAAACTTACGCCAACGTCGGCGTTATATTTCGATAAATTACTTTATTGTTAGAACTATAATTTTATTTTATTTTCCGGCCTAATTTTAGAGCTCATAATTTATGAGGTATTTAATTCATTCTTATGAAAACCTTAAAGTATAATGCTGATACCATCAGGAATTGAACCCCGACTTAGAGTAGACTGACGTAGATAGATTAGGTTAGAAGGTTAACGGCTTTTACCTTCGTAGTTATTTTTTTATAACCACCCAAAAATAAGAACGATTACTTCTTGACATTTATAGTGGCGCCAGGGTGTATTTATAAAACAAAGATTTATGGGATATATGGTATATGTTCCAACGAACGATTTATTCGATAAATCTTGCTGGTATACCGGACCTCCACACCACAGTGATGTAGGTGATGCAGGTTTGGTTTTCACATAAATCGGGCCTGATAGCCCTGAGAGTTCTGTTTGCAATTCCTGTCCGCAATTTTTTGAGGAGGTAGGACACGGCGGTATTTCCGCCCAATTAAGTAGTCCGACTGAGGAAGTACCTCCGCCCTACAGAATACCAGGTAGCCAGAGCTGTGTCATCCCACTGACAGCACAAAAACTCTGTTCTTACAGGGTTGACAGCACGGATGTGACTCCATTGGTGTTACACACGTTCATAGGTCATGGTAACCACTTTACATCAGGTGGGCCGTGTGCTACTCTGCCACCTAAGTTGTATAAAAAAAAATTCTTAAAATTTCAGAGCTGGCCATCCACGACCACTTAAAAAGTCACCCTGTATGGCTTCTGGCTTTCTTAATGTGACCTTATAAAACGTTTTTACTTTTAACAACTTTGGCAATGTTCAGTCACGTTAAAACTGTTTCTTTTGTTGTAAAAAAGTGGCCAAACATTCTGTAAATTATTCTTGTCGAAAATAATTACTTATAAGAAACGTACAATGAATTTTTGCTATGGGTCTAACTAAATGTTACTGAATTAATTACGAAAATGTCGTGGAATACGGGTTTTATATTTTTACCTTTAGAATGGTGAAACTTTGCAAGAAAAAGTTAGTAACAAGTTAATGATTACAATTGTTCACAAAATGCCCACTAAGATATTCAGGGGGCGACGAACCCACTCGTCAATCAGTCTGGAGCCCAAGCCAACCTTGTGCACCTTCTGATTAATTGGCAAGACTCTGGCGCGTGCTTTCCTCTTAAATTTAGGGGGTTTAGATAATAGTCATTCCTTCTAAAGTTAAGCTATATCAAAAGAAAGGGGCTGCAAAATATAAGCTTTGGACGCAACAGTGATGATAATGATCATATTTGTGTGATAGTTATGAGGAATGAACTCCCTGTTCTGGTTTTTCTAAGCCACTACAAATAAATACTGCAAAAAGGGCATTAGAAGGTTCCTACAGGGTCGGCATTTCAAGTCCATAGACCACGATAACCACTTCCCAATAAGTGGGCCGTGTGATTTTCTGCCACTTTAGTGGTATGTTCCCAGCAGTGAGTAGGGTAGCCAAAACTCACTGGAGAATTTGTGCTGTCAGTGGGATGAGTAAAGGCTTGTCCCGCTTTATCTTCTACACTGACGGCACAGAAACTCTGTACTTACAGGGTCGGCAGCGCGAGTGTGGCTTCTCTGGTATTACACGCGTCCATAGGCCACGGTAACCACTTTCCATCAGGTGGGCCGTGCGCTTCTCTGCCACCTATGTGATATATAAAAAAAAATGTTTTTGTTATAAAGTAGCAAATGTCCTATATTTTTTTATTTGAGGCACAACGGAGTTCATGACTCATGATCTCAATGAACTCACATCACTAAATCCGAACACGGTTTGTTATATTATTTGAAGTTTTATCGTGACCTATTGACACAGAGGAACGTTGGTTCATTACGCAATTATTATCAATGTTGACCTTTAGCGTAGCATTAATGAAGAACGGGGGCATGTCAGCTTCGTATTGATGGGTCTATTTCTGGTGAGCCTTTCAATCATTGTGTACACAAACGGCGACCTTTTATTATCACTGGAAACATTTGTGTGAAGCTGTGCAAAGTTTACTCTTGCAATCTTCAAGACTATTTCATCAGTTCTGGAAAATTTCGAGCCTTATATAACAGTTTTGCTCATACGAGTTCCCGTTTGGTGTAAGACACGTGTGGTTTTAGTCGGTTTCTTCTACTACTAGACTGGCTTCCCTCCCCCACACCCGAGAAGAAGGCTAGATCGAGAGAGATGCCCCTGAGTCGGCCGGGTTGCGAGGGATATGCCTGTTAAACTCACCATTGGTAACCAAAAACGACCCACAAGCGTCAAGTATCCGTGGGAATTTACCGCACGTAAAAAAAATATTTAAAAACTACTAGAGTGGCTGTTAAAACAACAGCCACTCTACTTGACCACTAACTTTTGATAGCGTATTTAGTAATATAGTTTAGTAGCTAATATAGTCCTATTGAACAACACCTTAGCTTCTTACCATTTAGTGGGGTGTATAGAAGAATTTGGATGGTTTCGGGCGGGAAGGTTCTTTGGCTTAGTGGTCACAGCGCTCCCTCTGTAAGGAAAATATCGCGGGTGGTTCGAATCCCACCTGAACCGATTCATTTTTATCTATATCATAATCAATTTCAATAGTTTCGGGCATTGAGGCTGGTTGACAATCCCATACTCACAGGTAGAGTGGAACCTCTTAGCCTTAGGAGGGATTTTGCCTCACTGTGTGTGTTCTACCGCCTATACAATGGTTTGTGCTCAGATGAATTGTTTGACATGATGCCCGTAGCTACATTCTATCATCGCACCTCTCGCCATAGGCAGGGAATTCATCCCCACACATTGCGACCTGAGACGGTACGCACTATGCGGTATGAAAGACACTCAAGCTGTGGAATGACCTCCCTGCTGCGGTTTTCCCAAGCGCCTACAATATGGGGTTCTTCAAGAGGGGTAGCAGAAGGTTTCTTCATGGTCGGCAGCACGAGTGTGACACCCCTGGTGTTGCATATGTCCTTAGGCCACGGTAACCGCTTCCCATCACGTGGGCCGTGTGCTTGTCTGCCAACTAAGTGGTATTAAAAAAAAACTAAATGCTTTAAAATTTCATTCAATAACTGTGTTCTGCTGCGGTTTTCCCAAGCGCCTACAATATGGGGTTCTTCAAGAGGGGCATCAGATGATTTCTTCATAGTCGGCAGCACGAGTGTGACACCCCTGGTGTTGCATACGTCCATAGGCCACAGTAACCGCTTCCCATTAGGTGGGCCGTGTGCTTGTCTGCCAATTAAGTGGTATAAAAAAAAAACTAAATGCTTTAAAATTCCATTCAATAATTGTGTTCAATGTTAAAATAGATTGTTAACCGTTATTAACTCAGTCAGTTAGTTTTCGACACGGTGAAGTTTTACATAAACAGGAATACAGCATTCCAAACTTCATACAACTGGTGAAACAGTAACACGACCTAGTGGAATACAAAAACGGATCGATAACCACTTTCGTTACTTATTACTGTTACATAATAAGGAAGCAATAGATATAAACCCCAGAATTTGTTATTTTTCTCCTTGGCTCGGTGTTTTGAATGAACGAGAGAGCGCTTCATAAATATTTTGTGTATTCTATATCCAACAAAAAGGTCTGGTGTGTGTATATTACCACAAATACACGAAGCTAATTATTTTAACAGATTCATTACACAAGATAAGCTAACAGAGAATTAATAACAAATTTAATCGCAACTTCATGCTTTAATAACTTTTAAACTACTGCGTTCCATGATATACAACAATGTTAAAGGGCCGCGTGGTTCCCGGCAGAGAAGAATTTGGGCCACCCCATCTCTTCCCATGTGGTGTCGTACAAGGCGACTAAGGGATAGGGCCGTTTAACATCGGACAAATATATACAGCTCATGCTCAGCCGCAGAGGCATGGCTCGAGTCAAAAATAGTGCCCGAAATACGGCAATAGCCTCACCCCCTATTACGTGGGACCGAATACAATTATTGGTAAAATGTAGGTGATAATTCACCTCTGCCTAACCCTCCGGGGATAAAGGCGTGATTATATGTATGTATGAATGTTAAAGGGACTTTTTTTATACCACTTAGGTGGCAGACAAGCACACGGCCCACTTGATGGAAAGTGGTTACCGTGGCCTATGGACTTTTGTAACACCAAAGGAGTCACAGTCGCGCTGCCAACCCTGTAAGTACAGAGTTTCTGTGCCGTTAGTGTAGAAGACAAAGCAAGACAAACCTTTAGTCTTCCCACTGACAGCACAAATTCTCCAGTGAGCTCTGGCTACCCTACTCACCGCTGGGAACACAACACGAAGTTATTATAGCCGCGGTATTCTGTAGGGCGGAGGTACTTCCCCAGTCGGACTGCTCAATTGGGTGGAAATACCGCCGTGTCCTACCCCCTAAAAAACTTACCGCGAAAAGACTTAACGCGATCATGGTATAGGTACATACATACTTTTGATTTGCCTGACGTTTCGAGCAGGTTACACCAGCCGTGGTCACAGGCTGACTGGCTCAGCGGTGCACGAACGCTGTCTTCGAGTTCGTCGAAGACCCACTGTCTTCGCTTCGAATCGTAGAAGGTTCTTCATCTACCCGCACATTCTCGATTTTTTTAAATATTTTCTTTTCGCAAATGTACCGTCACATACCACACATACAAAGTCTTTATTATGTATGCAACTGTGCTTTTCTAACTTTTACTAATACTAACTACAAATTTAACTAGACTTATGAAATATAGAGCGAAGTCTGGTTTGTTATACCACTTTTTTGTTTAACAAAACTATTTTTTTAAACCACTTAGATGGCAGATAAGCACACGGCCCACTCGACAGAAAGTGGTTACCGTTGCCTATGGACGTGTGCAAACCAAGGGAGCCACACTCGCGCTGCCGACCTTGTAAGCACAGAGAGTTTCTGTGCCGTCAGTGTACAAGACAGAGTAGGACAAGCTTTTGGTCTTCTCCCACTGACAGTGAGAGGCACAAAAACTCTACAGTTACTAATTTAGTTACTTAACATTATTATAGGTATTTATAGGTATTTAAACTATCATGGTCACTCATATTAGTATCATAATAAACGGGATATTTACCATGTTTCATTGTTTTGAGTTTCCGATATTTCGGCGCTGTTGCAAGCACCATGATCACGGAGGAACATTATTCTCTAAAATATGCACCAAACGACTCGTATACGACTAAGTAGTGCAGGTTCTCAAGTAATGGAAGTAATGTCCGGACCTCGCACTCCGAGGTGAGAGTGTCAGATGCGACCGGGATCAGCGCACAGATGATGAATATATAACGTAATAAAATAATATCAGTGATACTGATGGTATTTTATACTGATAGTACTGATCCTAAGACTTATTATTCCACCATAGTGAAGAACATTTGAGACGCAACATTCTACAAGTATGTCAACGTTGAGCAACGTTGCACAACACACTCCATATTGTCTGTTGGATTGATCATGCGTGGACAGACAAAATTGTTCCGCATTGCTGTGCGGCTTCGTTTTGCAATATTACGCGTAACATGGCGCGTAACAATATCGCTTAGTGAAAAGTCACTTATCTTATTAGTGAAAATGCTCTCTCTATCATGATATAATACTTACAGGTATGTAGGTGATATGGTTCGAACATTCTCGTCGACTCGTAATAGGTTGACCCTTTTAATGTCTTCCGCGTAGCGCGGTGCTCACGGCCCGGCACCGAATAAAATTTTACGACAAAGAGATCAGATGGCACAGATAACATCATTATTATAAATCCTGCCCTGTCGAGATTCATAGCATTTATCGAGTTCACAAATATATCCCCCAGGGCCATTGTTGGTAGAGAGCACTGAATCTGACTAGCGGTTGTTCAAAATAAACATTAAACGATTTTATTTACTTCCTAATGTCCGCTCTAAGGTCTTATGTTGAAGGCGCAGTGATATACAGTGGGAAAAGTCTTTTGGATATTTTTTTAATTTTTATTGCGTTTTGATCGGTTCGCAGAATTCCGTTTTTAAAGCTGATTACTGGAAAAAACCTCTGATTATTTTGTGTTTGGGTAGTTTTCTTGGAGGACAGATTCCTTCTCTATGGTAGTTTCTGAAACTCTAGTAAGGATTTTTATCACAGTATTGCTATACTGCAAATATACATATAATCACGCCTTTATCACCCACATTTCATCAATAATTGTATTCGGTCACACGTGATAGGGGGTGAGCCTATTGCCGTATCCTTACTAGAGTTTTAGAAATAAAGTTAGCTGGTGACTTCTCCTGCATAACTGGTGTTCGTGTTAAGAGTGGGCACTCATCGGAAGTGTAGTGGACAGGATTCGAACCCAGGACCTCTCACAGGAAAAGCTTCTGACAGGCTAGCAGCCTTAAAGATTTATCGAGAAACTTTATGCCTATAATGATAAATCAAATCGAAAAGCTCACTGTGGGATCGCTTACAAACAAGTAGGTACTAACTCATGTCATAGGATTATCGAAGTAATCATAGACACAGAGTATATATAGGGTAGTCATAAGTATTGGCCAACCGATATACTACCTACCAACCTACTATAGTAAACATTGGTATATGGTAACCAATTGTATATCATTAAATAAATGTTAATCATTTCTATTTAAAACTTAAGTAAGATTTGTTTCAATTCAAATAAACCGTCAAAGTCTGAGTAGAAATTAAAGAGAACTTGATCAAGTGCTAATTTAATAAGTTTATATTTACTGACGAGTTCGATTCAGAATTTTGAACTATAATTTAATTGGATTATCTAAAATATTGGATCACAAATTTACCGAGAAATCAAATGATTGGTTGAGTTCGATTAAATTTAAACTCGGCTATGAACCCCACAGTTCAATGACACGGGGTTGGAAATTTCAGTTGAGAAACATTAATGAAAAGCGTGGGAAACCATTGTTCGGAATCATCGAAATTTGTCATTATACTTAACAACAGCAGAGTGATTTGCAAATAGCGATTTTATTGAGTATTTCATTTACTTGGAGAAGCTTCTGTTTCAATGTTAGATAATTTACTGGTAAATCAATAGTAGCTTTTCGTGGGAAATTCCCCACGAAATCTATTGAATTTCAACACTACTTCTGACGCTAAAGCCAATGAGAGAGAAATTCTAATAAAATTAAACACATACAGTTCTTAAATATTTATTTTTATATTTCTATAGTGGTTACACGCACATGTGCACAATTTTGTATGCGAAATACTATATTTTGCATACAAAATTGTAGTGTTCGTATGTGCCTCGAGAGTTTTAAAAATCAAATCATCTTTCTTACTATTGTAGATATCGAGATATTTATGGGTCATCATCATGTAAATATATTATGACTATCATGTGAAGTTATGACAAAATCAGCATCATCAATCATCAACTATTTTTACCTCACCAAAACTGAATGGTGGTGGTATGGTTTACACTTGGACAGTAAGGTCGACACTTCGATGAATATCGGCTACATGAAGAGCATGTTCAATCGAACAGGTTGATCTTTTTTATATACACATTAGTATAAAGAAAATTTTAAGTTGAATCAGCTGTTCAGTCAAACACATTTCACTCATTCCCAACATAAACATAGCCACAGAATGAATAACTACTGTTACGCAATTTTCGAAATAGGACATACTTCTGAAACACATCTGACCTATTTCTTTTATAAGCAAGATTGCAATATCATGAAAGATCTCTGTTATTTCACATTAGACATGCTAACTAACAAATACATTTTAAAATATAACTGTGTGAATGTAGGTCTACGATAAAATAACAGAATATATGTATTCAAAATAAAACAAATACGCCAACAGATTTCATTCATAAAAATTTCATTCTATGTGTGTTGTGTAATCAAATATAATAATAATTCAATGAAACGAGGTTACAAACTGACATTATGTGATAGTCCAGACGTTACCGAATATAATCAGCATGCTTTTATTGAAATTGTTACCAAGTAACTCTTGAAGATGCCAACAGCTAAAACTGAGTTCACTATGTTCAATATTCGGTATAAGGTGATTCACCAAAACCTTTTAGGCCACACCAACCAAAGTCAAAAATCATTTCTTCAGTATAGACTATTAAACGACGACGATATTTCCGTCCATCTGAGCAGTCCGACTGGGGAAGTACCTCCACCCTACAGAATACCGCGGCCATAATTACCTCGTATTGTGTTCCTGGGGGTGAGTAGTGTAGCCAGAGTTTTTGTGCTGTCAGGTGAAAGAGGTTGTCCTGCCAGCGGAGTGTGACTCCCTTGGTTTTGCACACGTCAATAGGCCACGGTAACCACTTTCCATCAGGTGGGTCGTGTGCTTGTCTACCACCTAAGTTATATAAAAACGGTATTATATTAATTTTTATATTAGTTATTTAATGCACTGAGTGAACGAATTAGAGAATTCAGAGCCTAAATTAGAAGATGCTCTCAAATTAATATATTATAATATTGTTGTTGAAAGATTGTAATATGACGCGAACACATAAACCCGTATTCACCTTGCTATATTTATTAGTTATTCTCTGCTTTGATAAATGGTCTTAATTTATGTTTACTATGCCGTCTGCACCCGGACGGGAACCACATATTTTTATAAACTGACAGATTTGCAAAGGAGGCTAAGAATAAACGTTTATTTATAGCACACTATGAGTAACGATTTACTTTTGATTGCTACAAACTGAAACCATTCTAAAAGAAGTATGCGACCGTTTATTTTGTGAATACTTCATTCCAGTTATAAGTATTTGAATAAACAAAAACATTAATGGAAATTGTATCAGTTTCGTGGTAATAGCTTACACTCTTCGTACATTTTATTGGTTATTTTCATTATCATCTTACTTAGTACTTTTACCTAGTTCATTCCTGCTGAGGATCTTACCAATTTATAGTTCTCTGAAAAGCTCTGCTACGGCAATATTATATATATCGCGATTTTCTCAATGTACCATATCGCATATTCGCGACCTTACCAGTTAAATATTGGTATTATTGATGTGCAAGCCCAATTCGTGTTTCATTGACTCCGGATCGCGTGATTGAATGTTTATTTATCTATGTCAAATCCCTCCCATATAGTAATCGCTGTTCTAACCTTCAGCGTACCATTAGAGTTAATTTTAATGCTAAATTAACCATGGTTGACTTCTTAGGCCTTCTTCTAGAAGTAACAGATTTCAATTCGCAAAACTAGAGATTGAGTACCTAATTTATAGAGTTCAGATGGCATTTTAGGATATTAAAAACTTTAAAAAGAAGGTTAACCAATCACGAGGAAAAACCTGAAATAATACAAACTGCAGAACAAAATTAATAATACCAGTAAACAATAATTTCCATCATAATACAAACGTCTATAAATTTAGCGTAACGTTACTAGTTCTGCACGTGTTCTGTATTTGATTGTCGAATTCATTTTCTGCATTCATTCAAATATTGCGTTGCAGCCGATCATGATACGTTTGGTTAGAGACCAGCTGTTTACGAGCCAATAAATTCACAATGAGGTGGCATCCGGCCACCAAACATTGTTACGTAACACGTAAATCGCTTTTCAGAGCACCTCGTCGGCATAGCAACAAAACTGAGGTTAATTGGCTAAATAATTCTGTCGAAAAGAATAATTGTCATTCATAATAATGTCTGTGTTAAAAACATGATTCATTTTCATAAAGAATTTTTATGTTTCAACCAAATTTTTGTTAAATATCTTTGAAGCTTTATTTTACTGTGAGATCTTTGTTGGAATTATGATGACATTCTAATATTTCTGAAATGTTGAGACTCATTACGATTCATGAAAGTGAAAAGGTAAATGAACTAAAACTGTGTCAATGCAAACATTGTAGCAGTTCAAGGTAGATAACTTACTTTTATGAAAGCATTTCCTAAGTAGTGCTGAGGGTAGATTATGAGATGAATAAATATGAAAGCACTGAGATAACTTTTAAGCAGCGTGACCTGACAATTCAACAAAGTTTAAAGCATTATTTTCCTTTTAGACATCATTAAACTTTTTTAAACATATTAGTCTTAATCCTCGTGATGAATCCTCACTACTTAACATGTCAATTTTCTTATCTAATTTTTCATTAACATTGTGCAAATTATATAATAAAACAATGTTAAAACTGTTATCAATTATTGATATTTGTTTTGTCTATCTCACAACATATTTTTAAATAAAATGCAAATGAGAAATTTTAATTCTTATTTGTTCAATATTTATTACAGCTTAAGACCTACTTTTATACCACTTAGGTGGCAGACAAACACTCAGCCCACCTGATGGAAAGTGGTTACAATTTCTGACCAAATTTGCTGCGTTGCGATGAAAATAGCCCGCCCTACAGTAATTTGGAGGTTACAAGGAAAGAGTACACTCTTATGAGGTATCAAAGAGTCATAATTCCTAAGAATCCACCAGCCACTTATTACATAAACGTTAAAACACAAAGTTTAATACAAAAACATTTAAACATGAAGTAAAAATTCAGTTATATGATTGATTAGTTCCTTTAAATGAATGAAAGACTTATGAATGCAGACGGTTGAAACAAAAATGAATGAAGGACTTAAGGCTATAATAAACATGATAAACTGTCGTAAAGGTAGTTGTTTTATTGTTGATATTCATAACGAATATAGCAGACAGAACAACGAATCGTTTGATGTACCAGTTAACAAATTATTATGTCGCATATAATGAACTATAATTCTTGTTTATAATGTTCGTTTATACCGTTGGTTTAACCTCGATCCATCAACCAAGAACCTTGTCCTCCAAACTACGCGCATCTCCATTCATAATTTCAGAGATTCTACGCGCACACGTGCACCGAGATTGTTCTCATATATTACCTGTATCTATATAATTTAGTATCATTGGAAAAGAAGCCTCTGTGGCGTGATAGTATTGAGTGCGACTGCTACGTAGGGGATGCCGGTACGACTCAGTGTAAATATTTGTTTGTAAGAATATATCAATTTGTATTGGTCTGAAAGTTTCCGTGCCTCGAAGAGCACTTTAAGCGGTCGGTCGTGGTTGCCATACGAACATCTATGGCAGTTGTTACGGGTCATTGGAGACAAAAGACTGGCAGCATCACAGTTAGACTGGAAAGACGACCGAACTGAGTTGAGAAAAAGTTCAGAGAATGATAATAATAAATTGGAAATTGGCCACACAAGATTTCAATGTCATTACTTTCGACGAAAGAACATAATTATTAATTGCAATAGTGATATATTTTGTGCGAGGCTGATTTTTGCAAACGGGTCGCCTTGGAATTAAAAATAGGGTATCTTTTTATTAATGTTGGAACTACATATATTGGATTAATGTTAAACTCAGCCGTCACCTTCTGATGGTGGCACTTCACATGGTTATTCGTATTTGCGTAGTTGACATATTTGACAAATAATTACCATGTGTGGACAGAATATTTGACAAATATGACCAATGTCAAATACTACAATTGACAAATTATTTTAGTCAAATATTTGTATACATGAATATATATATTTGCATTGATCTGAGTGTTTTTATGTACCATATGTGTGTATTTACAAAAAAAAAGTATTCTGGATTCCACAACATAAGCTAGTTAAGATATGCTTATCATGGGTCTAGATATCATTGTGTAGAATGTTGTAGAATATTTATATTTTTATATTTTTTTTATATATATTTAGTTTTTTTACGGTCAGTAGAGTCTTTAACAGTCGACAAAATGTGAAAATTGACTTGTGACACCTCTTTGAAATGAATACTTTTTTGTGAAGTAAATTATGTTTTTCTATATTTGCATATGCGTCAAATTTGCCAAATCAACAAACATCCATACGCAAACACAAATAGCCAAGTGAAGTGCATTATTACCATTACACTAAACCAATGTATTTCGGAGTGGCAGTTCTTCAATATAATTAATTTAAAATCATCCTGTAAAAATATACGTAGGTACATATACAAACTGTAGCTAAGTTAATTTTAGAACATAAAACTTCCACATGTAGACAAACTAGTAGTTTTGCTTACCTTTCGGTAAACTAAGTAAGTAGCATTAAAGCCGGGAATAAATTCACAGAAGAATCCTGTACAAACTTTCCATACAACCGTTCGTCGCCTATAGCAGGGAAATTTACAAATTCATTTCCTAGTGGAAGCTTACAATATAAAAGGGATCACTTGCCAAAATTACAAGTTTGTAGGTTCAGCGATTTAGGCTCTGCGTAGATGAATCAATCAATTGATACGACAAGTTATTTTATATGTAGGTATATATTTTATGTCATCGAGTTATTCTCTCGATTTCTCCGTCATCGATCATTAGCTACATACATCGAAAACCAGGATCAACGACACTGAACTTTTAATACACAGTGCATTCTACGTACCTACTTGCATATACGTAAACGCATAATAAAACTCAAAGTATCTCATAAATCAGTACAAAGTACTTCCATTAAGATACGTGATAACTAATAAGTTACATTGAGAATACGATCATAAAGATCCTTTTAAGGGAAACAGATCCCAGAAATATCTTGGAACTACATTTAACCTGGAGTCTGAATGCCAACTCAGTGATCTGGAAATCTTTATACGGAAGCACTTTCTTGATTTATTATAAATGTTCAATTTGCTGTGTTCAGTTTGCCATAATACTCAAATATACAAGATGAATGTTCGTATCTAATTTGATTTGATTTGATTTTTGATTTTACGTTTGTACAGCTAACTGTAACTTTCGTCAACATCTATCTGATTGATATTGACGAACAAAGTACTCAAAATGATCTTAATGTCTTGTTTTTCCTTCTTCCTGTTCTTATATCTGTTTTCGTGTGTCGGACTTGAACCGACTAAAACGCACGCCGACTGTGTGGGCCGCAGGTTGCCACAAGTGAAATTATCTGAGACATATCCCACGCACCCCTGCCGGATATAGAACAACTCAACCTTTACTGTTAACACCTACGGTTACTTGATTTTCTACTGAACAGATTGTGCTAAACATTTGGCGTACCATGAAACATCCTCAATTGCGGGCTGAAGTTTTGGGCAATTGGTTCCATGGAACACATTTATTCCAAAATAGAATCCAAAAATGGATCGTAATACTTTGATTTGGCCTTAACTCTATCGAAAGAAAACCGAAAAAGTTTTATCGTAACTTATCTCGTTCGTGTTTTGTTCGAATTTTCGAAAGCTTTATGGTAGCCCCAGGTAATGGAACTCATTCCATGAGTAAAGATTCAACCTGTATAACACCTGTAATAGTTCTACTTTTTGTTTAAGTGCCAGAACACATCAACGTAAAGAAAAATATTATTGTTAACACACATCTTCACGGTCAAATATTTACGATCGGTCAGACTATTTGATAATGCCAGATAATAAAAAACTCAAGTGATACATGTTTCAGTAATAGCAAACACAACAAAACATAATCCATTTGTTAAAAAACTGTACTTTTATTGATAATAAGATATTTTTCATTTTCATTTTCATACTAATATATTATAAATGCGAAAGAAACTCTATCTGTCTGTTTGCTTGTTACGCTTTCACGCCTAAAATGCTCTACTGATATTGATGAAATTTGGCATAGGGATAGATTAGATTAGGTCTATGATCCGCAGGCAACAGCTAGTGTATTAAGTATTGAAAATGTATTATAGTTGCGGAATAAACTCCCTGCTGTGATTTTTCTAAGCGATTACAATATAGGCTTATTCAAGAAATTAGAGATATTTTACATGGTCGGCAGCACGAGTGTGTATTCCCTGGTGTTGCAGACGTCCAATATACGTGTGCCGCGGCAACCGTTTTCCATCAGGTGGGAACTATTGGATTTCGGATCAGTAAAAGTGTATATCATCCGAGCAATATACCCGGTTGTATCCAATGATTACACTTTAGAGCACAAGGGCCGCTCTCATATTTCTCTTAGTGGTTTATTTTGGTTTTCATAGGAGTGATTACTTCTTCTTCATCCAATAATAACCCAGTCACATCAGAAGCTTTCTCTTAGAAGTCTGAGGACCGGTTTTTCCAGTCTAACTGCGGGTATGGTGACTTTTAATATTATTCCACTGCAAATGTGTGCAAGACCTTTACCAGTTTGTTGTGTGTGAGACACGAGATAGTGAGATAATCACTGTCTCGTGTTCTCATTCACGTGGATTGAATTATTTTATTGGTTTCAGTGCGTCATGTAAGTAGATTAACGTCATGCATTTTTTGGTACTGGATCGGAATAGATCTTTTGAATAGAATTATTGTTGGCCTTGAATGTGAATTTGTATTTAACAAACACTACTTGTTCCCGTGAATTTGCCTTATTATATAATTATAATTTTAGGTACGCCTAATAACGTTAGTTATCTGCTAGTGTCCAATCCTGTAAAAAATGACTCGGCTACTTCGGAGATTAACCATAGTTAAAAGATAAAGTAACAAAAAAAATGTTTTATTTTGTATTTTTTTCATTTTTTTTTTTTTTTTTTTTTATACCACTTAGTTGGCAGACAAGCACACGGCCCACCTGATGGGAAGCGGTTACCGTGGCCTATGGACGTATGCAACACCAGGGGTGTCACACTCGCGCTGCCGACCATGAAGAAACCTTCTGATGCCCCTCTTGAAGAACCCCATATTGTAGGCGCTTGGGAAAACCGCAGCAGGGAGGTCATTCCACAGCTTGAGTGTGCGTGGGATGAAGTTTCTTTCATACCGCACAGTGCGTACCGTCTCAGGTCGCAATGTGTGGGGATGAATTCCCTGCCTATGGCGAGAGGTGCGATGATAGAATGTAGCTACGGGCATCATGTCAAACAATTCATCTGAGCACAAACCATTGTATAGGCGGTAGAACACACACAGTGAGGCAAAATCCCTCCTAAGGCTAAGAGGTTCCACTCTACCTGTGAGTATGGGATTGTCAACCAGCCTCAATGCCCGTCTTTGCAACGAGTCGAAGGGGTCAAGCTGGTATGCAGGCGCTCCAGCAAAAAGGTGACAGCAGTACTCCATGTGAGGCCGGACCTGTGCTTTATAAAGAAGGAGTTGCTGCCCCGCAGTGAAATACCGCTTTGCCCTGTTGAGCACTCCGAGCTTTCTTGATGCCAACTTAACCTTGTCCTGCAAATGACTTCGGTATTGGACGTCACTGGAGATATCGACACCAAGGATCCCGATACTCGGGGAGATGGTAAGCGGTGTGCCCAGGAATTGCGGCGCTACAATGAATGGGGTTTTCTTAGCGGTGAATACACATACTTGTGTCTTAGTGGGGTTGAATTGGACCAGGTTTAGTCGACCCCAATCGGACACTCCAGAGAGAGTAGTCTCGATTTCAGACACAAGTTGTTCGCGACTCTTCTCCACCTCGGACTGAGGGATGTTTGCACGGCCCGTGTAACACGTGTCCCCGGTACTGTCGTCCGCATAACAATGAATGGAGCCATCAGACAGCATGTCATTGATATGCAGCAGAAACAGCGTCGGAGACAACACGGAGCCTTGTGGGACACCAGCGTTTATGTTCATGCGGTCCGAGCAGCTGCCGTCGACGACGGCTTGGATGCTTCTGTTGGACAAAAAGCTGGAGATCCATTCGCACAATCCCTCGGGGAGTCCATAATATGGCAACTTCGTAAGAAGACCTTTGTGCCAGACCCGATCGAAGGCCTTCGCTACATCGAGGCTGACCGCTAGTGCCTCACCGCGACTCTCGATGGCTTGCGCCCACCGGTTTGTGAGATACACAAGAAGGTCACCGGTAGAGCGACGGTGGCGAAAACCGTACTGTCGGTCGCTCAGTAGATCGTTTCCTTCAAGGTACCTCAGGAGCTGTGTATTAATAACACGCTCCATAACCTTCGAGAGAAGGGAGGTTATAGCGATAGGCCTGTAATTGGTCGGATCTGTCCTGTCACCTTTCTTAGGTACAGGGTGCACGAACGCAGTCTTCCACGAGGCCGGGACCTGCCTCGCGGAGTATGAGAGTGCGAAAAGGCGTGTAAGTACAGGGCACAGCTCGGGGGCACAGTGCTTAAGCACCATCGCCGGTATACCGTCCGGCCCACTCGACTTCCGAACATCTAGGGACTTAAGCTCGCGCCGGACCACCCGTTGTGTGATTTTAATTTCGGTCATCGAAGCACCACAGCTGGGGATGATGGGTGGTTCGGCGTTCCCGTCGTTCATAGTCGAGTTTGACGCAAAGAGATTACCCAAAAGATTGGCCTTCTCCTTAGCGCCATGGGCCAGACTACCGTCGGATTTTTGCAGCGGCGGAAGGCAAGACTGGCAGAAGTTTCCCTCAGCAGCTTTAGCAAGCGACCAAAATGCACGACTGCCAGATGGGTAGCGCGCAAGCCGCTCGCCAATTCTGCCGATGAACTCAAACTTCGCACTAGACGTTGCCTTTTTACTGGACCTTGAGGCAGCATTCAACTTCCGCTTCACTTCAGCGATGTTCGGATCCTTATTGGCAAGAGCCGTGGTCCAAGCCCTGTATGCAGATTGCTTGCGGTCTCTAGCTTCCCTGCAGGGCCTATTAAACCACGGGCGTTTGCTCGCTCCTGTCGCGACCCAGCGGTTGGGGATGTAACATTCCATACCCACTAGAATCGCGTCAGCGACTGCTGTTGCACAGGAGCTTGGATCATCAGAAGAGAAGCAAAGCTGCCTCCACGGGTACGACGCGAAGAATTCTCGCAGTCCATCCCAGTCTGCCGACTTGTAGTGCCACACATGCCGCCACTGAGGTGGCCGCGGTGGTTCAGGCCGCGCGAGTGTCACTTGCGCCCGGACGAGGCTGTGGTCCGAATTACCGAGAGGTGCTTCCACCCTTATGGAGTATTCATCCGGGCGCGTAGTCAGCAGAAGGTCCAGTATAGAGCTTCTGTGGGTCTCAATTTCTGGTGTTCTAGTGATAGAATGCACCAGTTGAGAGAGCCCATAAGTTAGAGCGAAGTCGTGAGCAGCCCTTCCCGCAAAATCAGTCCTAGGAGACCCCAGCCACTCCACGTGGTGGGCGTTGAAGTCCCCCAAGAATACTAATTCCGCAGTGGGGTACTGCTCAATTACGCTGTCCGCCGACCGCTGCAGATGCTGAAACAATTGAGCCGTGCCCAGGTCACCGCTATGGGACCTGTAAAGGCACGCATAGATACGGGTGTGGCCACCGTGATCTATGCGTACCCATAAAGTTGACAGGTCCCTATCCTCAAGACCATGGAGACGGCGGCAGCAAATATCATCCCGGACGTACAAGCATACCCCGGCGCGACTCATAAAGCTATGCTCGAGTTTGTACCCGGGGTACATTAGGTAGGCTGTATCGGCCGGGCATGATATTTGCGTCTCCGTCAGAAAAAGCAAGGTAGGCTGCGCGGTCTCCAAGTGGAGATGGACCGCGTTAAGGTTGGAGTGTAGGCCCCTGATGTTGCAGAAATCCACATTCACTGTGGATGATGGTGCCGCTGTGGTAACGGTTCTCTTGCCTTTTCTGGTTTTCATGTTTGAGATGGGGGGAGGGGGGGGAGAAGGTAAAAAGAGATTCTGTGCCTCCAGTGTAGAAGACAAAGCAAGGCGTCCTACCCCACAGACAAGTTGGGGTTGTGTGACTGGCTGGCGCGATGGGCGGAAGGGCCCCCGGTCCCCTCCCAGATACTGAAGCCAGGTCCACTCCGGTCTCCTCCTCCGGCATGGCTACAGCACCGGGAACTTTACACAGGCTGCTGGTTCAGCCTCCTGGGGCGGAGATTAAGTAATCCCCAGGTTCGGGAACCGTACAGCCTGCGGGCGGCCAGCGGATAACCGTTTCACCGGGTCTCCCTGACCACCACGCCAACATTTCACGCCCCCACCAGTCAGTGGGGTCAATTTAAGCCTTTGGTCTTCCTACTGACAGCACAGAACCTCTCCAGTGAGCTCTGGCTACCCTACTCACCGCCGGGAACACAACACAAGGTTATTATAACCGGGGTATTCTGTAGGGCGGAGGTACTTACCCAGACGGACTGCTCAATTTTGGACGGGAGATACCGTCATGTCCTTCCTCCAATTTCATGTGTCAGACAAGCTCATGACCCGCTTGATGAAAAGTGGTTACCTACTGAACTAGTGGCCTATGAACGTTTGTAGCACCAGGGGCGTCATAGTCGTGCTACCGACCCTGTAAGTACCTTCTAACTACCTAATTGAATTATCACTTAATGTAGTCGCTTGGGAAAACCACAGCAGGGAGATCATTCCACAGTTTGAGCGTGCGTGGGATGATATCGGACTTAGGTACACTCATATGGTTATCAAAAAACTGTTATTTTAACATCGTAAGCAGATACTATTTTATTGCGTGTATACCCTACGGGGATAAAGTCATGATTATATGTATGTATGGTACATAATCGTAAAAGGGTGTGAGCCTATTACCGTATTCCAGGCACTATTGTTGACTCGAGTCATGCATCTCAGATGCTGAGTCTGAGCTGTATATATCTGTCAGATATTTTTTTCTCCTTCTTTTCGATGGTTTCTCCAGCTAATCGCTGCAATTTGCCAATGACAAGTATTTGTCTGATGCTAAACAGCCCTATCTGTTAGTCGACTTGTGACACTGTATATAGAAAGAAATGGGGTGGCTATAATTCTACTTTGTCGAGAACGAGCGGCTATTTATTATTTGCGTAATTGAAGAAATCACATATTTGACAGATACCGTGCGTTACACGTGTCTTGAAGTAATACTCTTGGTTTTAATTTGAATTCAACTGGAAGATGTAACACCACCTTCATTTCAGATAATATCATTTATATATTGATTTCAGAGAATGTTTACGACCTTAGCTAAACCAAACTTTAGAGGTTGGAGCAATGCGGAACTGTGTGAAACATTTGCATTTTTCACGCCTCTAAACATCTATTCGTCAAGATTATCTGCGGAACATATACAAATTTCGAAAACCGTAGAGAGTTCTTAAAATTTGTTTATGTTCCCAGGTTATGTTATTTTTAAACTATCGCGGCGTGAATTCATAATTATACAACGGTTCGGAACTTTTCGCGAATAAATCATGGAACTTACTATTTCTGTCGAAGTTTGCGCTGGAGCACCCGACTTGACTAGCTTGCGAGCGTCGAGAGGTATCAATCAATAAATTAGCCCATCATAGTCCACTGCTGGACATAGGCCGCTCCCAATGTTGGGAGGCGAGAGGTATACGGGGAACATGTTTTGTGCGCCTACCCACCCACCATTACTTTTATTATGAACGGTTAGTCTGGCGATACACCACACTCACTTAGTCAGTTATTAACGGCACTGTGTTTTTTTGGTTTTAGTATCTTAATCACTGGATTCCACGTTCCGGATAGTTTGAATCCATTTTCCTTATTGAAATTTATATTTTTTTATTTCAATGTCTTCACGCACAATCTGTGAATAGTAATGGCGATCAGTGGAGAGGTTTTTGGGTTGATAAAGCTCAATTCAATGATTTGTACCCGACTCAAGATATTCTGCTACTGACGATTTGTTGAAATGACGGCGAAAGTCCCTAACCATTGTATAATTATGAATTCCACAGGTAATTTAAATATGTAGTATGTGTTTTGTTATTCTTAAATGTAATGCAGATATTGTTTTGAATCTTACCTGGTGCAACACGATAGATACATTATAGGTAAATGTGAAAGTGTGTGAAAATGGTTGGCTATTCTTATAGGGGTGAATCTTATTTGAGTTTGAGTGAAACTACTGAACTGATTTGGTACAAGATAGACTACTTTTTATCCCAGGAACATAGTGTATGGTTCCTACAGGTCAATGGATAGAGACGCAGGCAGGAGCCGCGGGTATCAGCGATTATGAAATAAATAAAAAAGCTTTGAGACCTGAACCGATTCGATTGTACAAATATTTATAAAAGTTTTACGGATTTGTACTAATCAATATAGCCATCTAATGGATCACGATCAGAAGTTCGACATGTGCTTATTCAGACGCGCTTCATGTGTAAATACAGTCTATACCTACAAATAAATAATGAAGTGTATGTTTGTAACGTTGAAATAACTGATCTTCAATGAATGCATATGAATGTGAGTTTCTCAAGTACCTAAAATATGGGGTTGTACAAGAGGGGCATCAGAAGGTTTCTTCATGGTCGGCAGCGCGAGTGTAACATCCCTGGTGTTGCATACGTCCATAGGCCACGGTAACCACTTTCCATCAGGTGGGCCGTGTGCTTGTCTGCCACCAAAGTGGTATAAAAAGAAAGTACACGGCACAAAATTGTGAAGTGTTTGTGTCTATACATTTAAAATACTTGGGTTATGTTAGTTATTTAATGATACTGAACAACAGAAATATTTTTTTTTAATTGTTGTCTTCTTATTTGTTTGTCTGTTGGTCAGACTTAAATTCTTGTGTTGGTTTGATCGCAATTGGTTGAGTAGAACCAGAGATAAGAGCAAAAGTCGCGGTTATCGACATCCGTGCGCGTGGAACCGCGGGCATAGACTAGTATGACATTAAAACAAACCTAACTTTTGCGTAGGACTATTGCACGTGTAAAATCACGTTTAAAATTTTACTTTACTTTCATGCGAGCACTTATTTATATTTTTTGGTCAGTATACTTTAGCGAGTAGCGCATAAATTTGCGTACTCTGAAATATATGATATTTGTTCGATAAATATATTAGGTATTATGAACAAATAACAGGTACCAAGAAACCGGTTATGAGTGAAAAACATACTCATAATTTAGATGATTAAGTAATAAGAGCAACTCACGCTTTTGTTCACGTGAATCTAGCTTTAACAATATTTACAGTTTTTACATATAATCGGACCTATATCCCCGAAGGGTTAGGCAGAGGTGAATTAACACTCACATTTCACCAATATAGGTGTAATATTTAAAAATTTACGACTTCCATCCGTAATGTTCCTAATAATGTATAGCACAAATATAACATGTTTTTTTACCAACGGGATACTTGGTATTAAAGAGCTAAGTAATTGTTAATACTGGCTGTATTTGACCTTAATATATAATGTAAATAAATTATTTTATGATAGGTAGATATACATATATATATATATATATATATACATATATATATATATATACCTACATATTATTGTAAATATTTAAATAACATAACATGATATAAACTCACGCCTATATCCCTGAAGGGGTAGGCAGAGATGCTAGCACCCACATTTTGCCAGTTTATTTTAGGTCTCCATGTAATAGGTGGCGAAGCCTATTGCCATTAACCGGGCACTTATAAACCTGCGACAAATACACACATAACTTCGAAAAGCATCGAAAATTCATTGGTGTGTGCCATGGTAAAACCTGGGATCGAACCCGAGACCTCGTCTCAGCAGTCCATTACCCATACCACTAGGCTACTGCGGTTTTAACAGAACAGAACGCACATAAAAATAATGATAAACAAAAATATATTCCTTTTTGGGTTTCCGTAATTAAAACGGTCGTCAAAAAATTTGTAATTAATGGATTATATTAATGTACCAAGAAGAAAATACCTTTGCTGCACCAAGAAGAATTTCGAACCAAAGTTTAAAGACCTTCGCGGTACAATACATGGTTAGAACTTTGCTAGCTACAGCTAATTTCTAAACAAAAAAATCCTAAAACAATAACATATTCAACTGGGTCTCAAACTCCAAATCCTAACGCTAACGAACCAGTGGCATAACGCTAACGCATTACTTGCACGCCCTAAGGGCCGAAACTGCGTCAAGCGGGTGCGGGCGCGGTTTCATACAAAAGTGCTCCGTCGCGGAGACCCGCGCGGGCGTCCGTCACGGGGACGCACGCCCCGCGCCCACGCCGCGGGGCGCGCCTCCGTACGACGGAAACAGGCGCGGGGGCACGCGCGGGAGCCCGCCAGCGGTAACACGTACGGACTTGTTCAGTCAATAGCGCTAGCTGATCCGGGTCGTACGCACGTTCTTAGAAAAATGTCTTTCGACACCGAAAGAGTTATTGTGGAAGTACAGTGCCACCCTGTCATATGGGACCTGATATAGATTTTACTCTTAAATTGTATTCGTTCCAAAATTCACCCATGCCCTACGATCAACGCCTTTTTTTAAACATATAACAATTTTGAAAAAAATAGACGAAATTATAGAAAATACCCTCACCAAAATTTTAAATGTGGCCTTGGATGACCGAGCTTTACTACAAGCTACTCTACCGATTCGCTTGGGTGGGCTCGGTATTCGCAAAATTTCAGATTTCAGCTTACCAGCGTTCCTGTCTTCAGTCCACAGTACCGAAGAATTAACTAGGAAAATCCTTGCACCTACACTAGTTAATTCTGAAGTATTGTGTAAGACTGATACAGTGAACGCTTGGAAAATTGCATGTCCAAATACCGATCTCCCAAAGAACCTCTTCTCACAGTGTCAGTGGGACGGGCCGCTCTGCAGCTTAGTTGGAAAAAAATTACTAAATACATGTTCCAATGCTGCTGAGCGTGCCCGTTTACTGGCGGTTGGAGTGTGGGAATCGGGTCTTTGGCTTCAAGCTCTTCCGTCGTTCGTTAACGTAGGGACTATGTTAGATGACACTACCTTCCGCATCGCAACTTGTCTCCGTTTAGGTGAGCCGTGTGTTTCTTCGCATCAATGCCGTTGTGGAGAAGCCGTTGACAGACTCGGACACCATGATCTGTCGTGCTGCAGGAGCGCAGGGCGAATTCCACGGCACGCCAGCCTCAATGACATAATCCGCCGTGCTCTTGTCACCGCCGGTGTACCAGCTGTACTAGAACCAAACGGTTTGGCGCGTGACGATGGCAGGAGACCGGATGGCATGTCGTTAATGCCATGGAAGATGGGTAGGACTCTGGTGTGGGACGCCACATGCGTTGATACCATGGCTCCTACCCATATAACTAGCACGGCTGGCTGTGCTGGTGCTGCTGCTGCTTCTGCAGAGGCTCTCAAGCGGCGCAAATACTCCAATCTCATCGGGGATTATGAATTTGTGCCGTTTGGAGTCGAGACTTTGGGGTCATGGGGTCCGAGCGCTCGCAACCTCTTCCGTGAGATTGCGAAGCGTATGGTCGACGCTTCTCGTGACCAGAAGGCTGGCCTCTTTTTAGGTCAGAGAATAAGTATTGCCATACAACGTGGCAATGCTGCCAGTCTTCTGGGAACGCTACCACAAGAGGCATGCGATGCGGAGGAATTCTACGACGCATTTTAATTGTTCTTAGCTATATGTTGTAAAGTTATTTTATTTTTATTGTATTTAATATTTATAAATTATTTCTGTATAGATTACTTAGAATGAGAATAATTTAATTAACTTCAACCATCAAATAAATTTCTCTTAAATTGTTGACCTTCAAATATGGTTCCAGTTTCGAAAATAATTCGTCATAGACCTGTACCGATACTTTAAAATAATTGTAAAATTAATTTTCATTTTCCCTTAATATACTGAACTTTGCAACAAATTCCCCGCACAGCAACAGCAACAGCAAAGTTTCTTTTTTGCTAGTCGTCGTAGTTTTGCTACGTAATAATACAATAAGTTCTCCATGGACATGACTATACATGCACGCCGCTAAAATTGAACTAGCGACACTGCGATAGACGGTCTCCGCGACGGGTGCCCGCGACGGGTACCGTCGCGTGCCCACGCAACCCGCCCGCGTGACCACGCGCGTAGACACGCGACGGGTGCCCGTCGCGGTCGCCCGCTTAACGCAGTGTCGAGCCTTAACGCATAAGCTACAAACGATAACGCATGGTTGCGTACGCTAACGCATATTTGCACACCCTAACGCATAAGTAGCACACGCTAACGCATTAACACTGAGCCGATTAAATCCCCGCTAAATTTGTGGTTCTACCTGGAACAAAGTTTGTAAATCAACCTCTGGTGAACTGCTGGCCGCCATTAGCGAAGCGCTCTGCCGAAAACAAAAAGCCGCCGGCGCATCCGGCGACACGGCACCGGTCATTATTCTCGATTGTCATACATGAAACAATGTTATTGGAGGTTATATACGCCAATTATTTCCATGTACGACGCTGCATATTTTATAATATGCAGCGTCGTACATGGGAAGAAATGGGGTGGCTCAAATTCTACTCTGACGATAACCACGCTGCTACACACACTACAGTTTTTACAGTCACGTGAGATTTCAGAAATGAGAGTGGTTCAGACTCCAACGGTCTTATTACAAAAAACGGAATTAAGTCAGGTTTAAACCTGAACTATAAAGTCTAGGCTTAATCTCAAGACCATGGCTTAAACTTCTCCTTATTACAAAAGCTGAATAATCCATAGACCATAATTTAAACCTTGACCTAAATAAAACCACAGATTACTCAAACTATTGTTCGTTCATTAAGATACCATTCAATCGCAACGTTCCGTTTCCTCCGAAAACAAAAATTATCTGAAATCATTAATATATAATATTTACTAAAAATGGTGAAAAAAAAGATTTCGATATACATTTTTATTAAATTCAATTTTATGAACAATAGTTATACTTTATTTTGTATTAAAATATCATTATGATGCCTTTATTTAGCAATCATTGTTATGTATGATATTGGAAGATCTATGGACGTGAAATGGAACAAACTTTTTTGTTCGCACTGACTAGCAAATTTTTCCCAATTATTATAACTACTTTAAAATATATTTATTGCAAGTTATTTACAACGTTTAGTAAACCTATACTTTTGCCTAAAAGCTTCTTCAGATAGTTCCATAAAGGGGTTTACTGGAATACGATGTCTGTTAGGTAAGCGTGGTTTGTCCAATGACTCCACGATATTTAATATCTGCGATATCCATCAGATCAACTGCGTCAATATCTTATGAGCATAGTATTATAAGAAAGTAAACGAATTTAACTGACGCTAACCGGCTAACTTCAAAATCGCAAGTTTGACATATTATTATTGTGATTTACACTTTAGACCAACGTTAAACTAGGGGTCACGCAGGTTTATCTTTAGACCAGAGATAGTCCATGGTTTAGTAATAAAACCCTTTTTGTAATGAATATTTCTTTAGACCATGGTCTAAAGACGATTTAAACCTGGTTTTAGAGATAGTCCGTGTTTTGTAATAAGACCGCAATAGTCTTACAATGGTGGCCTTCAGTTTCATGGCTTCATCCTTATCTTTGCTTTTCACGCCCTGCATAAAAACCTGGGATCGTAAAAACAACAACACCCGTCATGTTTTGACATACGAATGTCTTATTTTAAATTCGCAATATCCGGTGAACGGATGTATGGCAAATGTATGTCAATCTCTTATAACAATTATTTTCTTGAAACCTTTCTGAATTCTAACCTACTAGGCACAGATATGAAAAATTATGAAGATTTATGTATGGATGTTTAGTAAATATTACAGTCACCGCTAAAACGACTGAATGGTTCAAATCACGCAGAAGTTTTGTACACGGACAGATTATGGGTACTATAGTCTAAAATGATACATAGACTATTTTTTAACTCTGGAATAGGCTTCGATAGATCGCGGGAACTATTGGTCTTACTACTATGGACGCCCAAGATCTTGCGAAGTGGAAGTTGAAGAGCCAGTAGGTGGACCCTGAGCTCCGAGGGTCTCTTGATCTCGGATGCAATCAGGAAAATACCTCTCCATGTAGATGATAAGATCGCGCGAACGAGATCAGAATTCTATACGAACAGAGCCGCGGGAAACAGCTTGTGAAGCTTTAATATTTTGTTCTCGGCCGACAGTCATTTGTTTCGACATACTAATATCATAATTGAAATTTGCAATTTCCGGCCAACGGATGCACGTCAAATGTATGTCAATCTTTTGAAACAATGATTTTCTTGAAGCCACTGCGAATATTTTGAATATTTTATTATAGCGTGTCCGTACAGTATTCTTGTGCCAGCACGAGACTACAACGGCCATAAATATATACAACAGTCATAAAATATATAACATTTTATCGCAACGCTAGAATGCGTGGATAATAGGTTATTATTTTAGTTGTATATTTGGATATTTGTTATATAAGTATGTATAATATTGAATTACGTGTTTTGCGGGTCATAAGATATATGATATAAACAAGGTGCAGTATCGGTATTTAAACTATTATGGTCAAGCAAGCACCATGATCACGGAGAAAATAGAGTATTGGCGGTGAAGTTCCTGCGCTGTTGCAAGCACCATGACCATGGAGGAACTTCACCACCAATACTCCAATTTCTCCGTGATCATGGCGCTTGCAACAGCGCCGAAATATCGGACACTCAGAACAATACAAAATAGTAAATATCCCGATAACTTTAAAACTAAGGCTGTAGTAGTCACATGTTGTTTTAATTTGTCATTTCAGTAGTGAGGATAAACACAGAACATTTTTCCAAAGTCAAATAAAATTGAGATGTTAGCTCAAATATAATTTTTCTCATAACAACTAAACAACATAGCGAGTACCGGTATATGATCACGCTGATTAGAAGCTAAAAAAAGACGGGAAACGATCATTGATTTCATCGAAAAAACAGGTCACAACGCTGTGTGGTCACCGTAACATGTGTACATCGCGAAATTCGTGTTGTGACTTTTATGAAAATAAGAGCAACGTATTGTGGTAGTCACCGGAAAACCACATCAGTCAGTGCGTTGTAGCAAATCATAAGAATAATACAATCTTCTACGTGTTCACATTGATGTCTAATCATCATCTCAGCGTTGAGACCCAGTTTTTCACCTTCGCCCGATGACCTCCTGTATCTGGCCATCATCGATCAGCAACCTCAAAGTATTGACCCTATCTCAAAAGCAACCGTACGACATCCATTTGAGGACCAAACCAAAGGTCCAAATTTTGAGGGCGTACGGGTAGATAACCCCGAATCGGTATTAGACGTTGTAAACATAACCCACATCGGAATGTAAAGGAAATATTGTACGTGTACATAATCGTATTGTATTGAAAGTTCACTGATATTTGGTTAATACTCGACATGATTTTGAAAGTGTGTATATTTACTAAAAAATAAAAACATGTTTACAATCTCAAAGTTAATGACTCCAACTGAAGGAGAATTACAATCTCAGCGGTCGATCACAACATGTTTTGAAACGAAATGAAATATTGCGGTTTTGTTAATCCAAGTTACAAATATTCGTAATAATATAATCTAACGTTTAAGATTTATTTAACTTCCGGTTTAATATGTCCAATAAGTAAGTAGTATATATTTTTGAATTTCTTAATCACATATCTGACGCTCAACATGTTGCGCAACATGCGATGTTGTCAGTCAACGCGTAAAATAACGTGCGAATTACCCGTTGTTTTACACTTTGATCCACGATTGGTCATGCGTGGGCAGCCAACAAAGTTCCACCGTTTAATAACATCGTGCAAAAATGTTGTGTGTTGTTGGATATTCTTTGTAACAATGGTAGTCTTATAAGCTTATTAATTATGTTATTGCGTTGGTTAGTGTTAGTGTGTTTACCCGAGGAGGGCCAGATCGAGAGAAATTGGGTTCAACGGGGTGCGAGGGGTATGCCTGTCAATCTAACCTCCGGCAACCAAAAACGACCCACAGGCGTCGTGCGTTTTAGTCGGTTCGAGTCCGACATAACCTCTTCCACCGGCTCCAGTGGTGGGGGTAAGAAGAAGAAGAAGTAAAGAAGTGTAAGTGTGTCTTGATAGTTAATAGAATATTGCCGCGTGGTTCCCGGCAGAGTAGATTGCCGCGTGGTAGAGAGTAGAGTAGAATTTGAACCATCCCATCTTTTCCTATGCGGTGTCGTACAAGGCGACTAAGAGATAGGGCTGTTTAACATCAGACAGATATGTATATACAGCACAGATCAGCCTCAGATGCATGGCTGGAGTCAACAATAGTGTCCGGAAGACGGAAATAGGCTCACCCCTTATTACGTGGCACCGAATTCAATGATTGGTGAAATGTGGATGTTAATTCATTTCTGCCAAACCCTCCGGTGATAAAGGCGTGATTTTATGTATGTATGTATTTATATAATAAATACGCATCACAGATGTCAAATGAGTTCCCGATTCTGCAGAGCTAACAAATAAAGATGTTGTCTGCCTACACGATTGGAAAGATCGCCGACTATAATGAAGTATATAGAATTCTTCCCCGTCCCCCTCTTCTTGTATTAACTTACTTGTTTGCCACCTGAACAGTATAGAAAATTATAATCATTACACTAATATAGAGAATGATATAACTAACCTTACATCAACGGAATTGATGTTATTTTTTAAACCTTGAATCAACCTAGGTCCGTCCGTTTTCAAGTACAGATGAGAACTTTCTTCCGACATGCTGAAATGTAAACAATATTTTACACATCTTACTGTATAATTCATTATGTGTGTTAAATGACCTTCTCCAGCACACGTGCAATATACACAGATTATTTAGATATAAAAGTTTCGACATCTCGGGCTTTTGTCTACATTTTTTTTTCTTTTCTTGATTATATAAATAGCCGGTTAATTCTTACTGTCTACATTGGTGGCCAGAGTTCGTATTGACATTCAGTCTTAATCTATGCCCAATAGATTACAATGTTTTTTTTATTACAAATGTATGTACATACCAAAAATGAGAGGGATATCTAGATAAATTTGAGTTTTATACATAGATCTACATCTAGAAGAAGTTGATAGATGTGTTCTTACTCGGTCAAGCGAAGGAATACGGTTGTCTTAGCCTTATCAATTCAACTAAACTAAATCAAAAATTAGAGGCTTTAAAAACCCAAAAAGTTCTGCACCGATTGAGCTTTTTATTCGACACAAAGTTCGGTCCGGTCCAAAGACGGTTTTTACCAATATTTCACGTTGGCAGATAGCGAGAATACTAGTAATTTTGATTACTAATAATCTTATTAAAAACAGACATATTCAAAAACCCTTGCATTAAACAGGAATCGCCCTCGCGATTTCCAGTGTAGAGGTTCATGGTAGCAGTGAAAGGCTCTACCGCTACGCCGTAGACGTAGGACGTCTTGGTCCGTAGTATTTGTCCCACACAAAGTGATATTTCCCTACCTCACTTCACACGTCACTTATCACTTCCGTATGAAACTTCAATCGCGTAAAAATTCACAGTAAAAAAGTTCACAGTTCGCACGGACGCATTCAAACGGCGTTTTAAATGACTCAATCCTACCAAAATTCAAATTCTTTTTGTTGTACGTACATACTTGCAAGTTGAAATGATTTTTTAAGCTCATAATCACATCATTGCAAAATGCCTTATTATTACACTGCTGTTGCTTAAGATTCTGGTGCAATCCATGCCAAAACAATGCAAGAGCGGCTTACTATTGAACTGACTAAACTATGAACGAACTAAATCAACATCAAAGATGCAATCACCTTCGTTATGAAAATAGAGTAGACATTGTAGCATTGACAGCGAGGAGATTAATGTTCAAAGAATTCAGAATATAGGCAGTCGTCTAGGCCATTGCGTAGTGAGTACGATACACCATTCACATATTTCAAGCGGATGTTTTTGTTTGTTTAAATATACTGTTAATTATTAACAACTCATGAGCGTACAGTCAGCAAACAAAACTTAAACGCTGTTTTGACGACATTAGAAACATTTGTTCAAACATGATTTAACATCTATTACGGACAGAACTTTTTGTATTATGAATGGTAGGAGGTAGGACACGACGGTATTCCCGTCCGAATTGAGCAGTCAGACTGGGGAAGTACCTCCACCCTACAGAATACCACGGTTATAATAACCTCGTGTTGTGTTCCCGGCGGTAAGTAGGGTAGTCAGAGCTCACTGAAGAGTTTTTGTGCTGTCAGTGAGAGGAAGACCAAAGGCTTGTCCTGATTTTGTGTTCTGCACTGAAGGCACAGAAAATCTCTGTCCTTACAGGGTCGGCAGCACGGATGTGACTCCACTGGTGTTGCACACGTTCATTGGTCACGGTAACCACTTTTCATCAAGTGGACCGTGTGCTTGTCTGCCACTTAAGTAGTATAAAAAAAATGGTGGGAAAACTTATGAGTGAATTATTGCATCATTATTTATTCTATTTTTATCATCACTATCTTCTATCTTCACTAGTTGAAAATTATAATAAATAAATAAATGCATTATATAATTATGCAACTGTACCATGCTCAAAATACTCATTAGGGTGGCAAACATCTATAAAAAACTGTATGTTTGTAATTTCTCTCTTACATGTGGATAATATACTGAAAGTTTATTAACGTGGGCATGCCAATATCAACTCACGTGAACGATTAGTAGTACATGTATAATGAAATGAAAATTATAACATAATAAACTTGATTCTTTAATATCGAAGCAAGATAAGAAGATCCGCTTTAGCTAAAAATATAAATTTAAAAAAATACAGCATGTAAACTTTAAAATCCACCGTAGGTACCTACTGTTATAAAGATGTTGTTTCCCGCGGTTCTGTCCGCGAGGAATTGTGACCATATTCCTATAACCCATTGGAATCTATTTCAGACTATCCCTGTGCCTAATCACAGTCCGATCTATTCAGCCTTAAAGCGTCATAATCATCATAATATTACTAGGTTAGTCGAAATTACGATAAATTACCCTACAATGCTTATATTTTGTTGTGACAACCGTAACGTGAACACAAATCTAAGTAAAAAATACTTAAAGAAATATATATAATCACGCCTTTATCCCCGGAAGGTTAGACAGAGGTGAATAAACACCCACATTTCACCAAACATTGAATTCGGTCCCACGTAATAGGCGATGAGACCCTATTGCCGCCTTTCGGGCACTGTTGTTGACTCAAGTCATGCATCTGAGGCTGAGTCTGGGCTGTATACATCTGTCTGATATTAAACAGCCCTATCCCTTAGTCGCCTTGTACGACACCGCGTGGGAAGAGTCCGAATTCTACTCTGCCGGGAAATACGTGGCTACGAAGTAAAAAATGAATTAAATAAATCTGTGGAGTCAATGAACTTCATTAGTCGACATATTGTAAACACAAGAACTAATAGGGAGACAGCCGGAGACAACATATAGGACATTACATGACATACAAAGCAAATTAGTACAACAACATCATATTAGCCTAATCTCGCAGTGTGATTCAAATTATAATAATACTATACTGTGCTCTGTATAAATGTCAAAATTTGTGAAAATGAATGTCGCACCTATAGTTCATGATGTGCCCTGATTTCTTTTTACGAGTACCTATATATTAAAATGAAATAGCCCTATTTGTAGACGTGTAATTATATTAATTTACTAGTCCGTATTTTGATGGTATAGAAAAACATCTCGGTGTCTCAAATGAATGACAAAATTACACATATTGATAACTCACTCGTACTTTTCCACATTACTTTATTACTTATTACACCTGAACGGTTTCGCCTTACAAGTGAGTTATCAACATGTGTAACAACAAATTCCACCAAGTGCCATCAATCAACAGTATAAATAACGACAAAATTGTGGTTCTAAAATAGATAGATAGATATTTCATTTGTATATCAATAGATTTAGAGTAGAGGAGGTAGGACACGGCGGTATTTCCGCCCAATTGAGCAGTCCGATTGGGGAAGTACCTCCGCCCTACAGAATACCGCGGTTATAATAACTTCGTGTTGTGTTCCCAGCGGTGAGTAGGGTAGCCAGAGCTCACTGGAGAGTTTTTGTGTTGTCAGGGGGATGACCAAAGTCTTGTCCTGCTTTGTCCTCTACACTGACGGCACAAAATCTCTGTTCTTACAGGGTCGGCAGCACGGATGTGACTCCACTGGTGTTACACACGTTCATAGGTCATGGTAACCACTTTCCATTAGGTGGGCCGTGTGCTTGTTTGCCACCTAAGTTGTATAAAAAAAAGGACAAGTAGGTAGCATGTGTCTGTATACATGAACTGTTTCAATGTACAATGGGTGGCCTTATATAACATAAAATAAACTCACGCCTATATCCCCGAAGGGGTAGCCAGAGGTGCTAGCACCCACTATTCGCCAGTTTATGTTTAGGTCGCAATGCAAGAGGTAGCGAGCCTATTGCCATTAACCGGGCACTTATAAACCTATGATAAATACACATATAACTTCGAAAAGCATCGAAAAGTCATTGGTGTGTGCCATGGTAAAACCTGGAATTGAACCCAAGACCTCGTCTCAGCAGTCCATTACCCATGCCACTAGGCTATCTAATATAGATAGATAGACAGATATTTATTTTGTACACCAACAGAATTACAGTAGGACAAGTAGGTAGCATGTTTACAGTTCAATGTAAAACTGCTTTTGGTTTTAGTCGGTTCGATTCCGACATAGACATCCACGTGTGAAAATGGAGTTATGTTTTTGAATGAAATGAATAAGATGGTTGTATACATAGGGAGTTCAAAACACTCAAGGCGTGACTCCGTGGCTCCGTGGTCAGATCATTCCCCCTATAAGGAATCGGTCGTGGGTTCGAGTCCTGCCTGAGTCGTTTCACTTTTTCCTTAATAGAATTATGTTCAAAATATACATTGGTTGTATGTTATATGTATGTATAAATAAACAAAAACATTGAATCATAGATGTTTAAACACAAGTATTCATAAACAAATTATCGTTGTTATGAAAAAAAACATTGTTATGTGAACCAGATCACTAGGCTCCAATGATAATAGATATAGAACAGTAGGTTATCTTATCATTATACAGAGCTAGTAAACGCAGCTTTTTTTAATATATGGATTAAATATATGGAGGATAACTCCCACCGGAGCCGGTGGAAGAGGTTAAGTCGCACTCGAACCGACCAAAACGCACGACGCCTGTGGGTCCTTTTTGGTTGCCGAAGGTGAGGTTAACAGGCATATCCCTCGCACTCCGGTCGACTCTAACCCTCTCCTCGGGTGTGGGGACCACAGAGTCCCCAACTTGTCCCCGGAAATGGGGAGGCGCCGCCGCGGCCTGCTTCTGCCAGGGTGACAGGCGGCTCCACCCGTGACCCCCATGCCTGCGCTCATGGGGGGCGGAGGTTATTCATTGACCTGGTAAACGCAGCTTGCGATCTGTACTCATACAAAAGCCATACAGACAACACTTTCCAACAATAGACCGACGCACATCCAGTCCACTGCAAATAGCCATTCATGCGTACAAATATTTGCACTGAGCGGGGATCGAACCCACGTCTTCTGCTTGGCGGCCGCGTTCACCACCGCCAGGACACTTTTTTCTACTGGATTAATTAAATATATAGTAATCACGCCCCCTAGCCAGATGGACGGACGACCTGAAAAAGGTGGCTGGGACAGACTGGATGCGGAAGGCGGAGGATCGGAGAAAATGGCGCACATTGGGAGAGACCTATGTCCAGCAGTGACTGCAGTGGGCTGATTGATTGATTGAATCACGTGTATTTCGATTATAGTACGAGTTTTTTTTTTTTCTTTACGTGCGCAAAATCCCCACGGATACCTCCCCACCAGAGCCGGTGGAGGAGGTTATGTCGGACTCGAACCGTCTAAAACGCACGCCGCCTGTGGGTCGTTTTGGTTGCCGAAGGTGAGGTTGACAGGCATATCCCTCGCACCCCGGCCGACCCAGGGCCATCTCTTGCGATCTGGCCCTCGTCTCGGGTGTGGGGACTGCAGAGTCCCCAACTCGACCTCGGAAACGGGGAGGTGCGCTAGGCGCGCCACCGCCGCGGCCTGCTTCTGCCAGGGTGACAGGCGGCTCCACCTGTCACCCCCGATTATAGTACGAGTATAATTATTGCAAAAATTGCTCATTAAACGTTAAGGATTTTGTATAGAACCCATGGCCACGTTTTATTATAAAATAAAATAAAAAAATATTCAACCTATAATTCATGACAGCTGGCAGCATGTCATTCTGTTAGTGTGAGTACAAGAAATAGTATAAACTACATAAAATAAATTCTCATTAGATGTTTTATATTTTTACAGAGAAAGTAAAATCGTACATTATGTTACGCGCTGACTGTACTTAATATATTGGCATTGAAATGGATATAAAGGTTATGATGATGCTTACTTTTTGTTTGAGGCTATCCATTTCTTACGTTGCTCTGTTTTTAAAGTGTGTAAAACTAATTTTGTATATACATTGCCTCGTAATATGTATGTATGTACATTATGTGTACTTAGTAGAGAAACTATTCAGAATAATATTGGGGCTACCAACAGCACACTAATAGCAGAGTGCCAAACTGCCCTGAATAGGTTATCCACCTTTAATGTAGTAACGCTGCAGTGGAGAAAAGCGTTCATAGTAGGTCCTTCGACAATGATGCCGCAGACGAGCTCGCGAGAGAGGCAGAGAGTGGTATGACCGTTGCTGGCCCGCTACCACTACATACTTCTGATCTCTGTCTGGCAGTTTCGTACTTGGACACGCGAGATATCCGCGGAACTACTTATATATAACCAAAGATAGAAACAAACCACCGACTGCAGGCAGTCAAAAATGGCTGTGCCAGGGCCCAGGTCGTTGATCAGGCCCTAGATTCTACTAAAGCAAAACCATTGTCATACCACAGACACTACAAAACATGGCATTAAATTTTAGACTTTATGCCTATAAGCGTAAAGTCTAAAATTAAATAAATAGAATTTCACTACACTTTTTCGTTCACTCTACAAAAAGTCTTTTAATTTTAAACCTTAGCTGCATAGTTGTAAATTCTAAAATTAAATGGATTTTTAGCAGTGTCACTGGTATGACTGGTTTTGTTTAAGTGACGTGACTGGCTATGTTACAGATTGCCATAAGGTTGTTTACTATCCGGCTGACCGTTTGTCTGTTTGTCCGCAATGGACGCAAATACTACTGAACGGATTTTTATGCGGGTTTTGTTTGAAAGGTCTTGGTCGGACTTAAAATCTTAAGTTTGATTAATCGTAATCGGGTGTAAGAAAGTAATAATGTAAGAACAACGATAATATTTGAAAATAAATACAAATATCACGATTTTTTTACAAACAAGGTCGATGCCAAAAACTAAGCTTTTTTCGTGTTTATTTTCTAATAATTTTCATTTTTATTTACTCAGACAGAAGTGATATTGCTGAACAAATTGCTATGAATCACCTAGCACTAATGAGAGCAGTAATAAATTGATACTCATGAACACAATGTTTCCATCAGTGAAGCGATGAGAGAGACCTTTAAAGAGAAGTATGTAGTATTTTTTTATTTTCTACGAACATTCTGCTTTCTATAATCACGCCTTTATCCCTGGAGGGTTAGGCAGAGGTGAATTAACACCCACATTTCACCAATAAATGTATTCGGTCCCACGTAATAGGGGGTGAACCTATTGCCGTATTCCGGGCACTATTGTGACTTGAGCCATCCATCTGTGGCTGAGTCTGGGCTGTATATATCTGTTTGATGCTAAACAGCCCTATCCCTTAGTCGCCTTGTACGACACCGCATGGGAAGAGATGGGGTGGCCCTAATTCTACTCTGCCGGAATCGGTTTTTTAACTTATGGTTATATTTTCGGCTCTACTTAACCAATTGTGATCAAACAAACGTGAGATTGCAAGTCTGATCAATACCTTTCTTATTAAATTACAATCTAAATCTGTTCAGTACTTTTTGTATCCATCGTAAACAACCAGACAAACAAACAGACAAGAATTCCAAATAAAATTGTTAATTAGTATTTGTAATGTAATGCTGTAATATAGTTTTTTTTTTAATAAGTATATATTTTTTATATCACTTAGGTGGCAGACAAGCACACGGCCCACCTGATGGAAAGTGGTTACCGTGGCCTATGGGCGTGTGTAATACCAGAGAAATAACACTCGCGCTGCCGACCCTGTAAGCACAGAGTCTCTGTGCCGTCAGTATAGAGGACAAAGCAGGACAAGCCTTTAGTCATCCCACTGACAGCACAAATTCTCCAGGGAGCTCTGGCAACCCTACTCACCGCTAGGAACCCAACAAGAACTTATTACAACCGCGGTATTCTGTATCAATATTTTCAATATCTCTACAGACACGACTACAAATTATAGACAATAGGACATATACATAATTTATTTTTAATTAAAGTAGTGACGTTCAGAAATATCAATCTATCAATTAGCCCACTGCAGTCCACTGCTGGACATAGGCCTCTCCCAATGTCCGCCATTGTATCCGATCCTCCACCTTCCGCATCCAGTCTATCCCAGCCACCTTTATCTGGTCGTCTGTCCTTCTGGCTAGGGGGTGTCCTACCTTCCGTTTACCTTCTCGGGATCTCCACTCTAGGACTCATTTGCTCCAACGGCCATCGGACCTTCGAAAGAAATAATGTATAAACAATTATTTTCATTAGATACTTTCTCTACATTTAGATGCAGGTGACAAAATGTATAGTTTTTTTTTTTTTTTTTTTTACGTGCGCAAAATCCCCACGGATACCTCCCCACCGGAGCCGGTGGAGGAGGTTATGTCGGACTCGAACCGACTAAAACGCACGCCGCCTGTGGGTCGTTTTGGTTGCCGAAGGTGAGGTTGACAGGCATATCGCTCGCACCCCGGCCGACCCAGGGCCATCTCTCACGATATGGCCCTCTTCTCGGGTGTGGGGACTACAGAGTCCCCAACTCGTCCCCGGAAACGGGGAGGCGCGCCACGCGCGCCACCGCCGCGGCCTGCTTCTGCCAGGGTGACAGGCGGCTTCACCTGTCACCCCCAGGCCGGCGCTCATGGGGGGCGGAGGTCGTTCATCGACCTCCGACGCCCGAGTTGCCTTCGTGCGCGGGCAGCTTGTCTTGCGATCCTTCGTCGCTCCCGCTGCCGCTCCCGCCCCGCCTCCTCCTTCACGAGCATTACTTGCTCGCAGAAGGAGGCGCCGGCCGCCCACGCATCCGCGCAGCGAACCATCGCCGCGAGCAAGGTGGAGAGCGTGAGAACCCTCACTCCCAGGGCCGCCACAAGCTCCCGCCTCGGCGTCTCCCACGCCGGACACTCGGTGAGCGTGTGCGGACCTGAGTCCTCGCTCACGTCGCAGTGATGGCACTCGGACGTTGGCTCTTTCTGCATCCGACGCAGATACTTTCCGAAGCATCCGTGCTCGGTGATCATCTGCGTCAGACGGTACGAGAGGCTGCCGTGTGGCCTCTCTAGCCACTCCCCCATGATGGGTCTTACCGCCGTTACTACGGCGTGCCCTACAAAATGTATAGTAGTGTTTTCACTATAATATGCAAATATTGACCCAATATAAACTAGAACAAATCGCGAACTCATAATTTTTGACATAAAATATTATGTTTTCCTCCTTACAGCTACGAAGTACCCTCGTTTGAATCCATTACGGGTCGGATAAATAATTTCAGTTCATGTACGTAACTACCAAGGAATTCAGGACTTAAGGCAATACGGCATCATTTATAGTAGCGACTGCCGCATGACCCCCCAATACTGAGAGTATTCTGTTCTGTTGTTGTGTTGTTGTGTTATTATTAATGAATAACCTCGTGTTGAGTTCCCGGTGGTATGTAGGGTAGCCAGAGCTCACTGGAGAGTTTTTGTGCTGTCAGTGGGAAGACCAAAGGCTTGTCCTGATTTGTGTTCTGCACTGAGGGCACATAAAATCTCTGTTCTTACAGGGTCGGCAGCACGGATATGACTCCACTGGTGTTTCACACGTTCATAGGTCACGGTAACCACTTTCTATCAGGTGAGCGTGTGCTTGTTGTATAAAAAAAATTACAATAATTATAATGAATGAATGACTAATGAAAATAATAATAAATAATTAAAATTCATTTCTCAACTATCTTAAATTGTTTAATATTGCAGACACCAATCATTAATTGTGATAGTATTTGAATCGCAATTAACTTTCGGAGTGAAATTAGATTCTGATAAAACATTATTCACTAGAATTCAATTACGCTCCATTACTCAATGAGAATCGTTCAAGATATCGTTTTTTGAAGCCTTTGAAGGACTGAAACGTAACAAAGTTTAATAGTGCTATTTATTACGCAAAACTTCATTGTCATGTAAAAAAAGGAATTTGTATAATGTATTATAAAATGTTAGTAATTCACAATAAGCATTTTAAAGGATTCTCAGTTACCTACATTTATTTTATTTTAGTTATTTTACAATTTTAGGGAAACTTACAGCTAAAAAAGGTTCAATATTATATAATTAATAGTATGAAGGCCAATTATCAGTTTCCACATTTAGGTATTATTACATCTTTACAAGCTAATGCTCAAAAAACTCTCAAGACAAATTAAGTTATTTTAGAAATTGACCGACTTGGAACCGCTGTACCAGTTCGTGCCAATAGCGGTGGAGACTCTGGGGAGTTGGGGCAAGGAAGCTAAAAGCCTTATTAAAGAAATCGGACAGAGGCTCATCGAGGCGACCGGTGACACTCGTTCCGGGTCGTTCCTGGTCCAAAGGCTGTCCATTGCCATCCAACGTGGCAACGCAGCAAGTGTTATGGGCACTTTTGCACCAGGAGCGATCAGGGGCGGGTTATTTGATTAGTAGTTTTGACATATTGTATTGTAACAAATGTATTCGATGTAAAATAAAAGTATTAAAAATTTTAGAAATTAGGAACTATATTAGAGATAATGGAAATCATTCAAAGTATTGATCACATAGCGCTTTCTTCATTCTAGTAACACTTGTGCAAAATAAATCCAAATCATATATAAATCATATCTGTGTAAATAATAATATAAACATACATAAATATCTGTTAAGTGATTGCTAAGGCTAAATAAGTTCACGAATATGAAGATAGGTTCTGTTTTAACAGATGGAACACTAAATTGTCAAAATTTTAAAATCACACATTTTAAAATTGTGGAGTTATACTAAATTGGGTCTCAGACGTGCATTTACTCACCACGTTATATAATATTTTTGACACGATCTGCACTGTACCAAAAGATAAAGTAGAAGGTAGGACATGTAGGTATTCCCGTCCTAATTGAGCAGTCCGACTGGAGAAGTACCTCCGCCCTACTGAATACCCGGGTAGCCAGAGCTCACTAAAGAG